>RWGZ01001126.1:128856-226987 GCA_009725065.1 Utricularia reniformis | reverse complement strand
AATGAAAGAAAAAACGGTATTAGAAAATTTAATGATTAATAGCAATATTTATTTATAAATTTTTTTTTATGAAGCGTTATGTTATGGTATTATTTTGTTTCAAAATTAGGAAACCTTAGTGCACTGCTGCCTAAGTGACATGATGAGATACTAATAGTCTAATATTAATAGGTGCCTGGTAAAATGAAGTTGCATTTTATATTAAATTCTATGAAAAGAATTTGCACATGAATAATTACTATCTATGGTGTGATTATTTTATAATTATTTTACAGTTTTTAAATTTAATAACTTTAATCTTAACTTTTACAAGTAACTATGAATGAATTACATTTAAACTCAAATTTGTATAATTTAACAAGTTTGGTTCCCAATATTTCTTAATTTTAGCAAATATAATCCTCAAAATTTTTGAGGTAAAACTAGTCTCAGAAACTTTGATTTTCGGCAATACTATTTCTTATACTTCGTAAATTTTGGTAAATATAATCTCAAATTTTAATGTGTATTGAAAAATTGATATAATTTTAATGGCAAAGATCACTAATTTGCCACATGGTGCCCAATTTACCAAATTTTAAAAAGATTGTGTAAGTTTTTTCAAAACGATTAAAGTATGGAACGCAAAACGTTGAGGAAAACACATCAATTTCTCAAATACGATACTATGAGAGAAACAAATTAATCAAATTAAAATGGGAATGGGACGCAAGTAGATAAGGTGTCTTACACCATCACAAGTCAATAAACTCAAAAAATGTTATAATCGTTGTAGAACGAATGCACTCATATTCATTTCTGACTTGGAGAACGCTATGGAACTGATTCTCTTGGAGTTATATGCTTGTAAAAAATAGGCGAATGTCATTTAAAGTCTTCAAATTTTGTATGATTTTCAAATTGGTTTTCAAAGTTTCTTCATTTTGGTAAATCTAGTACTTATACTTTTTTAAAGGTAAAACTAGTCTCAAAACTTTGAATTTTTTGTAAAATTAATCCTCATACTTCGTAAATTTCGGCAAATTTAGTGCTACAAAAATAATGCGTGTGATAAAATTGGTCCTCAAATTTTGATGACTAATTTTGCCACACGATAACCAAATTTGAAAACTTTAGAAATTATTTTTGTCAAAACATTTAAAATATGAAAACTACATATTCCAAATTAAAGTGTGGTGACAAAATTTACCAAAATCATACAATTTTGAGCACCAAACACGCCTTTTACTGTATAAAATAAAGTGATTTAATATAATATTAAATTAATTGTATTGATATTTTTTAGTATATTGAATATATTAATAATATTACTATTCTGGCTTGTTGATGGGTACTATGTAAATATTTAATTTAAAAAATGATGTCAGCAGTCAGCACCTTACACTGACGAGAAGAGAAGGGGAAAGAACTAAGATATCATCCAATCACTGTTTGGCCTCTGTTCTATCTTTTCATCTAAATAGTACAAAGAATAATATGGCCCCAATGTCAGAATTTTATTATAACAATAATTAATTTTGAATGAAATTATATAAATAGTTATTTAATCTTCATTTATTAATTGTAACACCAATGAAATAAGAACTTATGGTAACACTATTTAATCATTAATTTCTATGCGAGTTGTATAATTTAACATTTGAAATGGATAATTTCATAGTATTTAGTTGGAAGGATTTTAGGCGTGTTAAAGAATATGTTAGAATAAGCACTAGAATGATAATATAGTGATATGTAACATAAAAAAATACTTGTACTATTTTTAGGCTATGTTATGCATATGTTTTGAAATTTAGAATGCAGTTTGAGAATGTGTTTTCATAATGTGATCACATATCAAGAATGAATTGAGTGTTCTGTAAATTATATATTGAGTTGTATAATGAAATCATGTTCTGCATGAATTAAGATTGATAATTCATTTTCAGTTAAAATATATATTTTTACCCTTATAGTTATAAATATGATGAAAATATCATTTCACTGAAATTAAAATACAACAATATTGTTTGCATTCAAATTCTTAGTCACTATATTATCGACATCGACAAGATTACCAGTCTGGGTACCGTTTTTTTCCAGACCGGTACAAAATATTTTTATTTTTTTTGGGTCAACACGATAACCCGGATTCCGACCTGTAAACCTAGTACTGGGAATACTGATCAAAATACTAGTGTCGTTCGATTTTTATTATATCGGTCGTTATGAAAACATTATGAATAAAAAAAGTTTAAATGAAATTTAATGTTTTAAAGGTATTATGATAATTGTAAAAATAAAAATGCATTATACCATCTCAAATCAACCAAAATTAGTCATTTTGCATTTTAGTTGTTTATCTTCATAATGCAATAATGCATTCTGTATAATGCAGAATGTAATCGAGTAAGTGTTCTGTAAAATAATCCAAAACACGTTATAATAAATAAAATTCATTCTTAGATCCGTTGCAGAACATAGCCTTAGAGTTCAAAAGATTATTATGGATTAATCTTTAATAAAACATGATATAATGGAAGCATAATATCGTGTTTGGTTTGAAGATTTATTTTAAAAAACTAGAACAATTCATGTAAATATAGTGAAATTCATATAAGATCAAACACCTCTAAAAAAATTAGTAATCATATTTTTGTCCCATTTTTGTCATAGTTCTAATTTGTTGAATTTTTTATCATTTGACCAGAAAATTTAATTGTATGCACAGTTAAATCTATTTATATTTTAGTCCCTTTACTCTATTATATTTCGCCTTATTCACAATTATGCGCATAAGGCCTAGGTTTTAAAATCGGAAATTTTTTTTGAACCGTTTCTTGATGGTTTAGGTCGAACTGATCCGATCGTCGACCTGACCGGTCGATGGTCCTGAAATTGAGTACCTCTACAAATTTCATCAAAGTTCATTTTTGTGTGAGAAATGAATCGAATGACGCCCATTTCTAGCGCATAATGTTTAAAAAACTTACAAAATCAAAATTTTCTATCCTTGACTCGAACGGTGGCTGGGATGCGGCGGTTGGCGCATAATTTTTTTTATGGATGATAAATTATAAATAACTTATGTTGTGATTCTAGTGAATTAATCTTTTTATTTGTTTTGTGAAAGACAATTATTTGATTATTTTTCAGGACATTGATTTTGTTTGTAAAACAACAAAATTTGATTTTTTTGGTGAAGTTTGTACAAATAGTACAAACAAGTTCAAACAAACTATTCGAACGAACATGAACATTCACTTATTAATTTGAAGAATGTTAGAACATATTTTCACGTTCGAATTAAATATGAACGAACATGAATATGTTCGAATAAAAATATGAACGAACAGTTCAAATCGAATAAAAGCCCTATAGGAAGAATATTAATTGTAAATTTATCCAAAATGAAAAAGAGTAAATTTGAATATAAAAAAGATGAACGATTAAAAAATAGTTTTGAAATTTATCTTAAGAGTGTATGTAATGTAGGCGCTTTAAAATGATTAAAATTTGAACAAATTGCAAGTTTGATTACAAAAAACATATGACTGTTTTGGCTAAATGCACATTTGGTGCATGTTGATGACTGAAAGTTATATTTTCCAATTGTGAAATGTTTTATGTAAGAATAATTTGAACGGTATTATTGTTACTATATAAAATGGTATTAACATTATCTGTTGTTATGATCAATATAATTAACAAAAACCAATATTATATTGACACTGTCTATTATATATGGTATAAATGAATGATAAAACTCTATATATGGAGATTAAACTGGTAACCTCTACTTAGAACTCATTTTGTCAAGAATAAGTTACTAGTACCTGTTGGTCCTTATGTGAAATAGAAGTATATATAATGTGTTTGTTTGGTTCATCTTTTAAAAATTGAGGTGTGGTGATGTGTGGTGAGGTGTGGTCAGATATGATGATCGTGAATTTTTATATATGCTTAGTAAAATTGTGATATTATGATCGTAATTTATGTAAAAATATTAATATTCCCTTATTTATAAAAACATAATAAATATAATTATATTATAATTAATAGAATTAATGGTAAATTAATATTTTCCAAAATCACGAGGATGCCACAGCTGATTTTAAGAGCTGTGATAAAATCGTGGTTTTTTAACTATTATTGCATCGTAATTAAACTTGTGTTTTATATACCATACAAAAATCACGATTTGATGATCTCATCGCAATTTCTATCGTCGAACCAAACAAAGTCAATATATATTGGTAAAAGAAGGTATACGATACTATTTTTTTCTTTTTATAATTAAGGCTCTCAATAAATAAATAAATTTTAATAAACGTTCAAAAGTCCGATGTTAAATTACTATCATACGTGTCAGTTCGTCATAAAACGTGTCAACCCAATTGCTGAGTTGATGTTAAATTTCAATTCATTGGTTAATTGTATCCAAATAATGTTTTAAAATCTTACCTTACTTTGTCCGTCCCATCATTTGTGTTATCTTTATTAGATAGATTTAACTAATGTTTTAAGAGAAAATTAAATAAGCACTCCCATAACTTAAGAGTTGTGTAAATATGATGTCCAAACTTACGAAATTATAGGAATGATATTTAAAATTATTAATATCAATTTTTTTACCCCTAACAATTTAGCATTGAGTTTTCCATTAAGTTGAAAAATGATTTTCCCTTAACATGATTTGCCCTCAAAGTTCCGAGAGTATGCAAATAAGACCCTTATGATTTGAAAAATTATACAATATTGATATTTGAAGTTCGAAAATTGTGCACAAGAATATAAAACATTAACGACGTCTTTAGATAGTCAATAATCAAAGATATTAGTAACTCGAGGTATGTTACATTCATTTAATTGATGTTTGATGATTATAAATACATTTTATTGCTTAAATATTGTATCATATTTGCATTTTTCTAACATTAATGACATGTCTTTTACACATTTCATAAGTTAGAGGGTCGTAGGCAAACGTAACCAATCTTTTAATGCTATATTCTTTTCATTTTTTTTTCTAATATATTTTCGTTCAATCACTATTGTAAATGTTTTCTGGGTTGCATTAAACTCAGTGGTACTATATATGCTTTCTAGAGTGCATTTAGTTCAATGTAAATTATTTGTGTTCAATGTAAACTATTCATATGTAAGTAATTTTTACATTTTTCAACTTATCTAGGCCTTTGTGCATATTTTTATGCAATGATTTCTCTAAGTTAGAATTTTTAATGTTTGCCAACGGCCCCCCAATATACGGGCTGTTTAAAAGGTATGTCCTTCAAGTTACGAAATTGCAAATATAATACACTTTTTGATAAAAAACAAGCAATTTCGTAAGTTGGAGGATAATTCGTAACTCGTAAGTTGTGGGATAATTATGCAATTTTCTCTTTTTAAATCTATTTGGTTGATTTAATGTGATACTTTGAATTTATTGTTGAGCTTTCATCTGTAGGTAGGTTCATTAGGGTCCCATAGGAAAAACAAACTCCACCATAAGAAAGAGATTGTCTTAAGATATTAAAAAAAATGATTTGAACATTATTTTAGGAGAATTGCGAAAAATACCACCAATTCTGGCCACTTTATGGTTTTTACCACCAATCGTGATTGTATATCGCGAATTGTGATTTTCCTGCAATTCTATTTAGCCAATCACGAATTAATTTAGTTTAAATAGAACTGTAAAAAAATACAATTTTCCTTATTCGATTTAACTTAAATTGACCGCATTGGGCAGCTCTATTTAGCCTAACGCGAATTGGCGAATCCACGGATTGTTGTATACGGTGCGTCATTATAAAACCTAATACATAAAAATTCGATGAAATTTCAAGATTTAATATGCAAAAATATTATCTTAACTAATCAATTCGTCACAAATAATATTGTAACTAATTAATTCTTCACAACTAATATCGTAACTAATCAAATCGTAACAACTAATATCGTAACTAATCAATTCGTCACAAATAATATCGTAACTAATCAATTATTCACAACTAATATCATAACAAATCAAATCGTAACAACTAATTTCGTAATTAATCAATTTGTCACAAATAATGTTCCAAAACTTTACAAAATTTATCAATAACATCCGGGGGAACGATAACACGGATGACAACAAATTTGATTACAACAATAGATTACCAACATCGTCACTTAACCGAAGAGCTTCCAATCAAATATATTTAACACATCCAGCCTGACGGGCTACGAGTTGGGAAGGGAGATACTTTACGATTTAATTACCAACAAAAATACGAAAACACCGGAGGAAGGTAAGAAACAAAAAACTAGGGCAAACCAGTTCGCGTTTGGCTAAATAGAGTTGTCAAACACGGTCAATTTACGTTAAATCGAACAAGAAAAATTGTATTTTTTTACAGTTCTATTTAGGCTAAATCAATTCGCGATTGGTTAAATTGAATTGCAGAAAAATCACAATTCGCAATAGACAATCACGATTGGTGGTAAAAACCATAAAATGGCTAGAATTAGTGGTATTTTGCGCAATTCTCCCATTCTTTTAAGCTAAATAGATAAAATGAATTTTATTCATAAGAAATGTGATTCCCCTAAAGGTGATATTATAAAATTTGTAAGATAGACTCGAAAAAGTTGAATGAGACACAATTGTGTTTTTACAATGAAAAATTCACTAGAGATGTTTCTACAATGAGCAACTTATGCAGCCTAAATACCGAGAATCAAACAAAAATCTCCAAATTTGGGGTTCACAAGACAAATTCGCCAAGAATTTGATGTAGCGCTGGACAAAGTGTACACATTCATTGTAAGTATGTTATAAATTTTCACAACTATGATATAATTCGCTGTTACTGAAATTCATTGCGAGTCCTCAACAATTTTGTGAGACGAAGTGCAAATTCCTTTCGTTTGCGGAAACATTCGTTGCGAGTTAAGCAACATCCTATGTAGTTTTCTTCTGAAAGTGTAAATTCTTCGCGATTGTAATGCAAATGGTCTTGAGTTTCATAACTTTGTGCATTCTCTCGAGAGTTATGCAACCAAACCAAACCCTTCTTATGTGTTAGAACAGTACTAGGGTTGTGGATTACGAAAAACTCAACCTCAAACCAAATTAAATATGTAATCCAAATTTAAAACGAAACAAAATAAAGTTAAAACTCAAATTTATATCAAATCCAATACAATCCGACATAACACAAACTGTTTATTAAAATAATTGAAAATATATATTTTTTAAATTTTATTTATTATAATGAAGAAATAAATTAGTATTTTTATTTAAATTATAATATTTGATAGCAATCAAAATAAAATCACCAAAATCACTCTCACAAAAATAAATATTGAATTGATATAATTATAAAACACTATCATTTGTTATAATATAAATTATAAGTTGTAACCCTTAAAATTAGGTAAAGTTTAAATAAAGCTACTAATATTTGTATGCTCAATTACAATGAATACTTACACTTTTTGAGTTATTAATAATTTAGTGAAATAATCTCTTTATACATCAATTTATAATAAATTAATTAATTGTTAAATAATAAATTATAAATATATTAAATAATTTAATAAAAAATAATCTATAAAATACTGATCGGTACGAATTTGTGCTGGTCAGTCAAATCTAACTCTTTTGATTTAGTAAGATATAGAAAGTTTGTAGAATTTTTTTATTCTTATTTTTCGAATAATAAATAATATAAATTGAGAATGTGTTAAAAATTAAGTATTTTCTTGCATTACCTGTTTTTAAAATATTGTATTTTAGTATTCAGACATAATAGATAACCATCCAATTTGTTTATAACCAGGACTTGTAATGACAATCTCAAGTCATTCCTTCCCTTTCTTAACGACAACACTCAAAGACAATATTCCCCTTTCTTCTACCTNTCCGAGTAATGAATACGATAGTGGTTCACCTTCTTTCTCCCTTATTCGAGCCCAAAAATTCCGAGTGATATGAGGAATTGGATAAGGGCTCTCTCTACCTTCTTACTTCCTTAAGCTAGTTGCTAAATGGTGATTCTGTGGGCTGGGAAACTGTAAATCATTATCCCATTAGAAGCTTCAAGAAATGGGTCCATGGGTTCCCTTCCAAATCTTCAATTCCTTCTTAGCCAAGCCTCTGGTAAGGCCAAAAAAAATGGTTCCCAAAGTGGATTTAGATTTTCCTTCATCACTCGTCATGAAATTCTCACTGTCCGTACATATTCACCATAGTTGGAACTTCGATCCTCTCTTCGAGTTTCAAATGTTGATTAAAAGCAAAACCGGACCGGCATTTTGCCCGGCTCCAGTTCAAACCGACCGGACCGTTCAAAACCAATCCGGTTTTAGAACACAGGTATAGGGTTTGAGAATCATCCATATACTTTATTATGATTGAATTTAAATATTTTAATTTTACCTGCTATAATTAATATTTTTATTTACATATGTTAATATTCTTTTAAATACTTACAACACTTGATATTTTAATATTTCTCAAGTAAGGTTCTCAATTACCTGATTTCTACATTTTATTCATACACGATGATACTCCAACTCTAAAATTATTAATTAATGACAACAGGGTTAACCCATCAAGTATCAACTCACTCCTTATGATCCAATCAACACAATATTATCCGCCAGACCAATTCTGTAAATATTACAGAAATTTGGATCGAAATAACATGATGAAAAAATATATACAATTGAAAAATAATAAAATTTTTAAACAAAATATAATTTCCCGTTTATTGTTCCACTTCCAGTCCGCATATTCTTCAAGTCTATCAATTGGGTTTGGTTGAATTAAGATTTTATATGATTTTTATATTACTTTTTACACTCAAACAGTGTTATATCATGATATTATGGTTTAGCCAGGTCAATTTCAGGGTTTCCAGATTTGTGGTTTAGGGTTTATTTTATTATTGTGGTTTAATGGCGAAGTCAAGCTCGTTAGCTCTTCTGTATAGCAAAGCAGATGCTTCCACCCTAAAATGACAACTTCATTTGGTTAGAAAACGAGTTTAAAAAATGGTGGGAAGAATAGCAGTAAACTTACCATCCAGGATGCACAACAAATTTTCCCTTTGAAAGTGCCCAATTCACCTTGTCAGTTCCAAGTGAAACAGCAACTACATGCGTAACCTGATCGTCGATCTGATTAGCGCAGAAGGCACCGAATTGTTGGGCAGTTTGCCAAAGGGGATGCATGTGAGGATTGGCTTCACCAACAGGGAAGACCCTACTGAAAACAATGCGGCAGCCGGAGAGAATCCTCCGCTGCTCGGAGGCTAAGATAGATCTAACATCAGCTTTGTTTAGAGATCGGTGTGAAAAGAAGTTATCATGTATTCTTGCAATGACCTGAATTCGAGTGAGAACGAGTAAAAACGTGTTAACGTACCAAGATATGTCAAAAGAATTAGCTCACCGCCGATGCAGCAGCCAGTGTTCCGTCTTCTGGTCTCTCGTCGTGATCGATCTCGAGAAGAGAAGGACCGGGAAGACCAAATTGTCTTCTGCTACAAGGGAAGTAAATATATCTAACCAGAGAAGAAAAGAAGTGTGAGAAGGTGTGCATCAAAAACTGAGATCTCATAGCAAAAATTCATTACCGCTCCACAACAATCAAGTTCAGTTTGTTGAGAGGCCAAACACGAGCAGAATCATCTATGATTACAACAGATGATTCCATACCCAAAACGCCTTCCAAATCCTTACTTTTCGGAACTCGTTCATCGCCATCCAATGATTCTCCATTATCACCCAGGGAAATAACACGTCCAGAAAATAATTGCCCATTTGGATCAAGCAATTTTGCCATCTCATTAGCATAATACTTGTTCCCCATTGTCGACAGATGTAGTTCATAGAGTTTGCTGGCCTACAATGCAACAAACAAAAGCTTCACATAACAATGTGTTTACATGATTGGAACTTGATGAAAACTAAAGCTTAGATATTCTATACCTTTTCCAGGAATTTCCATATCCCAGGCCTCAATTTAGTCCACATAGCCATATGAGGAAACCGAAATAGATGCCGATTGGTCTTGTCACGATCTTGTTCCTCTTTCCTTCTCAGAATCTCGTCATGCACCGGATCAACTTCTGAAAACTGATGAAACAGCAGAAAAATCTCATAAATATTTTTTTGTTTAAGATATTCGAAAATAAAAAAGAAAAAAATCATGCCATGGCTGAATTCAGAAGGGTATGATCAAGGTCCAAGACAAGGCAGAGTTTGCGAGCTGAGAACATTTTGTTCTGTTCATCAAGCCTCCTTGCCCTTTCTTTCTGGATAGCAGCCTTTTGCTGGTCATTATATCCCTCAAATAATTGTTCAAAATTACTCCATGCATTACTATTTGGTGGTTGAGATGCGGCCAGAATGCTTGCTTCAGGAGTAGAAAATTTATCCTTTTTCACTTTTCCACCTTCAAGAACTCCAGCTCCAAGACTCTGTATTGGCCGTAATGGTGTTTCAGTATGTAAAGGTGAAGCCGAGATATCACCAGTGTTTTGTAAATGATTAACAAATTGCTTGGTAATATCAGATGGTGAGACACTTTTCTCCAGTTGATCCTCTGCCCTTGCAGAACTCAAGTTGCTAATGGTGACTGAACTAGAAGATGTGTTTTCATTAGGTTTCTCATTTGTAGACTTTTGAGATCCACCATTCTGAAGAATACGACGTGGATCGCGAGGCTTCATCCGATTATTTGCTGTTATCCCCTGCAGAAAGTAACATTAACAAGAAAAGCAATAAGTTCCCCGGGGTATCAAACCAGATATAATAAATATATAAGAGAACTGGGAGTAACTTCTCCAGATTTCTGATTAAAAGACGACCTTTTGAGGATTCGGAACAACTTCTCCAGATATCTTCACAGGTAGTGATGTGGAAGGATCACTGGAACTTACTTGTGGTACTGCTCCCTGAATGGGATTCAAAGTTACTGACGGGGTTTTTATCTGAACATCATCAGAAGAATTTGGACTCATCATTTTCAGAATATTGTTCCACGTTGATGGATTGCCAGCTAGTTCTGTCAAAAGAGAGTGCAGAGGTGCTGTTCCACTAGAATTGCTGACTGCAACCTTATCACTTTGACAGGTAAATGGATCACTAACGGGCAAAGATATGGTTAGACTTGAAACTGGATAGTTTGACACTGCAGTCACAAGTGGAAAGGTTGTTTTAAGACCAGAAAGATCAATTCTCTGTCTTTTAGAAGCTGGACCATCTAAAAGTATATCATCAGTAGAATTCTGCTTCTTTGAAACTTCCATTCCAAGTGAGTTAGATGACAAACTTCCTGAAGAAGAGTGGGTCGGATTGCGCTTCCTAGCATCAACCTCCATGCAGGCCATTCGAAGCCTAGGGTCCCGACTTTTCAATGAAAACTTGGGCACAGGTTTCTCAGATTTACTACCAACAGAAGGAACCTGAGTGTTGTCAGTTCTTGTACAACTATTGGCATCAATAGGAGAACAAACAAATGAGGCCACTGGACTTATATCATTTGCCCGAGGCTTAGCGTTGAGAAAGATAGAACTTGAAACCTCCCCATTAATATCACCGTCCTCTTTTGAATCCCCTTCTTCTGAAGGAGTGGGACTTGGAAGCTTATCACTCATAGAAAATGACTTATGCACAAATTTCTGCTGATAACTAGAAACTGCTTTCAAAGCATCAGTCTCATAAGGATGTACCACAGATTTCCCTTGGCCACGACGTTGCTTTCGGGTGGGACATTCAGATTTCACACCATTTTCCATAAATAATCCATTTTTAAATGGTAATGGATCAGAAATCCGACTTGTCGGAGAAGGAAGGCTATCTTCGTCATGATCCTTATGAACATCAAGTAATGGAAGAGACAATTCTCTGTTCCTAGGTTTAATAAGTACGGATTCTGCACATGGTATTGGAAGGTTCTCCGTTGCACATGATAATAGAACAGATGCATTTTCTTGTTCACAGTTGTTCATAAGAGACAAGTCACTTGTCCTCTCAGGCAGCATATGGGAATCAGTCACATCAGGTTTCAACCCCATAGATATTCCGCTATTAGCAATGTTCACTGAAGAATCAGCAACCATCTTGATTGAAGTACTAATATTCTCTATCTGCAAAATTTTTAAAAAAAACTGCTAATGAGGCACAACGTACTACAGAAACCACGGTGAAGTAAATAAGATAGAACCTCTTTCAACTGTTGAGGAGAAAAAAAAGGTGGCTTCAAGTTTTTGATCCGTCCGACCAACCTATAGGCACACAATCAAGGAAGATATGTTAGATATATCAATAGCACAAACTTCGGCAAATAATTGAATAGAGGGTGGCCATATTGTAAACCTTGAGAAAGTAGCTTTCCTTTGCACCTTGAATTCCAGTGTCATGGAACAAAAAACCTGCATTTACAATGTCTATGTTGTAAAACATGCCAATTAATCCTGAGTACAGTTCACAAATCAATTAAGTGTAGTCTCCTACTGATTGAAGTTTCTTAAGTGCCGCCAGTAAAACATCAACAAATGCATCTTTTTCAGCAAAGGGGTTCTCCAAAATCAGTTCCAGCAAGCTATTCACCGTTACATCCACACACGAATACATCTTGTTGAACGATCTGAACATACACAGAGACATCAAATTCAAAAAACTATGTTTCGAATGGTGATCAAGAAATTGTATCCATGATAAAATATTCTCATCACTTACTTTTCAGCATCATTTATATTTAGATTCTCCAGCTCTTTTCTCAAAGTATCAACAAGCTCGCACATCTTTATTACCCCATTCTCTGCATGATCGCCTAGAACCGCATTTGTAATCACAGTATCTGAGTCCTGACTTTTCATTACCAAGTCAAAATCAGTACCAATTTCACCCTCCTCCAACTCCCCATCTTCCTTTACATCAACATTCTCCACCTCCCGAATTCCATCGTTCTCACAATTTGCATTGGCATTCTCGTCAAAGCCACTTTTCATCATCACAAGTACCTCAGCCAATGACTTATTATTAACACCATGAGACCACGCCAAGTTATGGAAATTCGAGTACAAACTCTTGCGAGCAATCTGATACCCATACCCATCTTTCATCGTCAAAACCCTAGTCCCACTCCCATCACAAGTATTATTACTTATAGAATTTACGTTGTTCGAATTAACACTACTCCGCCGCACTGCCGCCGTCGGATTATGCGGCAGTTGCATTGGCTCACTATTAGTGACCTCCTCCGTCATTCCTTCAACTGAGTTGGCGATGGAGGTCGAGATCTCACCTACCTTCACGTCTTGACCCTCAATTCTTACCAGTCGGTCCTCCTTGGAATTGTTTTCCATTTACGTACCAAGAATTTCAATTTCAATCACCGATATCCCAAATTCAAGTACTTTAAAACACCAGATTACAAATAATTACGATTCAATTCCCGAAACGGAACAAAAATTAGAGAAATCAAGATAAAAACAAGCGATATTCGCCTGATTAATAAACAAGATACAAACGTGGAAATCTGAAAATAAACGAAATTTGCAATGGTTTGAAGCAGAAAATTGATCATTTATCCAACCCAATGAATCGTGAGAGGATCCAGTTTCTTGAGGTTCAGATATACTAGTGCTAGTTTTCAATCATGGTTTTCCCCCAAATCTCTTCTTTAAAAGGTGAGATTGTTAGGAATTCTCGCCCCTAATTTCGAAACGTTGGATTTCGTGAGATCGTATAAATCAACGGCGGCGATTGTAGGTTAATTTATCATGCTTTCAGGGCCTGATGGGCTGTAGATAATGTGACGCACGTGCCCAATGATCCAATGAAACCCAACTCTACACTAATTTAGTCATCTAATCAGTGATTAGATGACTAATCCCCACTTTCAGTCAATATTTTCGTTGGTGTTTCTTATCATTAGGTTGAATCCTATTTTTATTGGATTTCAGCTCTAAAATAATTCAAATAATAAATTATTATTTTAATATAATAATTAAAATATATATGATCAACAATGACGCCTTTTTCGTTCAAATAATATTAAAAAAAATCCGATTTTTTTTAGTGTCAAACGCGTTTAGTATACGTAGCTGCGTATACTAGCCGCGGCCGCGAAAACACGTTGGCGGCCGCATTTGGTAATATATCTATATATATCGTGCTCGAATCATTTTGAAATTCACTATTGAGAAGTAATCGACACCGATTTGTAGTAGAGGTTACAAAAGTTTAGTTGCAATTTCCACGGTAATATTTAGTTTTTCATAGTTCATATAAAAATTCTTGGTTTAATTTTGATCTGAATTATCCTCCGTTATCAACACCTTCCGCTGACAATCATGAACATGGATCGAGTTACCCGGACTACGATAGCATTCACAACCTAAACAACTTTAACTATTGGAACACCGACAATGCAATGCCTAGTAGGAATCCGTCTACTTCGCAAGGTACTAGAATACCAAGTTGTCTAAATACTTATTGTGTAGTATTCATGCGTATGTGATATAGGTATGGCAGAAGATAACGAGGATGGTTTAGATGATGATCCAGAACCGGAAATCGAAATCGAAAATGAAGATGAAACAGAGAATTTGGAACTAGAGGACGACCTACAACCAGCTAGGTCTGTGCATAATGTCAGTGGTTTAGTTAGGCGATTGCAATGCTCATCGGAGGAAATAGACATGAGGTTCATTCACCTGGCAACGACTTTTGAAAGAGGTGATAATGATATACCCACTTCAAACGTCGGTACATGAAATACGACGTTGACCAACCCCATCTTGCTGTTAGGATGAAATTCAAAGATAAGTTTCACTTGCAGTACTATATTGCTCATTTTCATATTCGTAGGTGGTGGCAATACAGAGTAATAGAGAGCAATTTGGAGAAGTGGGTAATCAGATGTGTAAGCGGTACATGTCCGTTTCATNAAATATTCTATGATAAAACTAATTTTATACTACAAATACTACTCTTTAAAACAAATACTCCAATTAAATTACATACTAAACATTATAAAAATAATAATATACTCTTTAAAAATCATAAACTAATCCTAAATAATAAACAAAATATTTCTAAACGATAAAAAACATCCTAATTATAAGAAAAACAACTAAATATTTCTAAACAAATACTACTCTTTAAAACAAATATTTCAATTAAATTACATACTAAACATTGTAAACATAATAATCTACTCTTTAAAAATCATAAACTAATCCTAAATAGTAAAACAAAATATTTCTAAACGATAAAAAAACATCATAATTATAAAAAAAATATACTAAATATTTCTAAACAAATACTACTCTTTAAAACAAATATTCCAATTAAATTACATACTAAACATTGTAAACATAATAATCTACTCTTTAAAAATCATAAACTAATCCTAAATAGTAAACAAAATATTTCTAAACGATAAAAAACATCCTAATTATAAAAAATATACTAAATATTTCTAAACAAATAATACTCTTTAAAACAAATACTCCAATTAAATTACATACTAAACATTGTAAACATGATAATATACTCTTTAAAAATCATAAACTAATCCTAAATAGTAAAAAGAAATATTTCTAAACGATACAAAAACATCATAATTATAAAAAATATATTAAATATTTCTAAACAAATACTACTCTTTTAAAACAATATTTTTGTAAATACTAAATAAATATTACTAATTACAACAAATTTATTATTTAAAAGAAATACTCCAATTAAATTATATACTAAACATTATAAACATAAATTAATTATACTCTTTAAAAATCATAAATTAATCTTAAGCACTAAACTAAATATTTATAAACGATAAAAAAACATCCTAATTATAACAAATATACTAAATATTCTTAAACAAATAATACTCTTTAAAAAACTAATTTTTGTAAATACTAAAATAAACAATTACTAATTAATTTTTTTTTTAAAACAAATACTCAAATTAAATTATATACTCAACATTCTAAACATAATAATATACTCTCTAAAAAATTTCTTAATCCTAAATACTAAACTAAATATTTAAATGATTAAAAACGAATCATAATTACAATAAAGATTGAAATAAAATGTATACTAAATATTATAAACGTATTAAACAAAACTTTAAAAAAAAATATTAATAATTAAACAAATATAATTTAAAAACAAATATTAATTAGAAAAAATAAAATTATACGTAATAAAAAACAATTAAATAATACAATAATTTTAATTTAAAGAAATATAATTATACCTTAATAATTATATGTTGGATGATGGAGAGAATGAGAAATAAGATGGTCTAAAGAGAATAGAAATGAAGGATTATTTATAAGAGATTTAGGGGAGGGGTATAAACATAATTAACCATAATTGGCTCGCGGCTGCGTTTAGTATACGCAGCTGCGTATAATATACGCGTTTGACACTAAAAAAAATCTGATTTTTTTTAGCATTATTTGAATAAAAAAGCCCGACAATGACTATATCAATTGTAAGCGAAAGAGAATTTATTATGAAACAATGAGATACAATTCTGCGTGGCTAGAAAATGACTAAGGAAAAGCAACAAAGCAAAATAAACGAGCAATACAGCTAACATAGCTCACACGTTACAAAAAGGTCATCCTCAGTTTATGGATTCACTTCCATTATATAGATGTGGAGAGAGAACCATCATAAAACTGCTCTAACAAATTAACCGCTGACCTCTTCGTCAATTTTTGCCCACTCGTCCGTTGTTCTATCACTTCTTCGATCCTATTAGTTATGCGGCTCATCGGACCTAGTTGATCTTATTTCAGAATGGATTATCGCTAAGTTATGAATCATGGTCTGCGTAGATTCGTTTCTTATCACGTGTATCATCCCAATATATTATGGGCTTTCATTCATTTTGGGTACGAGGCCCGAAGTCCTCATCAATATTATATAAAAATAAATTTAAATAATAGATTTTTACAATAATTGAATAAATGATTTAAAATCAAAGTGGAAATTATTAATATGTCTATCGATAGGTAGAAGGACTCCGAAGTTTAATAATTAACAAACAATTGATTTAAATATCTTTGTATGCGCAATTATTATCAAATTAGTAATATAATAGAAATAGTGTATAATCTTCTAACGTGTATATATTAATTAATTAATAGTAAATTTGAAAAAATTAACAATACACAAAATTTAGAAATTAAATATTATAAATTTAAATTGGAGGCCATATAAATTATTTTTATAAAAAAATAGAAAACAGAAAAACATGAGTTTTCATTTCTTTTTCTAGCGGAAAACATATAATATAAAACTCCATGATCCCAAGCTAAACATGAACTTCTTTATTTCTTCATCATCGGGTACTTGATCAAGTTGCACAGATAACAACGTTGGAATTTGTTTTTCCGCTGAGTTTTCTATCAATTGGTTCTTCTTCCTTATTTTGGCATCTGCAATTTTTATGATCTTCTGGTTCTGATTTTTGAAGTTCTGGTAATTTTTTCTCCACTATCTCCTTTCGTGGCTTCGCATTTCGGTATACTGCATAGAGAATCATCTGCGTCATCCCAAGGAGAAATCCCATCACGTTCGGGATCTACGCAATAAGAATGAAAGAGTTTGAACGAATATAAAGTATAAGAGAAAGAAACATTGATTTGTACTTACAGCAACACATAAATCATGATGGAAGAATCCGTAGCAAAACCAGACGATTGCCGTAAGCGTCAAGAAGGATGATAGCGCCAACGGCATAAATTCTACACTCCGAGTTCGAATCACTAGAACCTAAACCCGACAATAGTATTAAATCTATTGATTCGGGTCAATTTTTACGTAGGAGATTTCTCCACTTAATGCAAAGGAAACAACCAAATGCTTTGGTGTTAGTGTGAATGTATGTCTGCTGACTTACTTACCACAATTCTTAGAGGTGCAGCGAAGACACTGACAGATACAGCAACACAAATCCAACCCACAACCTGAATTCGAATTTCACCCTTAAAAATGAAGAAAGTGAAGCCAAATATGAGAGCTGAAAGTCCCACATTCATGATTCCAAGTATCTTAATAGCTTGAGCCTGCATCAAAACACGATTTCATTTATGTAAACATATTCGTAGTCATAATCTCGGAAAGTAACGATTACCCTTGCTTTCTTCGATGCGTAAAAAAGGAAAATGGATAAGTAGAGTGTCTCTATGAAGCATCCAAATGAATTGATGGTGATAAGTAGAATAGAGTTTGGCTTGAGGAAAGCGTAATACATCCATAGCATCGCTGAGAAAAGTGCAACTGCATACGGGAGTGAATCGAATCCCATGGTAGATTTCTCCTTGTAGATTCTCACAAATGTCGGCCTGCAAGAAAATCGATATAACAAAAGTCGGTTCACAGTCGAATTTTTGCTCAGTGAAAAAATACGATACTTACACTGGAGCAAAGTATACCATTAAGGATACAATGTTACCTGCACAAAAAACATAGATTTCATAAGAAAGAAGCAAAAGAGGTACAAAATGTAATGAATTTTCTACCCAGAATTCCAAAAGTAAGAGCCAATGGATGATGAACATCAAAAAGAGCCATTTTAAGAGCAGAAGATGAAGACAAAAAAGGAGAAATCTAGAACCCTAATCCCCAAATCAGATTTGCTCTATAAAAATGAAGATGTATAGACTATAAGAAGGTGTGTTTTATAAGGTGTTTTTATATGTAGAACAAAGAGAAAGATATCATCTTGATTGCGTGGATACAAGTATTCATTTAAGTAGGTGGTATACAATGATCTCATGTCGTTTGTCCTCCTCATTTCTATTACATGCTTCGTACCAACTTCGTATATTCGGAATGCAATATAATTTCTTCAATGGCAAGTGATATTTCTTAGTTAACAACAATGGTGTTAGAATTTAGTTAACAGAAAATAGACAATATGTTTACTTTGTCTTTGCATGAAAAAAGTAGCGTTTGCTAAGGCAGAATTAGGTGTTAAAAAGTCACGTGAGGGAGAATAGGGTTTGTCGAAACACAGCAAAAATAGCCGTTAAATATGGGCTTTTTCATATATATTTTTTCATGACAAACTTGTTGTTCCATAATCGTTGTCATTCTTCCATTTCGTACCAAACTCTACCAATATTCTTTTGGCTTTAAAAGAGTATCTATGAAATATTAGTACAGCGTTGTCATGATTATCGCTTTATGGTTGTGTTTGTTGAGGTTAAGGTATTGCATTTGGTTGCAAGAATACATGTATGATGTCTATTTATCTTTCTCAATTTGCTCATTTTGTCTAAACATAGACCTCTTTTTTTTACGCATTATTGTAATTACAATCAAATTAAAACTCATCCCAATTAAACAAAACACTACAACCATCATTTATTTAAATGTTTTAAAATACCAATCATATGATTGCATCGTTAACGAATTCACGGATCATATGATTATAGGTATGGTATTGCATATCTATATGAATTTCTCCATTGTAAAAAACTAAGATCAAGTTATTGAAAAAAACAAGGAAAATGATATATCCCTTCATTCTGAATACAATACAGCTAAGAAAGTTGCCAATACCAAAATAAAGAACAAGTTATGGGTAAAAGACCTTGAAGGAATCTCAAGCGTAGTTCAGCCTGAAGATGTCATTCAATATATAAAAGCTGCCCTGAGGTGTGGGGATAAGATGGAACATCTGCAATGTACGGAGACACGAATATAAGCAAATAAATGGACTTCATTCTCAAGTATTCAGAAGGCTATTTTTCACCAATGTACGAAGTTTGTTTATAATTCAGAAGCATGAATATTTGAAAAAAATGAGATGGTTATCAACCCTTTTCGACCTACTTCTCCTAATGGCAAATCCTAATATTGACACCGGGACTGGGAGAAGAGCTTAAACAGCCAAAATCTCTGCACCCACAACAGTATCATACTAAAATCTGTACAAAGGGAATTTCACTACATTGCAAATCAAAGAAAACAAATAATTATACAAAATTTCATCTTCTCTTGGATGTTTTTTTATAAAAAAACATGATAAAACTAGTTATCCCGCATTTTGGTAAAATAAGCATTGATCTAGAATATCCTAGTTTCACACTGACTCTGACTCTATCCCAATTCCTAAATTCAAAACGAATATTGATTGAAAATGTTGCAATTACACACAAAATCGAAAATAAATTCATATATATAAATCAAACAGCACACGAAGAATTTAGCAAAAAAACAACTTGCCTGGCTAAATTTGAGCGCGTGCTGCTCTCCCGAAAGTTGAAGATTGCCAGAAACGAAGACAAGCATTCCACCTGCGAGGCTAGATAGTTGGCAGTCTACGGTGGTGATATGATGCTGGCACTGCTCAAACGGCAAACCGTTAAGCTTAGCCGAAATATTTTGGGCGCCCTGGATTTTCTGACCCTCAAAAGTTAGCATCGATGAGTCCACGTACAAACTCGCAAGTCCACCACGATTCGCATCGAAAGTAGAATAGTAGTGGTCCACGAACGCCTTCGCCACCGCGTCTGTATCCATTGCCGCCGCCTGAGTTCCTCTAAGTAACCAAGGGAAATTATACACCAGATGGGTCAAATTCTGAAAAAGGTCGCGTCGCTTGAACGCTTAAAATCCAATTTTAACATGGGAATCATTCGGTTTATTTGGGATAATGGTAGAAACTCAACTACTGTGAACGCAACTTCATTTTCAAAACGTGATTTTTAAAAATATAAGATAAATCGTATTGTATTCAATCTTATTTTGTAGTGTTTTCGTCATTACTGTTAATTGCAGTTGTCATCCCAACGCGATTTTATAAAAGACTAAAATACTCTTAGTAATCTTAAATATTACTTAGAGTTTGCATTCAATCACATTTATCACATATTGTTATATCATTCGGTATACCGATCGGTACCATCCGGTATCATGTTTTAGGATCGGATCCCGAGTTTTTCCAATGTTTTCATACCGGTCCGGACCAGTCGCAGTATATCGGCCGGTGACAAATTTTATTTTTATAATAAATAATATTTAATTAGTTTTTTAGGGCCGGATACGAAAAAACCCGAAAATCGACCCTAATATCCGGTATCGGGCGGTACCAAAAAAATACAGGTACACCCCGAAATTTGATGTACCGGTATATGAAAGCATTGGGTTTTTCGTCAATCCCTAATAAAATAAAATATTATTTTTAAATTTTGGTACAAATCGATATACCGGATAAATGAAAACATTGCATTTATCTCATTAAGACATAATATCTCATTCTAATAAACTTTCCTATGATTTCGGGTTTTTCGTGCATAACTCAAGAAACATATATTTTATCTATAATTTAAAATTTATGTAAAATTGATGAAATTTTGAATGTTAAGAGGTAAATATGTATTTTTACTAAAATCACGTTTATCACACTACTGTTTTTTACAAAACATTTTTAAAAATCATATTATCATAAATATATTCAACTCACCACGATTTATCCGAGCACACCCCACGACCGTACCAAACAAGTCCATTAATTATATCCTATTGAACATTTTGCAACTTATGTAATTACTAATTTGAACCTATTTTAAATCATTTTATAAAAAGGTTAAATAATAGAAAATCAAAATTATGTTGACAGCAATTGTAAAATTTCAGCGCACGCCAATATTTTAGATTTTTATAACATGTGAGTTAACGGTAAGAGGTTAAGGCCATGTAAATAATTTTGAGAATGAGAATATAATTGCAGAATATATTATCATTATAAATACAGAATACATATATAATGTTAGTAATTGATAGATTGAGTTGAAGAATGAAAATAATCTTGTGTAAAAGTTAGAAAAATAATGTATTCTATGTATGAAATGGTTATATTACCCTTGTAGTTATAATATAAAATTAGAAATGATTTAATTAAATTTAAAATATTAGTAACACAAATACTAGCAATCAATAGCGTTTAAGAAATTTAACATCGAGCCCCCATATTGTCTAACACTACCAAGATAAGTTCTTTATAATGTTTCATGTGAATAGTGTTGTAGGGTAAAAATCACGGGGAAATGTGTTGCAACTCAAAAATCACGATAAATCATGCAATAAAGGAAAAATCATGATGAATTTGACATGTGAATAGTGGTGCAGTCTCAAAATCGCGTTGAATTTGTGCATCTAGCTAAAGTTCGTGAGGACTTTGCGTACCAATGAGAAATTCGCTAGGAATTTGTATCTAGGCTCCCGTTTACGGAGATTTCATCCCGGTTCTCGACATTCAGACTTATTCATTTGTCTGGACTTTCATTAGATCATTTATTTTGATCATGGAAATACTATTTTGTAATTTTTCGACTTTGATATAGTGAAACACTCAGATAGAGTTTTGCTCTCCATAGAATGTAAGCTGATATTGTAGGCCAACCTCGTAATTATTTGTGTACTAAAACAACAATAACAACAAATCTAACTGATCGAAAAATACAAGAAAAATATTTTAAGACGATATCACAGAAGAACACATAGCAATTGCCTCTTCAAAATTTATGTATTTTCTTTTCTCCAAACCAAATTCATTTACAAGGATGTCACAAGTGTAGAAAAATGTATGTGTTCGTCCTTAGAGATTTGTATGTCCTCACATCATGTCATTTAAGATTGAGAGAAGCATTACGAATGCACGTATTGGACGGTCATGTATTGGTTGCTATGTCGTAAATCGGTTATTAAGTCGGATATTTTAGCAAATGGCTGAAAATTGTCAAAATAAACGAAAGGATAAATATATTTTATTCCATAATCTTTGAAGAGTCTATTACAATGATATATAAATACTAGAATTCATAACATAAGGAAACAAATACGTAAATTAGGATAGTTCCTTTGATTGTAATTTACAATCAAAGGAAGATTGAATATTATCAATAATTGACAAAGATAGATCCATGTTTCCATAATCGATGCAGATTATTCAACATTTCCATAATTGATGGAGATTCTGTTAACACTCCCCCTCAAGTCGGAGCATGCAGATCTCGAATGCCAGATTTGTTCAGGAGATATTTGAATAGATGGTTTCCGAGACTCTTCGTCAACATGTCAGCCAGCTGATTTGTAGTGTTGACATGTTTAATAACTATCTCTCTTTCAGTCACCATATTCCGAATAAAATGACAATCGACCTCAATGTGTTTGGTTCATTCATGAAAGACTGGATTTGTTGCTATATGCATTGCGGATTTGCTATCACAGGATAGTTTCATTGGAATTGTGTTTGTGACTCCAATATCTGCTAACAAATTGCTTAACCACCGCAATTCACATCCAATAGACGCCATTGCTCTATATTTGGTTTCTGCCGATGACCTAGATATTGTGTTTTGCTTCTTAGTTTTCCAAGATATTGGCGAGGATCCGAGAAACACCAAATATCCTGTAGTAGATTTGCGTGTCATTGGACAACTCACCCAATCAGAATCACAAAAGTCGTATACTTGTAAGGTTGAATCAGTTCTCAATAATATACCATGACCCGGACAACCTTTCAAGTATCTAACTAATCGATGTGCGGCCTCCCAATGCTCGATGCGTGGTGTTTGCATAAATTGAGCGAGTGTGTGAACTGCATAACTAATATCAGGTCGTATGAATAGGAGATAAATGAAGAGCCCCACAAGTCTTCTATACTTCTCAGGTTCTTCCAAATATCTACCACAAGCTTTTCCCAGATTGTGGTTTTGTTCGATAGGAGTTAAAGCAGGTTTGCTTCCCATAAGGCTAGTCTCAGAGATAATGTCCAATGTATATTTTCTATTGTTAAGATATAAACCTGTAGAATTTCTTGCCACTTCTACATCCAAAAAGAATTTCAATCTCCCCGAATCTTTCATATGAAATTTTCCGCTTAGCTTCTCCTTTAATCTTGTTATAGCAGTATGGCTATTTCCAGTAATAATAAAGTCGTCTATGTAAATCAGTACCTACAAAGTTTCTGCATCACAAGAGTAGATAAACAAAGAATAATCAAGAAGGGACTTGCGAAATCCCATGTGAATTAATTCTTCAGACAATTTCTGAAACCAGCATCGTGGTGCTTGTTTTAACCCATATAGAGCTTTTTGTAATCGGCATACCTATCCATCCTTACAACCGATGAACCCTGGTGGTACTTTCATGTACACTTCTTCCTTGAGGCCCCCATGCAAAAAAGCGTTGTTAACATCCATTTGGTGAATTTCCCATTGTTTTGTCACAGCCACTGCTAGAAGGGCTCTCACGATTACCATCTTGGCAACTGGAGCAAACGTTTCACTATAGTAAATACATTCACGTTGAGTATTTCCAAATATCACCAATCGTGCCTTGTAACGCTCTATCGATCCATCGGTCTTACGCTTGATTCGATACACCCATTAGCATCCAAATGCACGTTTTCCTGCTGGAAGAGTTTGTAGCGTCCACGTTTTTTTCCTTTCAAGGGCGTCAATCTCTTTTTTCATAGTATCTCTCCAGAGAGGATTCTCGATGGCATCAGAATAATTGTTGGGTTCTATTGGTTCAGTGGAGAGGGCCGAACAAAATTTCTTATGTCCTGCAGAAAATTTTTCATGTGACAAAAAATTCTTGATAGTGTACAGACTTGTACCTGAGAGCTCTTTAATTGGTGTTGTAGTGATAAGATCGACAGAGTTAGTACCCGAGGCTTCAATATAACTGCATATGTAATCCTTCAATTTTTCCGGAACCTTCTACTTCTCTGTCCTCAACCAAGCTTTTCGGCAATGGGACTTGCGGGAGTAGGGTTGGATGAAACAAGAGTTTGGTTTGCAACATCTTGGTTGGTTTGATCAAAAGAGGATGAAGTAGACAAAATATTAGATGAACTAGTATCATGAATTGGATCTTGGTTAAGTGGTCTAACAAGGGTTTGGGTTGTAACATTTGGGTCGTGATGTGAAAAAGATGATGAAGACTCGTGTTGAATGGGTGATGATGTGGTTTGAGATGAAGTCGTCAAAATAGTAGATTGACTAGTCTCATTGATGTCAATTGGATCTTGATCAAGTGGTGTATTTGATGAATCCATGATGGTCGTTGCTGGAAATGAAAGATTTGGATGAATTATAGGATCAGCAGATGGTAAAGAAGAATTTTCAGGAGAATTGACCGAAAATGACTGATTGAGATTAAATGGAAATTCATTCTCGACGAACACAACATCTCTAGAGACAAAAAATTCATGAGTTGTTAAGTCATAGCATTTCCAACCTTTCTGGTTATGAGGATAGCCAAGAAAAATGCAACGGCGACTACCAGCTTCAAATCTTGGCTCCGATACCATGTCAAAATAAACGAAAGGAAAAAATATATTATATTCCATAATCTTCGAAGAGTCAATTACAATGATATATAAAGACTAGAATTCATAGCATAAGGAAACAAATACGTACATTAGGATAGTTCCTTTGATTGTAAATTACAATCAAAGGAAGATTGAATATTATCAATAATTGATAAAGATAGATCTATGTTTCCATAATCGATGCAGATTATTCAACGTTTCCATATTTGATGGAGATTCTATTAACAAAAATTGTTGTTTTTCTTCATCATTAAGGCGTTCGAACGTACTCTAACTCGAAGCGACGTATATAAACTCTATTTGGAATGAGAGGAAGATGAACTCATTATATATGAGAATATTGTAACCCATAAGTATCATACTTCGGGGTGTCACATGTAGGAATTGCTTTGAGTATTTTATAGCAATGTTTGTGTTTGTTTCACTAATCTCAAGGTAATTGTGTTTATTTCATGGATCCCCATGCAAAAAAAAACAAATTGTGTGTTTATTTAACTTATCCCGAGACAATATAAAATGATATATAAAAATATATGAAATGAGATAAATATATGAGAGGAAAAGAATTACTCATAACAACACCCAACAACACAAATTAAATATATTCACATCTTACATTCAAAATTGTATTAAAAGTACAAATAAACTTCATCATTAGGAATCAATAAATAGATGCACTTTCATAATTGGAAGTATTGGTTCATTTTTGTCTAAAGGTTTTTAAAACGAACATCTCTACAAATCATATTATAAAATAAATTCAATGCAATGAGAATCATAATTTTAAAGAAATAATACTTTTAGTACTTTGATTTATCGTCCCAATACTCGTTAACTGCTCGTAGTTCATTTTCCACCTTATGCCAGACAATACTAGTGTTGATATATAGTTTTGTCCATAAAAAATTTAATTGGGAGATCCGGAGAATATAAATATGATATAAAATTTATATTTGTATTATTTTTCAAATAATAATAATAAAACAATTTAACATATTTTTAAATGGTTGAAATGGTATAAGTAGTTAACCTATGCTTTTAGTGAGGTCACCCTCAACCTTGGGCGTCCAGTCTGATTGGACGCGTTGACACTATTTTATATTTCCTCTACTTAGGGGTGTGCGTGGATCGGATAACCGATCCGTTTATCATTTTTTTGATCCGATCCGCAATAGTGGATTGGTTTACGGATCGATTTGCAGATATCCGAATATTTATTTTTAAATTATAAATGTTTATAAGAAATTACAAGTAATCACAAAAAAGTTACTTATTTGATAAATATAAAAATTATAAAACAACTAAAAAACGCATGTTCGGAATTTTTAAACATCTATAAAGTAAAACTTGAATTTAATACAAGAATTGAATTAAAACAAATGTATGTAAATAATGAATTATTTTTTTCTTCTAAGTGCACGAATCTGCAAAAAATAAACATAATTTATTTAGATATTCGTATCACAACCTATAAAAATAAAATCAATTGTAAAATTAATTTCATTTTAAATGATAATATAAAATATTCTAATAATTATCTAGCTTACTAGAAATATATTAATTTCAAAAATCAATCTCCGATGTTGATTACTTGGTGTTCTTCCATATCGATTATTTCTGGAAAATAAGAATAAAATATAAAAATATTAATATTAACGAAAAAAACAAATATGATAACAATTTATAATAAAGAAAAATATATTACCATGTATAATGTTTAAACTTTACAAAATTACAAAAGTATAATATAATATATATAGTAAAAAAATAAGATCGGACCGG
The DNA here is from genome assembly GCA_009725065.1 of Utricularia reniformis. Classification (NCBI taxonomy): domain Eukaryota; kingdom Viridiplantae; phylum Streptophyta; class Magnoliopsida; order Lamiales; family Lentibulariaceae; genus Utricularia; species Utricularia reniformis. The sequence goes on along the minus strand of RWGZ01001126.1, from coordinate 199,845 downwards.
ATATTTGCAATTCGGATAACCGAAATATCGGTTCAGTTACGGTTCGGTTACCTCGGTTTTTCAGATCGCCGGATTTTCATGCACACCCCTACCTCTACCTATATTTGAGGACACAAGACATTTTTAAAAATCTAAAAAATAAAAAAAAAAATTAATATTTATTAAAATATATAGATTTACAATAGATCAATGTATTGATTTAATTTATAATATTGTAATTTTTCGAAACTATGTGTACAAAAATGATCGATTTGCTGATTTATTTGTTTTAATCGGTTCGAATAACCAATTTTTAAGTGTGATTTTATTTAACAAAAACCGGAACAACTAGTAGTCGATTTTATTCGATTTAGGATATTGGGTTGGTGATTTTAATCTATACTTATTTTAGTTTTTAATACAATCAATTACACTTTTAGTTATAAATGCAACAACAAATGAACATAAATTCTAAATGTTTCATATTCTTAAGAATCACAACTATCAATTGATTTATACAATAAGAATATTATTACAAATAGTTTGGATTTAAATAGAAAATAATGATATATATAAAATTATAAATTTCCAGAGATTTTTGTAGGGATATGTACAATGATAAAAATAAAAATAAAGAATTTATAAAAATAAAGAATGATGATATGTATAGGAAAAAATTGATGTAGAAGAGAGAATACAATTTTCTAGCGAACATGGTCTGATTTAAACGATTTTTTTTGAAAATTTGAAATTTTTAATAACCAAATCAGTTTTTGGCCAATTCACAGTTGACTCAATCGGTTTGACTCATCCGATCTAATTTTAACTTCATGACAATATCAAATATGGAATATGGTATTTCAATTTTAATTAAATGTTAATTGTCATTAGTGTCATTATATTTAGTGAAGCAAATAAATAAAACATAGTCATCAAATTGCTTGAATGATGGAATGATATGAGTATGATGGCTTTTTCGTTGGAATAATGCTAAAACAAAATCGGATTTTTTTTGAAAATTTGAAATTTTTTAATAACCAAATCAGTTTTTGGCCAATTCACAGTTGACTCAATCGGTTTGACTCATCCGATCTAATTTTAACTTCATGACAATATCAAATATGGAATATGGTATTTCAATTTTAATTAAATGTTAATTGTCATTAGTGTCATTATATTTAGTGAAGCAAATAAATAAAACATAGTCATCAAATTGCTTGAATGATGGAATGATATGAGTATGATGGCTTTTTCGTTGGAATAATGCTAAAACAAAATCGGATTTTTTTTAGGGTCAGCCGCGTCCGATAATAAATCTTTATATATCGCGCTCAATTCATTTTGAAATTCACTGTTGAGAAGTAATCGATATCGATTTGTAGTAGATGTTACAAAAGTTTAGTTGCAATTGCCACGGTAATATTTAGTTTTTCATGGATTCCTATAACAATTCTTGGTTTAATTTTGATATGAATTATCCTCCATAATCAACACCTTCCGGTGACAATCCTGAACATGGATCGAGTTATCCGGACTATGATAGCATTCAGAACCTAAGCAGCTTTAACTACTCGAGCACCGACAATGCAATGCCTAGTGGGAATCCGTCTACTTCGCAAGGTACTAGAATATCAAGTTGTCTAAATACTTGTTGTGTAGTATTCATGCGTCTCTGATATAGGTATGACAGAAGAGAACGCAGATGGTTTAGATGATGATCCAGAACCGGAAATCGTGGTCGAAGATGAAGATGAAACAGAGAATTTGGAACCAGAGGACGACCTAAGCCAGCTAGGTCTGTGCATAATGACAATGATTTAGTTATGCTATTACAATGCTCATCGGAGGAAATAGACATGAGGTTCATTCACCTGACATCGCCTTTTGAAAGAGGTGATAATGATATACCCACTTCAAAACGTCGATACACGAAATACGACGTTGACCAACCCCATCTTGCTGTTAGAATGAAATTCAAAGATAAGTTTCATTTGCAGTACTGCATTGCTCATTTTCATCGTAGACGGTGACAATACAGAGTAATAGAGAGCAATTTGGAGAACTGGGTAATTAGATGTGTAAGCGGTACATGTCCGTTTCATCTACGAGCGATCTATTTGGCTCGTGACCGCGTGTGGCATACTTCCGTGTACGCTTATAGTCATTCATGTGACATTGTATTGTTGGAGGAAGGTCACCGCAATCTTTAACAGAATTTTATTGCTTATGAGATGAAGTCATTCATTAGAAATGATAACGATACGTAATGTTCTTTGTATGAAATAATATTATCAGAAGTTTCTAAAAAGTTATTTTTCTGCTTTCATAGATATGATAATGCAAAGGGTTCAGACCCACATTCACGTAAACTATAGGTTGACTGTGAAGTACAAGCAAGCTTGACACGCACTACAGCATAACTTTGAGATGGTGTACGGTTCGTGGGAGTCTTCAGTGAAGAAATTGTCATCGTTGTTTCATGAGATTGTTTTAAGGAATGATGTCACTATTGTAAGATAGAATTTGCAGGAAAGAACGCTTGGACCCCCTAACTACATGATTCACTATGTGTTTTGGGCTTTCCGACCTTGTATAGACGCTTATCAGTACTGTAATCTAGTTCTTTCCGTTGACACCACCCACTTGTACTCAAGGTATGATAAATTGTGTAGTTAGTTTTTTACTTTGACAGATCATAGCTGTTTTAAATAACATCATTTGTCAGGTATAATCATAAATTTCTTGTGGCCGTCGGTCGCGATGGTGGTGGGCACATTATCCCCATTGCTTTTGCATTGGTAGACATCAAAAGTTGTAGAGCCTGGAAATAGTTTTTGCAAAACCTCGATCCTTATGTAATTAGAGAATGAGAAACATGTGTGATATCTGATTGAGCTGCAGGTATTTTAGAAGCGGTGAATGAATTGGAAGATTTCCAAAACGGGCACTTGCACCATCGGTGGTGTCTCCGACATTTTTGCTTCAACCTATATAGCGCATTCAAAAACTCCGAGTTAAAACAGATTGCGTATAGAGCGGGAACAAGATCTAAGGAGTATAAAAGGCTAAATGACATGACGGAGATTCAAAATATGAACCATGATACATGGCGATGGTTAGAGGAGAAGGACAAAGTGAAGTGGACTCTGACCCACGACCTGAGCAAACGTTATGGAACACTAACCACTAACCAGGTTGAAGCAATAAATGTGACATTGAAAGTTGCTCAACGTCTTCCAATTTGTAAGATTGTCATGACTACATTCTATCAGGCCAACCGAACATTTATCGAGCGTTGGCGTGAAATTGGAAGCATGACTTCGAACACAGATGTCCTCATAACTGCAGCTCAAAATTTCTACCGTCGAACAAAAAGAAAAGTGTATTACCACGGTATAGTAATGTGGGATCCGGATAGACTCGTAGCACAAGTAGAGGTAGAAAGCTGAATGAGCAGTTCGTCATACATTCACACTGTTGACCTCCAGCGACAAACATGCACGTGTTCCAAATGATACACGTATAGGGTTCCTTGCTCCCATGCAATCAGAGCCGCGAAAATAATTGGTCGACAAATAGATAACATGTTCATACAGAATAGTACGTTGGACACCCTCCGATCAACCTATGCGGATTTGGACTCCTTAATGTCAGACTACGTGTAGACTAACCCTAGATGGATTTTATGGCATGACTCTTCACGATAAAAAAAAAGAAGAGCAGAACGAAAACGAAGCACGAGAATCCAAACTAACATGGATATACATAATTAATTTTTTCATAACAGTGTAGAATTTTTTCATAAATTTTTTTTTAATACATAACAGTGTAGAATTTCAAAACAATACTAAATAATCGTATAAAATCATATAAAATCAAAATCTATAGTGTTATCGTACTGCAGTACATTACTAGATGATTCCCTATGTGTTATGTGTGGGCGACAACTGCGTTGCAAAGGAGGTGGGATACTAGGAATTGGCCGAGGGGCATTGTATGGTGTTTGATACGAGAGTTGCCACGAACTTTGCCCAACTTCAGAGTTCGGTCGAGTATGTATGTATCATGCTCCCGGTCGAGTATGTACAAATCACATGACCCCGTGTGATTTGTACCATGCAAAGTATGTATCTTCGCTCAGTCATTCTAACTCACCGCACAAATGTTCGTTGCAGTTTTCCCACATAGAAATGCACTATGCGTGAATGGTACACCAATCATGCCCTCTCTCGCTCCTGTATGAATGCAACCGGTGAAGGACATCTGCAGGTTCTGGTGTCCGGGGAATGTAGAGTGGCAGACCATTCTGCCGAGATACACGGTCAGGGTGATGTGGCTCTACGCGACCGGAGTATATCAACGGCCGGGTGTACAACCACATTGAAGTAGTGACCTCGTCAGCTTGCTCTAGGTCTATATCTTCGTACGACAGCCATAAAAACTACAAAAGAACAATGAAAACAACCTAAAATTTAAAAACAAATTGCAGACCATACCTTCTTACGGCCAATAAGATCTAGGGAATCTCTGTATAACCGTATAGAGTTGTTCCTTGTGTCATGGTGGTCCAACCGACCACCGAAAACTCTACAACAACATAATATCAATATAATCAAATTACTTTTCATTGGGTCAAACAAATCAAAAATCAAATTTTCCTACATCCATAATACTGAAAGCATCGATCATCTTAACCATCATCCACGAATCGCCCCATAACGAAGGGGTAATCGATGGTATACGAGACCATGCCCAAATCTACAAGTAAAAAAAATAAATTACACAAACATTAACAACATATATTGAAAATAATGTTATATCGTACAAAATGTACCTGAACTAGCCAAAACGCTCCACCTATCGTGGCTCCACCCATCGCCCCGTTGAATAACTCACGATGTAAATTCGCGAGTATAGCAGATCCCAACTCAGCGCTTTGAACTCTTCGACATTTCCGAAGATATCCATCAACATAAGCTTCGCCTTATCCCATTTGTGTCAGGTAACATGACATTCACCACGATCAAAAGAGAAAGCACACAAGCGAACTGGAGGACCTCCGCATCACTTTCTAAGGGTGATGCAGCCCGGGCAACGACGAACTCTCCCAAATGTCGTACTTTGAAATACGGCTTAGTAAATACGGATGTTGCGGGACTCCGACCGAAAGTGCTGATACAAAACGAAACCCAATCTACTTCACTTTTAGTGGTTCTTACACCCGTAATAGAAACACCCTAAATAGGTAGACCCCAAATAAGTGATACGTCCTGCAGAGTAACGGTTGCTTCACCCTAAGGTAAGAAGAACGTGTGCGTTTCTGGTCTCCAACACTCGATAAGTGCAGTCATTAAATAAGTGTCTAATCTCATTCTGATGGTCTTCAAAACGCCATAGAACCCTCACTCGATCAAATATGCATTCACTCTATCATCTAGTTGTCCCATTTTGTTCAGGTAATGTTCTCCATACTTAAATTGTAAAACACTTCCAGGTTCATCTCGAATAACATCACTACTAATATGTTGTTTTTGACGATACAACAATATAGTCGCAGCTGTACTACGAGAACGATGGCGACTCATATATGCATCAAAAAATTTTCACCAACATTAAATAACAAACGTAAAATTATACTACAAATACTCCAATTAAATTATATACTAAACATTGTAAACATAATAATATACTCTTTAAAAATCATAAACTAATGCTAAACACTAAACTAAATATTTCTAAACAAATACTACTATTTAAAAAACTAATTTTTGTAAAAACTAAGACAAATACTACTTTTAAAACAAATACAAATTTTCTAAACAAATACTACTCTTTAAAACAAATACTCCAATTAAATTATATACTAAACATTCTAAACATAGGAATCTACTCTTTAAAAATAATAAACTAATCCTAAATACTAAATTAAATATTTCTAAACGATAAAAAAACATCCTAAATATAAAAATATACAAAATTTTCTAAACAAACACTACTCTTTAAAACAAATACATCAATTAAATTATATACTAAACATTCTAAACATAATAATCTACTCTTTAAAAATCATAAACTAATCCTAAACACTAAATTAAATATTTCTAAACGATAAAAAAAATCCTAATTATAAAAAATATAGTAAATATTTCTAAACAAATACCACTCTTTAAAACAAATACTCCAATTAAATTATATACTAAAAATTTTACGATAAAAACTAATTTTCTAAACAAATACTACTCTTTTAAAAAAAATATTCAATTAAATTATGTGCTAAACATTGTAAACATACTAATCTATTTTTTAAAAATCATAAACTAATCATAAATACTAAACTAAATATTTCTAAACGATAAAAAACATCCTAATTATAAAAAATATACTAAATATTTCTAAACAAATACTACTCTTTAAAACAATATTTTTTGTAAATACTAAATAAATATTACTAATTAAAAAAACTTTATTATTTAAAACAAATACTCCAATTAAATTATATACTACATATTGTAAACATAATAATCAACTCTTTAAAAATCATAAATTATCATAAGCACTAAACTAAATATTTCTAAATGATAAAAAAACATCCTAATTATAAAAAATATACAACATATTTCTAAACAAATAATACTCTTTAAAAAACTAATTTTTGAAAATACTAAAATAAAAATTACTAATTAAAAAAAATATTATTTAAAACAAATACTCCAATTAAATTATATACTAAACATTCTAAACATAATAATCTACTATTTAAAAAAATATTAATCCTAAATACTAAACTAAATATTTCTAAATGATAAAAAACGAATCCTAATTACAATAATGATTGAAATGAAATATATACTAAATATTATAAACATATTAAACAAAACTTTCAAAAAAATTGAGTAATAATCATAAACAAATATAATTTAAAAACATATCATAATTAGAAAAAATAAAATTAAACGTAATAAAAAATAATTAAATAATACAATAATTTTAATTTAAAGAAATATAATTACACATTAATAATTATATGCTGTATGATGGAGAGAATGTGAAGGAAGATTGTATGAAGAGGATAGAAATAAAAGATTATTTATATGAGATTTGGGGAGGTGTAAAATTGTAATTGTATCTATTTAAAATAATTACCTAATTGTAATTGCTAAAACAGAAAAGATTCGTTATACCTAATTGTAATTACCTAATTGTAATTGTAAGTGTTATACCTTAACTACAGAAAAGATATTTTGTTCGGAGGATTCGTCCACATGCAATACAGCCAAGGCAGGCCCAACGACAATGATTGTCGTACTCCTATAGACCCACCATTTATCACCCTCCACGTTTATCAAATGTTAATGATTTTTTCAGGGGAAAATATAATTTAATGAGAAAAAGTGTAACAACAATACCAACTAAAAAATTAAATAGAAGAGACTAAGATTTTTGTATCACAATCGATTTTTTAATTTAATTTAATTTTGTAATGAGTTATTGGGTGGTTATTAACCTTAGCAAGTACATGTATCTTAGAATTATTTAATCTTGGTACTGAATTTAGGGACTTACATATAAATTTAAATATTTTAAAAATACTTATACTTCCAAACATCTATTTCTTATTTCACAATTCATAATTCCTACACTATTTCAAAGTAATATGTTATCAATGTTGTCAAATCGGAATTGGTTAAATCATGAGATTAAGGTTTAAAGGTATAACCCGATGTCAAACCGTATATATGTATATAAATTTATATATTTCTTAATTTTGAAATAAAAAGTAAAACATAATATAAACCGGCTTTTAGGGGTTTAGTATCATACTTCTTTGTATAATTTCCACAAACAAGACCGAATCAATCATTCCGATCTAGTTATGATTCATATATTTAGTCAGTATTTTATGTTGTCTATTATTTATCAAATCATAATTCAAAGATAATGTCACATTGTTGTTATTTTTAGGCTATAATTTTGGACACACTAAATAAAATCCAAGAAAGTCATTATTAAATAGTTTTTTACTATTATATTTTACACATTACATTATGTTTGTTTGTAAAAATTATTTTAAATTTTTAAAATATATAGTTGTAGTGCTAATGATAAAACATGAACTATAACTTGGTCTTTGATACATGGTTAATCCTTCTTACAAATCAAGCGTTTTTAAGTTTTGAAGACCTGTAAATAAAGATTAAAGCGTATATGTTGGGTTTTTGTTCACCTCTAAACTGCAACATCTAGTAAAACCAGTCAATTATTTTTACCAATAAAGATTATATATCTCAATATATATATTTATATTTTTTATTTAATGGGGACCAAGCCACAAATATCAAGATGATTGAGTTCTTTCAATGTGTGAATGAAAATCAATTAAACAGAAAAGTAGTTGACTCCGAATCTATGCAGAAAATCCCAGAAAAAATCCGTCAATACACTAACCTGGAGAAGCTATGGGGTCTGTATCTCCTTTTAGGCTTCATGGGCGCGACGACGCTCATATACTCTTTCCTCAGAACCCCATATCAAACGGCGATCTATTGTAGCGGCGGTGTGTGGCGTAGCAACGTCGGAGATGACCGGAATACTGTTATCGATATGGATGCCCTCGTCCACTACGCAACATCGAAGGTGGTGCCGCAGCAGACAATCGGCGAGATCACGGTGTCCCTGAACGTGTTCAAGCAGATCGGGCCATGCGAGTTTCTCGTATTTGGGCTCGGCCATGATTCACAGATGTGGGTCGGACTTAATGCGCGTGGGAACACGCTGTTCTTGGAGGAGGACCCCAAATGGGTAGAGACTGTCTTGAAGGATGTACCGAATCTGAGAGCACAAACGGTGTCGTATAGAACGAAGCTTTATCAGGCCGACGAGCTCCTCCGTCACTACCAGTCTGAATCGCACTGTTGGCCGGCGAATTCGTTCCTCCGCGGCAATAATAATTGCAGGTACGCTAGATTTCTGATTAATTGATGAACGGCAATTGTTGAATCGGAATTGAAACCAATCGGAATTGTAGATTGGCGTTGAATATGCTGTCTGATGAAGTCTATGATACGGAATGGGACATGATAATGATCGATGCGCCGCGGGGATACTATGCGCAAGCGCCAGGGAGGATGGCGGCGATATACTCGGCGGCGGTTATGGCAAGGAACCGGCGAAAACCTGGGCCTACGCACGTATTTCTCCATGATGTGGAGAGGAAGGTTGAAAAAACGTACGCTGAGAAGTTCTTGTGCCGGAAATATCTGGTGAAGGCGGTTGGGAAGCTGTGGCATTTCGAGATCCCGCCGGCGGTGAACATTACAGCCGATTTTTGTTAAAAAGGAATTCACGGGGTTTCTTTCTAGTAATGTAAACAGAACTTTCGATTTTCATTTTCTACCTTTTTATTTTTGCGTTGTATTGTTTTTTTTTTTATTTTTAGTGGAAAAAATATCACCGCGACATCATTTTAATTATATAAATTCAATATTGGCTTGGTTTGGTTCACTTTTTAAAATTGAAGTGAATTTAGATATGATAATTGTGAATTCTTAAATATATTTTGTAAAAATGTGATAGCATGATGACATAATTATATTAATTATTTATATTAATAATGTGATAGCATGATGATGATTTATGTAAAAATATTTATATATCATTGTATATAAAAAATAATTAATATAATTATGTCATTATTAATATAATTAAAGTTAAATAAGTATATTTTAAAATCAAGATGAAATTATAGATGTGATGATATCGTGATTTTTCAAAGATTATCATATCGTAACTAAGTTTGTGTTTTTTATACCATAAAAAACCCACGATATTGAAATCGCACCGCATCTCACCGCCTTTTTAATTTGAGTTCCAAACAAACCTATTATTAATTTGAAAGCTGACTTAGTTTAATACCTTATGCATTATAATGAAACTTTCAGACATAAATTTCTTTTATCAATTTTGAGCTAGAAACTTGTAGCAATTGAGAATGATATCGGTGTGAGAGTTAACGCAAACTGCATTGTGCTCTTACCCTAATTTTATTAGTTTCCCCCAATATATTCAAAGTAGGGTAACAACATAATTAAGAAAAAATAACAAATATGTTGTTTAAATTATAGAGTGTGTCCGAAATACGACGGAAATATAATGTATAAGGGGAGGAAACCACACCGTAAAAAACTTGAACAAGTCTTCACCGACGGAATATACAGGTTCCGATGGCAAACTTCTTAGGTACCAAGATTGGAAATAAATCAATGTGGGTCATAGACACAGAAGCAAGAGAACACATCGTCACTGACAATCATATGTTGTTCGATATTGAGAAGACTAACTCACTTCTAGTCAGAATATCGAACGGAGCAACAATACATGTGGCTGGAGTTGAACGAGCGTATCTCACAAATGAAATTGAGATCCAAGGGGTCTTATATGTCCCGGATTTTAAATGCAACCTTTTATCGGTAAGCAATCTTACAAGAGATAATCGTTGTTCCCTAATATTCTTTACGTATTTATGTGTAATTCATAACCTTGACTCTAGAGATAATCGGGAAGGAGTGTGATGGATTGTATGTTTTTCAAGCAATGGGATGAGAGGCGGGCAATGACGAGCACTCGAGCGGTGGACTCAACTTTGTGGCAGAAGTGTTTGGGACATCTGCCGTTGGAGAAGTTGAAATACACAGGTCCTGCGCTCGATCGCTCCATTTACTTTGTAGACGTCTTCCATTGTGATTCGTGTTTTAAAGCTAAGACTAAACTTCATTTTGGTATCAGTGAAATCAAGACGATCGTTTGTTTTGAGCTTCTACAATGTGATGTTTGGGGCCTTATAAGGTTCCTTCGTTGACATGAGCACAATATTTTGTAATAACTGTCGATGACTACAATATAAGTGTATGAGTTTATGTAATGTCAACCAATGGAGAAGGATCTCACCATAACTGGTCTTCTGTGATATGTTGAAGACACAATATGGTAACATGGTCAAAATGATACAAATAGACAATGGAATGGAGTTCAAGAGTTATACATTGATGCAATACTATGCAGATCAAGATATCATACCTGAGAAGACATGTCCTTACACATCTGAATAGAATGAAGTTATCGAATGAAAGTATCGACACATTCTGGAAGTTGCAAAGGTATTGCGCTTTGAAGCTGGTTTACCGAAAGAATTTTAGGGAGAAAGTGTCATTACGACAATCCACATCATCAATCAGATCCCAACCAGAGTTTTTAGAAACAAAACACCATATGAGACTCTATTAAAAAAGAGGACACTTTCACCAAGCAGTCACAAATCCTTTGTGTCAAGGGCAATACAAAAGGAGATATCGACACTTGAGGCCAATTCTACATGGGACCTAATCCTTATGCGGCATCGACTCGATGTGACTCGACTCGACTCGACACGACGCGGTAAGAGTATAAGAGTCAGATTTTCGACCCGGCTCGGAATATTAAATAAAATAATATTAAATAAAAGCAAAAATAATAAAAGAAATTGTTAGAATTTGTAAAAAATTGCATAAAGTTAAGTTTAAAACTACAAATATTTATCAATTCATTATATAAGAAGATTTAACTTATAAAAAACGAATATCGTTCGTCGATTCTACCATCTCCCAAAAAACAACCACTTTTTGATCTATCATCGCTTGTACAAAGAATTCACAAGAGGATCGACAACATTAAAAGGTCGTGAAAGCACATAAGATATGTTTCCGATGAATAAAAAAATCAAATTAAGGAAGAAATCAAAACAACGTCATTTTGTGTCAAGTGTCAAGAGTCGGAGCGAGTCGAAGAATCCGACTCGACACGGAAAAATGTGAAAAATTGAAGAGTCAGTGCCGCATAACCTAATCCCACAACCTCTCTGGAAGCATATTACAAACTCAAAGTGGGTTTACAAGATAAAATTACAAAAAGCCCATTGTTCACCAAAATATTGTGGCCCTTAGGCTATCTGTACTTTTTGTGCGCCCAAAACCATTTATGTCTCATAAATCTCTCTAACATCACTATTATCTCATATCTACGGCATATTATCTTTATACTTCTAAAATTTTTAATTATCAACATTTGATGAGATCCCCGAATTCCGGAACCCCGAACCTGATCAGGGCCAAGTTTAGTCATACCAGCCCAAGTAACATAAGCCGAACATGGAGGCCCAGATCCAGCTCACGTGAATAGACGGCCCAACCAGGCCAAACGGGCTCGACCGCCCGTTCATATTGATAGGTCCCAATCGATAGGGCCCAGTTTTCTCCCCCTCACCAGGACCGATCGGTCCACACTTCATAGGCCATGCTTCGGGCCATCCACATTACTCAACATGCGCGACAACCTCCGACAATTCTATCAGATGCATGGTCCGACGGAGTCATATGAAGTCATGCCCGGCGGCTATCCCGCTTGACACGAGCCGACCTAGCCGCAGAGGACAAGCACAAAACGACATATTACTGTTCACGCAACACAGTAGGCGTATAAAAAAGACACTTGGGATGCGAAGAAAACGATTCTCTTCCGATTCTCCTTGCGAGTTTTCTTACTTAGCCATCTATCGATTTATTTTCGATAAGCTTTCTTCCCCTTTGTTGTCTAAAGAACAAACATGGTATTTGTGACAAGCACCTTGTTTATTGAATCGACTAAGGGCATTTCCAGCTCTTAGTCAAATGGTTTTTTCATCAACTTTGAGGTTTTCCACTCTAAAACTGTCTTATCTCTTTTATACTTGATTTGTAATCGTCCTCCACACATTAAATAAAATACAACCGAGTTCGTCTTGCAACGAACCAGATGACTGTTGACACCCCCGGTTTTTGAACCAAAACAGTTTGGCGCCGTCTGTGGGGACGATTTTCTAATCCCCATTCGAGGTCTTTACCCGGGATAGGATAATCAAAGTCATGGCAACTGCAACTTCAACGAACGATAGTAATACGCTTCCCAGTAGCCTTCCAGTGTCAACATTCTCTTTGCAGGACCTGGAAGCTGTTGTCAGGAAAGTAATAATGGAAGTTACGTCAGAGAGGAGTGGAACAGAACCATCGGCTATCACAAGCCATATTCCAGCAAGCAGAGGGTACGAAAGCGACCCAGACGCGTAGAGCTCCGATGAAGAGTAGATTATCAGGCGCGGAGTGACAATGAGGAGGCCGAGATACCAATCTAATCCATCTCCTCCAATTAGAACTCCAACTCCCGTTCCTGGGACGGACCAGGAACAGATGCAGAAAGGCATCGACGAACTTACCAGGGATTTGGAGACCCTGCAAACGCAGAAGGATTGCGGGCCTAATCTGGGGCGCAATCCTAGACTATTTGATCGGGCCATGGATGCCCCGATCAGGCGTAGCAAAGATGATGACTGGTGGCATAATCTGCATGTAGCCCAGACATCATCCCAACAATCTGGAGGTGTCTACGTCGCGTTGGAAGATTTGATGCTCCCTTTCTCCGAAGAGATCTGGGCGGCAGTCCCCGATTGATACTACCGCAACCCCGAAGGGTTGCCGATATTCCGAGGCGACGGTGATCCGATCGATCACGTCTCGGATTTCGAGCTGAGGATGGGGACAGTTCGGTCCTCTGACTCATTGAAGTGCCGCATCTTCGCGACAGGGTTGCAGGGCGATGCCGGACCTGGTTCAAGAACTTACCGGCCCGATCCATATAGTCGTATGTCGATTTCATCCTAGCTTTCTCGGAGCTATTTTCTCCAATTGTAGGACAGCCTCGAAGTAGGTAGGAACTATACGACTTGAAGTACATCCCGTCAAAGATGAGTCTCCATTCGTTTATGGTCAACAGAACTGCTCGGGGTATCAAGTTGGAGCTCCTAGATAAAATTGATATATTGCAACAGGTCTTGGGACCGTGCGGCCTTTCGGCCAGCCTTGGGAAGAGCCCACCGTCCACCTTGGAAAAACTCCTTCAGAAAATCAATAAGTATATCAAGGTGGGTGAAGCACTAGGAGCGGGATATTAAAAGCCTAGCGGGAATTCTGATCCCGTAGATGATCATAGGGTGTCTTACTCTAAGAGGCATCCGCGGGAAGTTGCGGCTGTGGTTGAAAAGAGTGTCCCCCCGAAGAAGGAGGACAATCGGGTCAATTGTGAGTTGCATCACAACCGCGATCACCCGACGCTAAAATGCCCGCGACTGCGAGAGACGGTAGCAACAATGAATAAGGAAAAGCCCGGTCATAATGATCATAGGGGCAAGCGAGCGGAGTCTCCCCGAAAGAGCCATCAAGGTGATGATCGTCACAGACCGAGGGGGATATATAATCGGGGCCAGCCCCGACACTACAACGATCGGGTAGGAGACCGAAGGTCCCCCCAACCCGAACAGGATAGAGGTCAGCACGGTCAAGAAAACCGTGGCCAGGGCCGAAGGAGGAGATGGCGGGGCGGTGGCGGAAGAGCCCCGCGAAATGAAGGTGAAAGGCGGGAGCAGCCACCTCCCCCACCTGCTGAAGTGGGCACCCAACCTCCCCCGAATGAGGAGGTGCCTAGAGAAAGATAGATCGTCGGAGACATTTATGTTATCTCCGGCGGAAAAAGGATTAATGAGTCGGTCAGGGATCGAAAAAGAGCAGCGCGTGAAGAGTTTCCCGAAAGCTCTGAATCTGTAGCGCTGGTCAAATATGAATCGGGTGAGCGGTCCTCTACCTTCGAGGGCGATATCACCTTCACCTCAGCCGATCGAGAAGGGGTTACCGATCCATGTGATGATCCCCTTATCATCACTGGAATCATCGCCGACCGACGGGTCCATAGGATTTTGGTGAACACCGGGACTTCATATAATCTGATGAAGCGTGAAGTGGCTGAGATGCTGGGAGCCGTGGCTCATGATCTTCCTATCGCCAACATAACCCTTTGGGCATTAGACCAGAGAAGTGTCATCTCGTGGGGGAAAATACTTTTCCCGGTCACTTTGGGGGAGCTAGGTAGGGACCGATCGGAAACCCTGGAGTTTATAGTCGTTGAAGTCGATCTGGCTTACAACGTTATTATTGGACGGACCGACCTCAGTAACTTTGAGGCGGTCCCTTCTACGTACCACATGATGCTCAAGTTCCCCTCCACTCATGGAGTGATTTCTGTCAAAGGGAACTAGAAAGTAGCAAGACAGTGCTACATGAGCTCGTGGCAAACCTTGGCACCAATCAAGAGAGTTTGGGTGGATTTGCTCGAAAAGTCCCTGCACCCGAGGCAGGCCATGGAACCCGTTGGGTTCAAGCTTATCAACTTGGTTGAGGATGACTCAACCAAGAATACTCGCATCGGGGCACATTTGGCCCCGACCTTCGAAGAAGAGCTGGTCCGCTTGCTGAGAAGCAATGTGGACATATTCGCTTGGACCCCGGACGATGTGCCGGAATTGACCGATCTGAGAGTGAGCATCGGATCAACACTGAGTCCGGAACCAAGCCTATTAGGCAAAAGAGGAGACGCTATTCTCCCGAAAATATTGAGATCATCCGGGTTGAGGTGGACAGGTTGTTGCGGTCGGGTTTCATTAGGGAGATTCACTACACTGAATGGGTTGCGAACCTAGTGGTGGTCTCCAAAGCAGATGGGAAGTGAAGGATGTGCATTGATTTTACCGACGTCAACAAGAGCTGTGAGTCGGACTCTTTCCCACTGCCGCATATTGACCGATTGATGGATGCTGTAGCTGTCAGCACAATGATGAGTACCATGGACGCTTACTCCGGGTACCATCAAATCTTCCTTGCTAAGGAAGATCATAAGAAGTCATCATTCATGACAGAGGACGCCGTTTATTGCTACGAGATTATGCCTTTCGACTTAAAGAACGATGGAGCAACATACCAGAGGTTGGTCAACAAGATATTTAGGGATTTGATAGGCCACGTTATGGAAGTTTATGTTGATGATATGATTGTCAAGTCCATGAATGATGAAGATCATATTCCTTATTTGTCTCGTTGTTTCGAAGTATGACGTAAATATAAGCTCAAACTAAATCCGAACAAGTGTTGCTTCGGGATTCGAAGTGGCAAGTTCCTCGGATATTACGTTTTTGAGAAAGACATAGATGTTAATCCGGAGAAAGTCTAGGCAATTATTGACATGCAACCTCCATGAAACAAGCAAGAATTTCAAAGGCTAATTGGTTGATTGGCAGTGCTGAGCAGGTTTATCTCTAGCTCCACGGACCAGGCTCTCCCATTTTTCAGGGTATTAAGGAAAGCCAGTCATCTTGGCTGGACCGAAAAGTGCGATTGAGCATTCTCCGACTTGAAGACTTATATGAGCACTCCTCATGTGATGGTGAGCCCGACTTGCCATGAACCCTTAGGGTTATATCTGGCCGTATCAGATGCCGCAGTCAGCGCAGTTTTGGTAACCATTGGGGATGACGTTCACCGACCTGTCTACTACGTGAGCCATTCCTTGGTACCAGCTGAAACCAAATACACTACCTTAGAGAAATTCATGCTGGCCTTGCAGAAAGCTATATCCAAGCTTAAGCATTATTTTGAAGGCCGAAATGTTTATTTGTATACTGATCAGCCTTTGAATGCAGTTTTGAGTCAGGCAGACTTCAATGAAAGGTTGGTCAAGTGGAAAATCAAGATCAGCTCCATGTATTTGGAATTCGTTCCCCGAAGGGCGATCAAAGCTCAAGTCCTCGCGGATTTCGTGGTCGAGATGAAGCGATCAGTCATATTTCTAAACCAAGAGGACGACCGATTGGTCATTTATGTTGACGGATCAACATTCGGGGGAAAAGGAGCGGACATCAACCTTACTACACTTCAAGGCGATGTTATCCACTCCGCGGTCAAGTTCTTGTTTTTTGAAACAAACAACGTGGTGAAATACGAGGCCGTGCTGTCGGGGATGACCTTAGCCCAAAAGATGGGAGTTTCTAAGGTGCGAATGTTCTCAGACTCCAAGTTTGTGGTGGAGCAATTCGCAGTGCGATTCGAAAAACATGAGCCAACCATGAAGCTATACCATGCAAAGGTCCTGGAGATGTCAAAAAAGTTCCGTGAATTCTCACTTGATCATATGCCTAGAGAACAAAATAAGGTGGCCGACGCGTTAGCCAGACTGGCTGCAGGCTTACCGGACATTAGACCAGGCACAATATCGGTCCATATTCAGGATCGACATTCGGTCAAAATCTCTGTGACCGAACAGTCGTTTGAGGAAATGGGGGCTTTATGCCATGAACTCCAGAACTTGAAGATAAACGTCATTGACTTACCAGTAGAGACCACGTGGATGGCCCCTTTTGTCAAGTATCTGACCGATGGCCATCTACCTGAAAATGCATCAGAGGCCAGAAAGATTGAGACCCGGGCGATGCGATATGTGCTAAATGACGGACACTTATTCAAGAAAAGTTTTGAATGACCGCTCTTGCGATGCCTATCCCCTATCGAGGCTGAGGTCGTCATGATTTATGTTCATGAAGGGATATGTTAATGTTCAAGAACACTTCAATTAATGTTGTATGTGTTGCTTGATATGAATTTGTGTTGAAATGCAATCCATATATATAGAAACATTAATATCGATTGACAAACACGAAAATTGAGTGTCAATAACTATAGCGGACTTCGTCCGCGTAAAGCTGACGTGGTCAGCTATCCGCCCTAAAACAATATTTGATTTTTCAAAAAACAATAATTAACCAAATTAGCCTTAATTGAATCAGTCTTCAAAATAGAGGAGAATGAAGGATCGTAACAAAGTTTTAAACTGAAACAAATTGATATATGTTTGGTGACTAAAAATGAAAATTTTTCTTTTTTTAGACTCACATAAATATTATGCAAAATCCAAAATCTTTTTCGTTCTATAAATATCTTATCTTATAAATTTGTTTCTCTACATTATCTATTATTCCAATCGGTAGTTGTATCTAGTGTTTGTATGAAAGACACAAGTTCTTCAAATTCAAATATAATACAACATGGTGGTATAATGCTTTTGTTGAACTTTTTGAGCAATATAACTATTATATTTTAATATATTTTTGAAAAATGTCTTGTATTTCTAATATTCATATTATTTCTATTATTTAGTTTGACAACTTTTGTTCCATAAATATTAATTATGCATTGTTTTTTAATATATATAACAATAAGAGCATATAAGTCTTTTAATTTTTTTTAAAAATTACTTATAATTCAACAAGATTTTCAATATTATCCATACAATATCATATACAATTGTACTAACCAAACATTTCTAGTTAAAATTAATTATATTAAATCAATATAAATTTATCACATGTAATATGAAACCTAGTAAATCTCATATAATCTTATTAGTCTAACAAAAAGGGAGTCGTGTATTCAACCAAATATTTTAGCACTTTTAAATTTTAACTACCAAATATGGTATTCATATCTCCATATTTTTTGATAATTCAAAAAAGAACGGAAGAGAGTGATTTCCTCACATCCTTATAAAATGAGTTTTCCATAGCAACGAAAGAAACCATAGATAATATGATCCTCTCCGAAAGAAAACATAGAGATATCGGAGATCGGACCAAGCATATATGGATGTATTCAACTCCAATGGACCCTCGTGGGCGGATCAATGGGACCCTGAACCGGTTCCATCCGAGATGAGGAACGATAATAACAACGGGAGACATGGTAGTTCTACCAAGACCAAACAATGGAAAAAGATTATCGGATTTGGTTGGATCAAAAGCATTGGAAAAAAATCATCTACCAAAGATTGATGACTCTTTTGGTCTCCTCCTTGCAATTCCTAATGTATAGAGTTCACAAATGTTGATGAAATGTTTCATTCATATTATAAAACATATTTTAGATGATATATGATATGTGATCATACTAATGAAATTAAAAACATGTGAGTTGGATTGGTCCCCAATGTCATGGGAAACATAGCTTTCACACACGAAATAATACTCATTTAGTCAAAAGCCAAGAGGGTAATATTTATTCTTAACAGACTATGTCTAATGGCCCTTGGACTACCTATATCGGTGGGCACATACGGTGTTGCCCGCCCCTCTTTCCTTCACATCGGTGCCCATGGTTACATTGGCACCGATGCAACCATGGAAAAATACGTTCCGCGAACAAGGGGCGCCCAAGCCCGTATGCTTGGTGAATTGCTGATGATTTTAATTTTAGTTTTTAGGAGCTTCACATGTACGTGGCTTGATGAATTGATGATGATTTTTAGTACTTATTCGTTGCGGGTAGCCTGTGATTACGGTAAATTTCAACTCATCTTGTATTGGTTAATTATTGTTTGGTTGATGGGATTCTTGTGCTTGAATTTGTATGGGCTGTTTAATCGCTTCTTTTTGTTGGTTATGAAATTCAGACGAAGCTTCTTTTTCTTATTGTTTCTGGTTTTGCGAGCTTATTTGGTGGATAGTGGTCAATGTAGAAATATGAATTCATGATTTTGTTTTTTTCTTATTCCAAATTTTAATATACCACCTTACTGTATTGCCCAAATGTGTAAAATTAGTTATATAACAGAGAATTTTTAAAGATGCAGTGAAGAGAACTGCCATAAATTAGGATATAATGAGGTACTTGTGTTTATGTTTTTGGTTGTTGTTAAATTATTGTTGTCATGTGAATATCTTGAATGTTAATAGAACATTCCCTTTTTTATTGTCTTTCTCAATCTGAAAATTGCATCATTGATGGCATCTTTCATCTTTCAAATGAACCCTTGAGGACGTTTATGGATCAGTCGAGAGCTTGGCAGTTCATTCTTGCTGTGGAGGCTTTCCTTTCCATTTTTGGATCGATCAGAAGTTACAATTTGAAGAAGCTTAAAGGAGATGTCATTGGGCTTACTATTGTCAGTCTCTGCATTCATCAGGTATAGTTAATCATCCGAATAAACATTCATGGAAGCTCAAGACATATAGTCATATGGCTAGTGGCTGTAGTATCCCTCTTGTTGGTGACTTTGCTGGAAAGTGAGATCGATCCTATGAAGAATCCATTAGTGTATCGGAGACTAGCATTCATGGGGCAACGTTTTTTGCCGATATAACACAGGCTAGCCTTGGCATGCTTAGGTAACATTCGGTCCCTTTGTGTTTCGTTTTGTTTCATCCCGATTTCCAGCCTCTTGAACATGTATTTTTGGCTATCTACATATTGTGATTCCTGATTGATTTCTTGTCCCATATTGCCTTGACAGCACTGCAGGTGTTCTTAATGTTTGTGTTTCTTGTTGTTTCTGTTACTATCCGTTAGCAGCATGCAACTTTTCAAGCCCGAGAGCATAGTTGCATTATAGCAATTTCTTTTGAATCATCATAAGATTATGTAGATCGACACAGGACCACAGAAAAAGAACGAGACAACATTGAGCACGAAGTAAGTGTTCTCATTTTTTCAGCCTTTCGTCTACTTCATACAATATTATTTACTTATTGCATACAGTGTATTTTCAGGCTTATAATATAGCTCAAGTGTCAATTTTTATTTATTTGCATATGTAATTGATGGATATATGAATTTGACATATTGTTTTCAGCATTACATGTTCTAACAATACTTCTAACGTTTTTTGTAGATCATCATTATTACATTAGTTGCACAATTGAACATCGGTCCAATTGAATTCATTTTCAATGGTGATCAATACAATATGACAAATTATTTGAGTGATAATATATATCAAGATTGACCTTTTTTGTTAAGTTTATCTTGATCAATGTAGTTTTAACATTTTTTAATAAATGTTGTTAGTTAATGTGATTTAAATATTAATATAATATAATAATTAAATTTTATAAACATTTAATATTTATATTGTATTAAAAATATAAAATGTTATATTTAAAAATACATTGAATAATGAATAGATAAAGTTGAAGTGATAGAAATATAAATTAAATTTGGAAAGAGAATATGATGTGATGAAAGAGAAATAAAAATGATGTGGATAAGTGAGAAATTTGAGAAGTAGAAAAAGAATATGATGTGGATTTGAGAGGATGATGATGTGTAGTGAGATATATACGATGGAAATACTTTTGGGCACGAACAAAGTTACAATTATCCATAGTCTCTATGTGATTTCCTACTTCAAGATATTATAGAATGCTCAATGTCTACCAAAATGCGGTGGAAATTTGAGTAGTAGTCTGGGGATCCTCATGCGGCTCTATTATTCTTCAACATAATGATTTTAATAACATTAGTTTATTTTCCATAAATATTAAATAATATATAAGTTTTTTTATGGATTGCCGTAATAGATATAGTCTAATTGTATGTAATTACAATAAAATATATATAATAAATTACATATTCAATAATTTGTTGTAGCATAGATAGATATTTGATAAAAAATAAAAATAAAAATAATTTAAATAGAGATGCTCAATTATAAAGTTGGATTATCTATAAATTTTCTCAAATTCGATACGATTATTGAGTCGGTATTGTTATTGGATCATCAAACTATGGTAAATAATTGTCTAATATTCGAATAGTTATTAAACTATGTGTCTATTTGAAAGAGAGATTGAGAAAAGGAACATCATGAACCCTCTTTTCTCAAGCATGTGGGTTTGGTAAATCGACTCTTTTGAGTGGATTAATAATTAAACCACCCAATCCAAACTAACAATATCATACGAGTTTAGGGAGGTTAATCATGCGAGTATGTCGGGTTAGTATAAAACCAAACACCACCCAATATTAATTAGTTAAATCAAACCCAAACAAAAACCTCCAATTTCTTTCACTCAAAACAAACCAAATCGAATCCAAACGCAAATTCAACAGTTCTAATTTTTATAAAATAAATACATTTCATAAAATATAAATAAATTTTAAAATCAAATTTTATTATAAAAGTATAATTACTTAATATTTAAATTTAATAGAAATTTTATTTATAAAATCAAAATATTTGGAATACTTTTAAAAAGAAACATTATTATTTTATAACTGTCCATTAAAATAATGATTATCGTATTTCTACATCTTTATCTGATAATATAATACAATATGAATTATATGGTTGATTGTCAATGGATTAACTAGATAATACACATATTTGTGTT
Organism: Utricularia reniformis; assembly: GCA_009725065.1. Classification (NCBI taxonomy): domain Eukaryota; kingdom Viridiplantae; phylum Streptophyta; class Magnoliopsida; order Lamiales; family Lentibulariaceae; genus Utricularia; species Utricularia reniformis. The sequence continues at coordinate 177,761 of RWGZ01001126.1, read as the reverse complement.
GTGATAAAATATATCTTACTACTCATATTGCATAGGTAACTTAATAACTAACATTTGAATATAATTTATTTGAAAAAAATTGCATATATATCGAGTTGATGAACAAAATTAAATATGGTCAAGAAACACTCAAAAGAGAAAAAGAATAATAGGAATAAAAACAAAAGAATTAAAAATAAAACAAAACATTGAATATTAAAAACAATTGAAAATAATAAATAAAGAAATAATTTATGCACTTAATTTCTTATATAGTTTATATATAATAGTCAGGTTATTATATATACACAAACTATAGAAACCAAATCCAATAAAAAATATCAGGTTTTAATTTATACAATTCAAAACAACTATAATACAAATAAATGTACTCACCTATAAAAAGTAAGTAATGGATCATATTTGAGGGGAGTTTCATATTAACCAGCCTACAATAAAATAACAACACAAAAAGCAATAGATTGACTAATAATTAACATTTTAAACAAAATAGAAAAAAGTCCAATTCAGAAATGGTGTCTTGTTACATATTAAATTTATATTAAATTGAAAATTGCCTTCTCTAATCTCACCACTCAAGATGTATACAGCTGCAATGTCTCGCAAATATGTCAAGGTTTATTGCTCAGGGCTGCTGTTCAACCTTCTTTGAAGCTCCAACACAAGTTCATTCCGGGGAACTTCGTCCTCGGTTGCAGCTACGACATCTTTCAGTTTCACGATCCCTTTGCTCAGTTCATAATCTCCGATTATGACCATGTAAGGAATCTTTGATCCTCGGGCACGATCGAAATGCTTTGTCACTCGCTTGTTTATCATGAACTCGGCTTTTAGCTTCGCATTCCACAGTTCAGTGACAATCTCAGCTCCTAATGAAAGGTCATCTCCAAGAATACTCACCAGAACCTCAGTTTCATTCGCTCGAATATCCTGATTAATACACAGAAAAATCTCGATTTTCGGTGCTTTAAAAGCATAGTCGATTTACGAGAAAAAGGTCATCAAGCATGGAATACCTGGTTCTTATCTTTATGAAGTTGTTCCATTATAGCAAACACTCGTTCGATTCCCAAGCTTACTCCAACAGACGGAACCGGCTTTGTACCTATACTTCCGATAAGATTGTCATAACGTCCACCGGCTGCGATGGAACCAACCTAATAATCACATAATGTTGTGTTTAAAACTCCGAAAACGAGAATAAATTATGATTATTAATGAGTACTTGAGTAGATCCTTTGAACACAGCTTCAAATATCATTCCAGTATAATAATCCAGACCTCTAGCAAGACTCAGGTCGAAAACTACTTTATCGATACACTTGGATCTCGCTAAAGCATTGAACAAGATCTCTAATTCACCCAATGCACTATTCGATTTGCTGTTCGACAGGAATTCACTATTTTCCTGGTTTAGTTTGGATAGAAGTTCCAAGGGAGAGCCTCTTAGTTTTACAAATGTTCCGATTTTTTCGGCAGATTCTTCAGTTAAGCCTTTTTCTTCAACCTACAAAAGAGACTCAAATTCAAGCATTTTTTTCATATAAAATTCAATGTCATTAGCTTACTTACCATTTCTTTCTTAACTTGTTCAAATGCTTGCTTGTCTAATTTATCGATGCTCGAACATATAGTTCTGAACTTATCATCTGGTACCCCACATATAGCTAACATGCCATCAAGTAACTTCCGGTGATTCAACTTCACCTAAAGATATAAGCTACACTTTTAAACACGAGAAGACATTCTATCATTGGTTAAAAAATATCGAAGCTGACGAAATCTTGATGAGCTCGAAAATAAAGCAAAACATGCACAAAAAGAAGCTTACCTCATAGTCTCCAATATCTAGTTCATCAAGCAAGGTTGTCAAGATTTTTATAACCTCAAAGTCAGGTCCCATTTTCTCATATTGACCCGCAATATCAAAGTCGCATTGATAGAACTCCCGGTAACGACCTTTCGATGGGTTGTCCCTTCGATAAACTTTCCCAATTTGATACCTTTTAAATGCAGTTAAACCATTCATAGCAACATATCGAGCAAAAGGAACAGTCAAATCATAACGAAGGGAGAGGAGTTCTCCACCCTGCAAAGACAATACATCTTCGATGATGAAATAAATACTCGTAAATATGCGAAAATAACTACGAGTCAATATTGATGTAAATGCACGGTAAAAAATGTGTGTACCTGATCAGCGATATCATAAATTAACTTTGAGTCTTCTCCATACTTTCCTGTAAGAGTTTCTCTTAATTCAAAGACAGGAGTATCTAAAGCCATTGCACCATGCCTTTTGAAAATATCAACTATAATTGCAAAAGCTTTTTGTCTAATGGCCATCTGCTCCTTCGCAAAATCACGAGTACCCTGCATCAACACAACACTTCTATACTCAACAAGGCATTCGTGATTGAAAGAAAAATCGATAATATCCGAATAATAAATATGTATGTGTACATTTGGAAGAGGAGGGAATCAATAATTTTAAGATAAAAATAGGAAACGTGTACCTTTGGGAGCTTGGGAAGCCTTCGACTTTCATTGCTCTCAACAATATCTTTTAGTTTCAATATAAGATCGCCATAGAACAAGCCCCTTGGGTTTAGCATTGCTATGAAATCTTCAGTGAGTTGTTGTAAGACAATTTTTGCTGTTTTTCCAAGCAGCTTCTCCTTAAGAAACTGCATCAAAACGGAAGTTCCCTTGCCTAAAACAACCTTCTTTTTCTTCTCACTTTTCTTGACTGCGTTAGAATGTTCTTCAGTTGAAGGCTCTTGGACGTTCCCATTATCAATACAATTGATATCAGCAAGGATTTCACTTCCTTCAAGAGAAACAAATGCAGTTATGGCCTCAAAAGAAACAATGTTTCTCACAGCTTCAAACAATTCATAAACTTTATGCACAAAAAGAAGATAATTCTTCTTTCTGAGAGCAGATTGAGAAGATTCGTATAGTGCTTCTAAAGCATCATAGCTCGGGCACTTGGCTAATAATATTGCTGATAATCTAGATTGGAGTTTCCCATCAAGAAATGAATTGGAAACAATTAGATTTGTACGCTGAATACTAATATCCCCCAAGTTAATCAAAGCCAAAGCAAGAGCTGACAATGCAGTGGATAAATCCTTGATAGATCCATCTCTAAACCCAGAATTCAACTGAACCCTTGTTTTGGAATGGAGTAATCGTGATATTTCTCTAAAAGAGCCGTGAATAGAAGGAATCTCCGCTACTGAAAGATCGGAAAGCCCTGTTCTTGAATTAACCAACATTGATCCGTTAAATAATACTTTGAAATCCGATGCAACAGAAACTACGTCCTTTGATGAAGAACCATCTCCAGAATCCATCAAATTAAATGGCGACGCGTCGGCTTTCAAAGCCTCACAGGATATAGCCGCAATAGCATCTACAGTTGAAGACAACCCAGAGACGCAATGATCAAGAATGGCGGAAACGCCGTCAAATGCTGCAGCTGTATAATCAATCAGGCCCAAATCACCAGTCGCCACACAATCAAGAGAATAGTCAGAGCCAATAGCATCCCCGTCTAGAATTTCCAGCAACTGGGTCGCGATGGTGGATGAGGAAGACAACAGAATCTTAATCAATAGGAGCAACAAAGAAGCCCTAGTTTCCTCAGAACTAAAATAAGCAGGAATTGAAAGCGAAAACTTCGACACTGAAATGGACGACGATGAGGATCTCCGGGAAATGACTGAAGCGTCGATTGCACCACGAGCAAAGCCATTGGAGATATCAAAAACAGAAGAGGACGTAAGAGAAAAGCCTTTCCCGCCGATAGTTACCACCCGTCTCCCCGCCGCCGAAGCCATTTCTGAAAGGAAGGAGACCAGTAAAACTTTGACTTACTCTAATTGAATTAGAAGACTGGGCTAATTGATAAGAATGACCCATTTTATGAAGTTGGGCCTAGAAGAAATCTACAATAGTTCAGCCTACAAGATGTTAATATTCTTATATTGAATAAATAATGAAATTATAAATTAAGAGAGTAATTTTTAATTTGAAAAAAATATGAGTTAGAAAAGAGATATTGACCTCTTTGTTATCTGGATCGAACAATGATTGAATCATATGTATCGATTATCATCTAACTTGGCCTTGTTCACCTATAAACATTACAAATCCCTAAATTATAAAGTTCAATAGCTCTCAGTTGAGCATTTCGTCGAATGGAAAGTAAGTATATATGCTCATTGCTAGGGGTGTCAATTGGGCGGGTTAATTGCTAGATTGCACGATTCGCTCGGATTCGTACAATCTAACGCACCCCGTGTACAGTTTATGTAAATATTTAAAATATAAATTTTTTTTTATTAATTTGCATAAAATTTTATACAATCAATCATTTTAGTAATCGAAATTATTTGAAATATTATTTGATTTTGAGTAAATTATAAAAAATAATATATTTATATTATTTTAATCAACGAATCATTAATGCACTCTAATCATATTCGTAAAAAATTAATGAATTTCGTACCCCGAATCTCGCACCTATGTTGGTACAACATAGGTTAATTGGTCACCCGATCCAATATCCATCCAAATGTTTCGTATTTAGTTTAGACATTTTCTATTTGGTTTGGGACAATATAATTCGTTATGGCTTAGAGTTGGTTTTGGGTTGAAAGTGTCGATCCATTATCCAAAATAAGATATATTATATTTTATTAATTTAGTTCATTTATGTAGCATTTTATTATTTATGAGTAATAATTTTATTCTAAATTGGTTTATTTAATATTTATTGAGGTAAAAATTTAATAGTACAAGACTAAGTATTCAGCTGCAATTGAGATTCTAAATATTAGTAATTTTATCTGATTTTAGTGTTATAATGGAGACTTCAACAAATGTTAGTGTTACATAATTATTTCAATTCAATATTTATTTTTGTAAGAGAGTTTGCTGGCTATCAAATAGATTGGATTGAATAAGAGATCTTTTGTTATGCATCCATTATCTTCTAAGTATAAAATATAAATTTATATTTCATTATAATATAATATATACAGTTATTTTTAATAAATTGTTTATGCTATATAGAATTAGATTGAAACAATTTGGATTAGATATTTTATTTTGGTTTAAATTTAAGTTTCTCCAAACACACCCCAATTGACATCCCTACTTAGATATGCATACTGAGATATAGTTATACAAAGGCATGAGAAAAATGGAATCATGATATTACATCAACTAATTGAAGAAGCAATGGCTTCCATAAGTGCCAAGACGAACTGCATTTGAGTTTCTTCATCTACTCTTGAAAATGGAGGCGCATGCACAAGCAACGAACCATGACCCTTACTTTCAGCAAATAGAAGAGAATGATAGTAAACAAAATTGCAGACAAATCGACCCGCATCGTTCGAGATCAATGCCTCAAATCCCTTGTTTCTCAATAACTCCAACATCGTCTCGATGGAGCAACATGTCTTCATGAGATGGGATCAACAAGTAGTTATCATTAGTCACTTGATTTCTTCAAAAACATGTGTGTTGCGTTACCTACCTCTCTTGTTTGAGATATTCCCCCATCGCCCAATATTATCGGAATTTGCTTCAATAAAACAACAACCTTAGACCATAACTAAACATTGTCTATTTCGAACTGAACTTAAACCTTAAAAAACACTTAGGTTCATTTGGTTCCCTATGCTACACTCGTGTATGCGTAAATTGTAGAATCTAGGTACACAATCCTCATGTCATATATGCATCAAACATCAAAATGAGCACTAGAAGGTAAAGCCTCTAAAAGTAAGACATAGTTTTGATATATCCATAAGAGAATGTGAATCAAAGTAACATATCTAACCTGAGGATGCCATCCGAGTTCATCCGGAAAGCAGAAAGTAGCTTCGTTTACTGCTTGGCGCTCGAGGGCGAACTTCAAACCGCCACTATTCACACCAATGTGAAGCTGAAAAACACAAACAAAAGTGAATGTAAAAGAAGTATTTCTAGTGATTCTCAAATAGAATCAATTTATAAAAACAGGATCTAAAATTTGGTGTAAAAACACAATGCTATGTGACTCAGAATCAAAATCATAAAAAAAACAACTTTACCCAAACTACTTTTTCACCATTCACATTGTCTGCTCTGTTAATCCCAGATTCCAATACTTTGTAAAGCTCTGAAATTGCACCATCACCTGCTGTCTCAAGAACTCTACAAACTCCCAATTTCACACCAACAGGTAATCCTCTGTTATCTGCATAATCTCTCAAATTGTTGACGATGATCTCTGATGGATTCTCCTCTACCCCTTGAAATTTTTTAAACCCTGTAACGTTAATCCTTACTGTTTTAGCCTCTTCAGATCCCATCTTATTGCTTCCAATACTCGTTCCCAGTGTTATTCTGATTAGACTAACCACAAAATGAAGAATCCTTTTCAGCTAAGAATTAAATCAAACACCAGATACACGTACGTATTCTGGATGTACGAAGCACTGTTGCACCCAAAAAAAGTAGTTGGTTGTGCTACAAAAACTTCACCCATGTCAGCGAGCAGGACCAGACCCAGTACAAAACACTGTTCTATTAGTACAATTTTTCAATTTATGTGTATCCCAACCTAACATTTGTACAAGCAATCGTACTCTAAACCAACAATATTCAATGCAAAATTTGTTCCCTCAACATAAAAAAATGAGAGCAAAACAACATGCAACCAGTAAGTAAACCCTAATATAAACAATCAAAAAACGAAAGAAACCCTCAAAACTAATCGATAATCACCAACTGAGTGAATAATCTTCGAAAAATAAATTGAAATTCTTTTCCTAGGTACTGTATTGCTACAAACCTTGTCTTCTTTTCACCTCTCTTAAATTCTCAACTGCTCTCGAATTTTATTATATAACATGATATATTCTTCATGTGAAGCGAGCACTTCTTCGATTCAAAGCACGCTTGGGCGAGTTGCAGAAGGATGGATGTGATCAGAGTTACAATTTTGAGCAGTAATCAGAGACTAGGGAAGACAAAAGTAATAGGGCACAATAGAATGATAGTATGAATGTATGATGATCCAGGAAGCCAAAAGTAATTAGGGTACAATTAGGAATCGGAATCTGGTTATCCGAACGATAGGTTTGGAATTTGGATAAATAAATCAGTTGTGGGGATCCATGTTTTTAAATGTATACCAATTTTTTAGTTTGAATTGAAGAGCTTTCGGTTTATACAAATAGTTGTTCAAATCATAATAAATTGTAAATATTTTAATATTTGGATGGATACGAAAAATGATAGGTTCTCTGCGAACCGAATCTAAGAGATAGTGGTGGTAAAATTAGCTATTTATTTTAAGTTTAAATTAGGAATCCATATTCTTATTTATCTCATCTTAGAAAAATATTCATTATAGAATATTTTATTTAGAATTTCAAATATTCTTTTAATTTCTTTGTTGATAGTGTGTTTTCTATGGGATTGTTCATTATTTATTTTATCATATAAAAGATAAAATCTCAATGAACTATAAGAATTTTTTCTAGTGAATTGTTTTAAATAATGTGAGAAAAGTAAAGAGCCAATTTAAAATTTATATATTGGTCGCAATAGAACAAAAGTATGATTTCGATCTAAACTGAACTAAGAACATATTAATAGAGCAATGCTATGGTAGTAATATAGGTCAAACATATTTTAGGGTATATCTGATCAGTCAACCAGATTAATCTTATTTAATGAGCTCATTCTTTGAGTTTTGTTAATAAGTGACACAAGATTGAGTTCACAATGTGTCTTGCGTCTTCGGTGATCAAAATTATTCTTGAGTATTCACCATAATAATGTTCAAATAGTACAATATAATGTTGCAATATCAAAATAAATGATATATCGAATGTACGAGCGATTGAAGAATATTGAATACTGAGAGTCGAGGTGAAATTTCCAAAGTTGGGAGCAACAACCAAAATTCGCAAGAAATTATAATTGTGTCTACGAATTGTGCAAATTCATCACAACCTGTGTATAATTCGTCACGACGAAGAGTAAATTACTCAAGACTTGTATTGTTTATGTGAAACTATGAAATTTGTTGCGAATGATGTATAATTCATCGCGATCAAAAGTAAATTCCTTGCGAAAATGACACAAGTCCTCGCGATTTGTTCTATTTAGTATGGTTTTCTCCAAAAAACTGTAAATTCCTTGCAAGTCTATGGGCATATACTTTTTCATAGGATTTGTGCCAAAATGCCAACATTTTTTCGTGTCCTAGAAGCACGTATTTATAACTACAAAGCAATTACTTCAATATAGTCCTTGATGAGATCCCCAGAACTTGGTACTTCGAACCTGATCAGAACCAAGCTTGATCAGAGGAGCCCATATAACGTAAGCCGAACATGGGGGCCCAGATCCAGCCCACATGAATGAGTGGCCCATCCAGGCCAGGTGGCCCGATCGGCCATTCATATCGATCGGTCTCGATAGGTGGGACTCAGCTTCTCCCGCGCGCCAAGACCGATCGGTCCACACTTTACAGGCCCTGCTTCGGGCCAACTATATTCCTCACATGCGACAACAACTTTCAACAATCTTGTCAGAAGCGTGGTCCGGCGAAGTCATACGAGCATCCCTTAGTCTGGGAATAGCCGCTAGTAGTGCCGAAAGATCTAGCGCCGTGCAGTACTATGAAGCCATTCCCGACGACTGTTCCGCCTGACACGAGCCGACCTAACAGCAAAGGACAAGCACAAAACGACACCTTACTGTCCACACAGCACAGTAGGTGTATAAAAAGGACATTTGGAGTGTAAAAAAAAGATCTTCCGATTCTCCTTCAAGCTTTCACATAGAGAACCTCCTATCGGTTTATTTTCGATAATTCTCTTCCCCTTTGTTGTCTAAAGAACAAACATGATCTTTGTGATTATTCTTTTGTTTATTGAACCGACTAAGGGTATTTTTTCTAGCCCTTAGTCAAGTGGTTTTTTCCTCAGCTTTGAGGTTTTCCACTCTAAAACTGCCGTGTCCCTTCACATTTGGTTTATAATCGTTCTCCACACATCAAATAAATTATAACCGAGTTCGTCTTGCTACGAACCGGTCGACTGTTGACACCCCCGTTTTTCGAACCACAATAGTTTGGCGTCGTCCGTGGGGAAGTGTTTCTAATCCCCATTCGAGGTCTTTACCCGGGATAGGATAATCATAGGCATGACAACTGGAACTTCGACGAACGATAGTGATACGCTTCCCAGCAGCCTTCCAGCTTCAACGTTCTCTTTACAGGACCTGGAAGCTGTTGTCAGGAAAGTTATATTGGAAGTTACGTCGGAGAGGAGTGGAACAGAACCACCGGCTATCACAAGCCCTGTTCCAGCAAACAGAGGGTACGAAAGTGACCCAGACGCGCCGAGCTCCGATGAAGAGGAGATTATCAGGCGCGGAGTAAAAATGAGGAGGCCGAGATACCAATCTACTCCGCCTCCTCCAATTAGAACTCCAACTCCCGTTCCTAGGACGGACCAGGAACAGATGCAGAAGCGCATCGACGAGCTTACCAGGGAGTTGGAAACCCTGCGAACGCAGAGGGATTGCGGGCCTGATCTAGGGCGCAATCCTGGACTATTCGATCGGGCCATGGATGCCCCGATCAGGCGGAGCAATGATGATGACTGGTGGCATAATCTACAAATTGCCGAGGCATCATCCCAACAATCTGGAGGTGTCTCCGCCGCGTTGGGAGATTTGATGCTCCATTTTTCCGAAGAGACCTGGGTGGCAGTCCCCGATCGATACTACCGTAACCCCGAAGGGTTACTAGTATTCCGAGGCGACGGTGATCCGAACGATCACCGTTGCGGATTTCGAGTTGAGGATGAGGACCATTCGGGTCTTTGACTCATTGAAGTGCCGCATCTTCGCGGCAGGGTTGCAGGGCGATGCCCGGACCTGGTTCAAAAACTTGCAAGCCCTATCCATAAAGTCGTATGGCGGACTCATCCTGACTTTCTCGGAGCAGTTCGCTCCAAATGTAGGACCGCCTCGTAGTAGGCAGGAACTATATGACATGAAGTATATCCCGGCCAAGATGAGTCTCCGTTCTTTTATGGAGAAGTTCAACCGAACTGCTCGGGGTATCAAGTTGGAGTTCCGAGACAAAATCGATATCTTGCAGCAGGTCTTGGGACCGTGTGGCCTTTCGGCCAGCCTTGTGAAGAGCCCACCGTCCACCTTGGGAAAGCTCCTTCAGAAAATCAACAAGTACATCAAGGTGGATGAAGCGCTGGGAGCGGGATATCGAAAGTCTGGCGGGAATTCTGAACCCACAGTTGATCATAGGGTATCTTACCCTAAGTGACAGCCACGGGAAGTTGTGGCTGAAAAGATCGTCCCCCCGAAGAATGAGGACAATCTGGTCTATTGCGAGTTGCATCACAACCGCGATCACCCAACGTTGAAATGTCCGCTACTGCGAGAGACAGTAGCGGCGATGAATAAGGAAAAGCCCGATCATGATGATCGTAGGGGCAAGCGGGCAGAGTCTCCCTGAGCGGGCCATCAAGGTGACGATCGTCATAGGCCGAGGGGGAGAGATAATCGGGGTCAGCCCCGACACTACAACGATTGGGCCGGAGACCAAAGGTCCCCCCAACCCGAACAGGATAGAGGTCAGCACGGTCAAGAGAACCGTGGCCAGGGCCGAAGGAGGAGATGGCGGGGCCGTGGCGGTAGAGCCCCGCGAAATGAAGGTGAAAAGAGAGAGCATCTAGCTCCCCCACCTACCGAAGTGGGCACCCAACCTCCCCCAAATGAGGAGGTGCCCAGAGAAAGAGAGGCCGTTGGAGACATTTATGTTATCTCCGGCGGAATAATGATTAACGAGTCGGTCAGAGACTGAAAAAGAGCAACGCGTGAGGAGTTTCCCGAAAGCTCCGAATCTGTGGCGCTGGTCAAATATGAATCGGTTGAACGGTCCTCGACCTTTGAGGACGATATCATCTTTTCCACAGCCGATCGAGAAGGGGTTACCGATCCATGTGATGATCCACTCATCATCACTGGAGTTATCGCCGACCGACGGGTCCATAGAATTTTGGTGGACACCGGGGCTTCATGCAATCTAATAAAGCATGAAGTGGCGGAGATGCTAGGAGCCGCGGCCCATGATCTCCCTATCGCCAATATAACCCTTTGGTAGTTCGACCAAAGAAGTGTTATCCCGTGCAGGAAAATTCTTTTCCCAGTCACTCTAGGAGAACCGGGCAGGGACCGATCGGAAACCCTGGAATTCATAGTCGTTGAAGTCGATCTGGCTTACAACACTATTATTGGACGGACCGGCCTTAGTAAGTTTGAAGCGGTCCCTTCTACGTACCATATGATGCTCAAGTTCCCCTCCACTCGTGGAGTGATTTCTGTCAAGGGGAACCAGAAAGTAGCAAGACAGTGCTACATGAGCTCGTGCCGAACCTTGGCACCAATCAAGAGAGCTCGGGTGGATTTTCTCGAAGAGCCCCCGCACCCGAGGCAAGATATGGAACCCGTTGGGTTCAAGCTTATCAACTTGGTTGAGGATGACTCAACCAAGACTACTCGCATCGGGGAACATCTGGCCCCGACCTTCGAAGAAGTACTGGTCCGCTTGCTGAGAAGCAATGTGGACATCTTCGCTTGGACCCCGGACGAGGTGCCGGGGATTGACCGATCCGAGAGTGAGCATCAGATCAACACTGAGCCTGGAACTAAGCCTATTAGCAAAAGAGGAGACGCTATTCTCCTAAGAAGATTGAAATCATCCGGGTAGAGGTGAACAAGTTGCTGCGGTCGGGTTTCATCAGGGAGATTCACTACATTGAATGGGTTGCAAACCCGGTGGTGGTCTCCAAGGCAGATGGGAAGTGGAGGATGTGCGTTGATTTTACCGACGTCAACAAGAGCTGTGAGTCGGACCATTCCCACTGCCGCACATTGACCGATTGGTGGATGCTGTGGCTGGCAGCACCAAGATGAGTACCATGGACGCTTACTCAGGGTACCATCAGATCTTCCTTGCTAAGGAAGATCAGAAGAAGTCATCATTCGTGACACAAGACGGCGTTTATTGCTACGAGGTTATGCCTTTCAGCTTAAAGAACGCCGGAGCAACATACCAAAGGCTGGTCAATAAGATCTTTAGGGATTAGATAGGCCATATTATGGAAATGTATGTTGATGATATGATTGTCAAGTCCATGAATGATGAAGATCATATTCCTTATTTGTCTCGCTGTTTCGAAGTATGCCATAAATATAATCTCAAACTAAATCCAAACAAGTGTTGCTTCGGGATTCGAAGTGGCAAATTTCTTGGATATTATATTTCTGAGAAAGGCATAGAGGTTAATCCGGAGAAAGTCCAGGCAATTATTGACATGCAACCTCCGAGAAACAAGCGAGAATTTCAGAGGCTAACTGACCGATTGGCGGCGCTGAGCAAGTTTATTTCTAGGTCCAAGGACCGAACTCTCCCTTTTTTCAGGAATTAAGGAAAGCGAGCCATCTCGGCTGGATCGAAGAGTGCGATCGGGTATTTTCCAACTTGAAGACTTATTTGAGCACTTCTCCTGTAATGGTGAGCCTGACGTGCCACGAACCCTTAGGGTTATATTTGGCCGTGTCAGAAGCCGCAGTCAGTGCAGCCTTGGTGACCATTGGGGATGATGTTCACCAACCTGTCTACTACGTGAGTCATTCCCTGGTACCAGCTGAAACCAGATACACTACCTTGGAGAAGTTCATGTTGGCCTTGCAGAAAGCTATATCTAAGCTCAAGCATTATTTCGAAGGCCGAAAGGTTTATGTGTATACTGATCAGCATTTGAATGCAGTTTTGAGTCAGGCGGACTCCAATGAAAGGTTGGCCAAGTGGAAGATCAAGATCAGCTCCATGTATTTGGAATTCGTTCCCCGAAGGACGATCATAGCTCAAGTTTTCACGGATTTCGTGGTCGAGATGACCCGATCGCTCATATTTCTAAACCATGAGGACGACCGGTGGGTCATTTATGTTGACGAATCAACCTTTAGGGGAAAGGGAGCGGGCATCACCCTAACTACACTTCAAGGCGACGTTATCCACTCCTCGGTCAAATTCTTGTTTTCTGGAACGAATAACGTAGTGGAATACGAGACCGTTTTGTCGGGGATGACCTTAGCCCAAAAGATGGGAGTTGCAAAGGTGCGAATGTTCTCAGACTCCAAATTGGTGGTGGAGCAATTCGCAGGACGATTCGAAACACATGAGCCAACCATGAAGCTATACCATGCGAAGGTCTTGGAGATTGTAAAAAAGTTAAGTGAGTCTCACTTGACCACGTGACTAGAGAGCAAAACAAGGTGGCCGACTCGTTAGCCAGTCTGGCTGCAAGCTTACCAGACGTTGGACAAGGCACAATATCGGTCCATATTAAGGACAGACCTTCGGTTGAAATTTCTGTGACCGAACAGTCGTTTGAGGAGGTTGGAGCTTTATGCCATGAACTCCAAGACTTAAAGATAAACACCATTGACTCACCAGTAGATACCACGTGGATGGCCCCTTTTGTCAAGTATCTGACCAACGGCCATCCACCGGAAAATGTATCAGAGGCCAGGAAAATTGAAACCCGGGCGACGCGATATGTGTTGAATGGCATGCACTTATTCAAGAAAAGCTTTGAATGACCGCTCTTGCGATGCCTATCCCCTATAGAGGCTGAGGCCGTCATGATTTATGTTCATGAAGGGATGTGCGGTATACATTCTAGGGCCCGATCGCTATATCATCGGGTTATGAGGGTCGGGTATTTCTGGCCAACGCTCCTTGAGGATGCTAAGAAGTACACAAGAAGTTGCGCTGCTTGCCAACACCATTCCCCAGTTCCCCAATTGCCAGAGGCTTCTTTGTCGATGACCCCACTTCCTTGTCCATTTGACAGATGGGGGATTGATATATTGGGACCGTTTCCTCGATCGGTCCAGCAGCGAAAGTTTTGCATTATGGCTGTTAAATATTATACAAAGTGGATCGAGGCTGAAGCGGTGGCAATTATTTCCGAAAAGGTTGTGAAGCACTTCCTATGGAGGAACATCATAAGCCGCTTTGGAGTACCTCGAGATTTTGTATCTGATAATGGACTTCAATTCCGCGGAAAAGCCGTTCGGGATCTTTGCGTCAAATTGGGTATCGCTCAACACTTCTCATCGATGGCTCATCCCCAGACCAACGGATTGACGGAGGTGTCCAACATAGTTATCCTGAAGGGATTAAAAACTAAGTTGGAAGATTTGGGGGGAAAGTGGCCCGATCACATCTACGAGGTTCTATGGGCATACCGCACTACTCCCCGTTCAACGACCCCAGAATCTCCATTCTCTTTAGTATATGGGTCCGAAGCGGTCAGCCCAGTAGAGGTAGCCATAAGATCACCTCGGATAACCCAATATGATGAGCATCTGAATAATGAGCGAAGATCCTTGGATTTGGAAATGATTGAAGAGATAAGAAACGTCATCTATGCGCGCATGTGTGCTTATCAAAGAACAATGGAGCGAGCTCATAACAAACGGGTCGTGCCTAGAGAATTCTCAGAAGGCGACCTCGTTCTCAGGAATGTAAGAGTTCAGAGAAACGTTGGAAAGCTGGACAGGAATTAGGAAGGGCCCTATCAGGTCCTGAAGAACCTAGGTTGTAAGGACCCCTCGGGGGTGCGAGAAGAGAGGGCACCTTAGGCAAATCCCTACATCGGCTATAGACGGGGAACGATCAGGGATTAAGTATAGTGATTCGTCTTCCATTGAACGAGGTCTTTTCCCTAGCAAAGTGGCAAGCGGAACGTTAGAACTGGAAAGTTCAGCGTGCTCACCCTGGAGTAATTCAGGGATGGGTGACCCACTGGGAAGTGTGGGGGCTAGGGAGAAAGTAAAACCGTGAGGACTAGTTGGGTGTCATTAGGGTCAGCCTAGTCCAAAGTGGACAATATCGTGCAAGCGGAAAGGCGGGTAGTTACATTTGGTATCAGAGTCAGGTTTCGGGTTATAGTCGGTGTGTTGGGGCGAACCTCAGCGAGGACGCTGAGTCCATAAGGAGGGGTGAATATAAGGACCTGATATTGCCCGGGTATATTCTCTCGTATTTATCCATACCCGGGGACTCGTCCGACGTGGATATTGGTATTTTCGGTATTTTCATATTTTTATCGGATGGCATTCTCAAGTGGTATTCTCACAATTCTGGCCCGCTGGGCACCATATAAAGTCTATGTAAGCATTTTGAGATGTTTCGGGTCATTTCAGCCCCGGACGGGGCCAGAGGTATTTTCGTAATTTGCCACCCGGGAGCGCAACGGTAGGGTGCAATGATGTTATGTGGTTGCGTATTCGCTATCCGAAGGCAAAGAACTGACATACGAGGTTCTCGGGAATTTTCTGATCTTATTTCCGACTAATATCTTGTCCGGGTTGGTTCCCGAGGCTTCGAGATTAAGATGGCATTTATTATATCATAATTGGGAATATTTAATCATTTAGGGCTAAGTGAGGTGAACTAGGCTTATGGGCTCAAGTGAGTGGGTTTTGGGCTGGATTTCTCTATAAATAGGAGCCCCAAGGCATTGAGAAAGGATTCGGACTCTTTCCGCATCTCCCAAGGCAAGACTTTCGCTCGAAATCGCGGGACTTCATTTTTCAGCCACTATTCGCGAGAACTCGTATCGGTTCGCGCGACCACCCTCACCTGGGTCACTATTCACGAGAACTCGCACCAGTTCGCGCGTCCACCCTCATCTGGTTACTATTCGCGAGAACTTGTACCAGTTCGCGCGGCCACCCTCATCTGGTTACTATTCGCGAGAACTCGCATCTGCAGTTACTATTCGCGAGTTCCTGCTCGTACAGTGTTCTCTGCACTGCTCGTACAGTGCCGCCTGTGCTGCTAGTACAATATTTTCTGCAAGTTATCGACCACAACTCGCGGCTATCAGCTTTCCGAGCCCGACTGAGTGTTTTCGACCATTTCACGAGCCGTTCTCATCCGTATTGTTGCTATCACATCATTGTAATTGTACTCGCCGAATATTATAGTGAAAACCAAGGTAGAGCTTTGCTCTCCCGAGGACGTAAGCTCACACATTGTGGGCCCAACCTCGTATATCGCTTGTGTCCCCACAACAATCTAATTTCAAGTAAATTATAAATTGACTGATCTAAAAATAAATACCCAAAATATTTTTAGACTAGATCAGTTTGGCGCCGTCCGTGGGGACTCGAGATTTTTATCCCATTGAGAGCTTTATTGCTGAGTTCGGATTTCTGTTATCATNCGCCATACTGATCTAGTCTAAAAATATTTTGGGTATTTATTTTTAAATCAGTCAATTTATAATTAATTCGAAATTAAATTGTTGTGGGGACACGAGTGATATACGAGGTTGGGCCCACAATGTGTGGGCTTACGTCCTCGGGAGAGCGAAGCTCTGCCTTGGTTTTCACTATAATAATCAAGTGGTACAAATACAATGAGGTGATAATGATAATACGGGCGAAAACGGCTCGAAAAACGATTGAATGTGCAGTCCCGCTGCACTGGACGCGGATGAACAGTGCAAGCAGGTGGGCTGGTCGCGACTAACGCGGTTGGGCGCGAGGTGGAGGACTCGTCGCGGCTGATCAGGAATGGTCCCGAATAGTGAGTTTGGTCGCGAATAGTGAGTTTGGTCGCGAATCTGGGACTGTTTGGTAGCGACTGGGAGATCAGATTTTGCCTTGGGAAGCGTGATAAAAGTCCGAATCCTTTCTCGAACCCTTGTGACTCCTATTTATAGAGGAATTTAGCCCAGAACTCACCCTCTTGGGCCCATAAGCCTAGTCCACCTCACTTAACCCAAAATGATTAAATATTCCTAATTATAATATAATAAATGCCATGTTGATCTCGAAGCCTCGGGAACCAACCCGGACAAGGTATTAGTCGGAAATACGATCACCTCATTGTATTTGTACCACTTGATTATTATAGTGAAAACCAAGGCAGAGCTTCGCTCTCCCGAGGACGTAAGCCCACACATTGTGGGCCCAACCTCGTATATCGCTCGTGTCCCCACAACAACATAAATTACGAATTAATTATAAATTGACTGATCTAAAAATAAATTCCCAACATATGTGCGACCAGTTCATCAGAAGAAGAGGAAGTTTTCCCCTGAGAAAGAGAGCGCAATTGATGAGGAGGTGGAACGTTTGCTGCAGGCAGGACTCATTGAGCCTGTTAGATACACCGATTGGGTCGCGAATCCAGTGGTGGTCCCAAAGACGAGTGGTGGCTGGAGAGTTTGCATCGATTTTACTGATTTGAATAAAGCATGACCGAAGGATCCGTATCCGCTGCCGGCCATTGACATGATGGTGGATGCTGTCTGTGGTTTTGAATTGCTTATTATGTTAGATGCCTTTAATGGATATAACCAAATTTTCATGCATTGTGAGGACAAGTTGTTTACTTCATTTATGACAAGAAAAGGCATTTTTTGTTATAGAGTTATGCCATTTGGGTTGAAAAATGCTGGGGCCACCTATCAACGTTTAATGAATTCGATGTTCAAAGATATGATCGGAAAGTCTTTGGAGGTTTATATCGATGATATATTGATAAAGAGTAAACATGGGTATAATCACATCCAGTATTTGAATGATTGTTTTGGGGTGTTGAGAAAGTATAGAATGAAATTGAATCCAATCAAGTGTGCTTTTTGTGTGAAAGGATGCAAATTCCTCGGCTTTATGGTATCTGAAAGAGGAATTGAGATGAATTTGGATAAGATAACAGCTATCCAAGAAATGACCCCTCCGACGACTGTTAGGGAAGTTCAAAGGCTAACTGGGAGATTAGCCTCGTTGAATCGCTTCATATCGCGATCTGCAGAGAGAAATTTACCGTTTTTTAAGGTTTTGCGTAAAACGAATCTTTTGTATTGGGACGACGAATGTAGCAGGGCTTTTGAGAGTTTAAAAGACTATCTGAGTAAACAACCATTTATGTCTCCTCCATCTCTGGGAGAACCGTTGGGTTTATATTTGTCAGTGACGAAAGAGGCAGTGAGCGCCGCGTTGGTTAGACTTAGCGACAAAGAGCACAGATCGATATATTATGTGAGCAGGAAATTGCAGGGAGCGGAGTCCCGATATACTGATCTAGAGAAGTTCGTATTAGCTCTGATTGTCGCCTCAAGGAAATTGAGGCACTATTTTCAAGGACATCATATTGCAGTCTTGACAGATCAGCCTATCCGAAGTGTGTTATCAAAGATTGATGCCTCTGGTAGGCTAGCAAAGTGGAATATCGAATTGGGCCAGTATCAGATAGAGTATATCTCCAGGCGATCATTAAAGGCCCAGGTGTTAGTGGATTTCATAGTAAAGATGACTCGGTCGGAGGAATTGGGTATTCAGGAGTATTGGGACGCCTTTGTCGATGGATCGGTGTCTGCCAGGCGAGCCGGCATTGGTATTTATTTTAAAGAAAGGAAATCTGGTGAAGAACATGAGTATGCTGTAAAGTTGCGCTTCCCTGCAACTAACAACGTCGCCGAGTATGAAGCCTTGATATTTGGTATTAACTTGGCATTGGAAATTGGAATCGTTCGTTTGCATGCTCATTCTGATTCGCAGGTGGTGGTGAACCAATTTGCAGATACTTACTCCACCAAGGGGAACCATTTGCGCAGGTATTTAGAAAAGCTCAAAGAGGCGGCTAAGAATCTTAAGATATTTACGCTCACGTATATCCCAAGGGAGGAAAACACGCGTGCAGACGGTCTTGCAAAGGCGGCGACGATTATAGAACTCTCGGATGAGTCTAAGATAACAACAATGATCCACTACCAGCCCTCTGTCAGTCCATTGGAGAAAAAGACGGCCGAGGTGGCTAATTTGGAAATTTCGAATGAGACATGGTTTTTATTGGATGCCATAACCGACGAGCCATCATGGAAGGATAATATTGTGAATAATCTAATCAAGAGAGAATTGCCTACCGACGAAGGCGAGGCCCGAAGAACTATGCAAAGAGCCACAAATTTTGTCTATGTGGATGATAAGCTGTATAAGAAGAATTTCGGAGGCCCATATGTTCGATGTTTGTCCCCAATACAGGCAAAGGCCGTTATAGAGGAAGTTCACGCTGGGGACTGTGGTGATCATTCAGCAGGTCGATCCTTGGCGAACAAGGTTAAGAGGGCCGGTTATTTTTGGCCAACACTGGTGAAAGATTGTGTGAATTTTGTTCGGGCTTGTTCTGCTTGTCAGTTAGACTCAAACGTGCATCATGTACCGAGAGCTAATATGAAACCTTTACCGACAACATGCCCTTTCGATATGTGGGGCATCGATATTTTAGGACCATTTCCGAAGGCACCTAGCCAAAAGAAGTTCTGCATCGTGGCTGTGGAGCATTTCTCTATGTGGATAGATGTTGAAGCTGTATCACGCGTTCGGGAACAGGAAGTTATCAGTTTCCTTTGGAGGTATTTCGTGTGTCGATTCGGAATTCCTAGGATTTTGGTATCAGATAACGGAACGCAATTTGCCGGAAAGAGGGTTAATGAATGGTGTGAGAGTTATGGAATTGAACAGCGGTTTACCTCCGTGGCACACCCAGAAACAAACGGGCTTACAGAGGTAACCAATCGTATTATCCTACAACAGCTGAAAACACGAATAGACGAATCCAAAGGCTCGTGGGTGGATGAATTGCATAATGTGATGTGGGCATATAGGACATCGCCAAGATCCACTTCCGGGTTCAGCCCTTTCTCTTTAGTATATGACTCTGAGGCCGTGTCTCCAGTTGAAGTGACTATTTTATCGGAAAGAGTTATCGCTTATGACGAGGTGCTGAACGAGGATATGGGAAAGTTGGACCTTCACTGTATTGATGATATCTGCGATAGAGCCGCAATACGAATGGAGGTATGTAAAAGGCGGATGGCTAAGAAGCACGACAAAGGCGTTCGACGTATGTTGTCAAAAGTTGGAGACTTGATTCTTAAGAAAGTGGAAGTCTCAAAGCACGTTGGCAAGTTGGATCGAAAGTGGGAAGGACCGTACAGAGTAACGGCCGTAGTGAAGGAAGGAACGTACAAAATCGCAAATATGAGCGGGGAGGAGCTGCCACGGACTTGGCATATTTCCAATTTGCGCAAGTATTATGTATAGACGTGACTCATCGATCTTTTTGAAAATAAAAATTTTCCCTCTTTTTGTGGTCATATTCTAATTTTTTAAGTATCTTTTTTGACGACATGAATACAATCGACTAGTGGACTGGTAAGGTAGGAGTAGGTCCATTGCGTTTTAGTACGAATGAGGATGGAATAAGTTAAATAAGTTAGATTAGAAACGCAATTTACCACCTGTCCTATAGTCGATCATTTTCAAACTCGTCATATTAAATACTGTGTCAAAATATTTTGAACATGATGAGTCTTCCTGTCCGCGGCCGAACCGTTTATACATAATGACTGTTGGAATATGTTAAGAGGCCTGTTGTTGTGATGTATATTTCCGTGGCAAGTATATAACCGACTCCCCCATGACACACCGACGAGGGTCGCGCCCTCGCCGGAGGCTGGTAATCTTCCGCACGGCACCGTTTTATGAACGGGCCAAATGACACCGTTTTATGAACGGGTCAAAAGTGCGGTGGCATCGTTTTATGAACGGGCAAACGACACCGTTTTATGAACGGGTCGAAAGTGCGATGGCACCGTTTTATGGACGGGCCGAATGACACCATTTTATGAACGGGTCGAATGTACGACGGCGCCGTCTTATGGACGGGCCGAGTAATTGTGATGGCCCCGAGTGCAAGTATATACCGGCGGCGAAAGTATGATGGCCCCGGGTGCAAGTATATACCGGTGGCGAGAGTGTGATGACCCCAGGTGTAAGTATATACCGGTGGCAAAGATATATTGGTAAATGCAGAACGGTGGACTTATTTTGAGTATCTACTCATTTCATTGAGGCGTTCGCCTTAGAAGTTATGACAGACCGATACAAGCTCCGCCACACTGGGGACTTCTACGCATCCTGATTATTATTATATGCGCTATTGTTGCGCATCCATCGGAGATTCACATATATACTTATTAACTCGAAGGGTTATTTCTTGATGTGAATTATCTGGAATTATATATTTCTTGAAGAATGTGGCGAGAAAATAAAGTTGAGAAGAGGAGAATTTACATTATTCAGAGTATGGTTNAAGTTGGATCGAAAGTGGGAAGGACCGTACAGAGTAACGGCCGTAGTGAAGGAAGGAACGTACAAAATCGCAAATATGAGCGGGGAGGAGCTGCCACGGACTTGGCATATTTCCAATTTGCGCAAGTATTATGTATAGACGTGACTCATCGATCTTTTTGAAAATAAAAATTTCCCCTCTTTTTGTGGTCATATTCTAATTTTTTAAGTATCTTTTTTGACGACATGAATACAATCGACTAGGGGACTGGTAAGGTAGGAGTAGTTCCATTGCGTTTTAGTACGAAGGAGGATGGAATAAATTAAATAAGTTAGATTAGAAACGCAATGTACCACCTATCTTATAGTCGATCATTTTCAAACTCGTCAAATTAAATACTGTGTCAAAATATTTTGAACATGATGAGTCTTCCTGTCCGCGGCAGAACCGTCTATACATAATGACTGTTGGAATATGTTAAGAGGCCTGTTTGTTGTGATGTATATTTCCGTGGCAAATCAGGGTGCAAGTATATACCTGACTCCTCCATGACACGCCGACGGGGGTCGCGCCCTCGCCGGAGGCTGGTCCTTTTCCGCATGGCACCGTCTTATGGACGGGCCGAATGACACCGTTTTATGAACGGGTCGAAAGTGCGATGGCACCGTTTTATGAACGGGCCAAATGACACCGTTTTATGAACGGGTCAAATGTACGACGGCACCGTCTTATGGACGGGCCGAGTAAGTGTGATGGCCCCGGGTGCAAGTATATACCGGCGGCGAGAGTGTGATCACCCCGGGTGCAAGTTTAAACCGTTGGCGAAAGTGTGATGGCCCCGGGTGCAAGTATATACCGGTGGCGAGAGTGTGATTACCTCGGGTTCAAGTATATACCGGTGGCGAGAGTGTGATTACCCCGGGTGTAAGTATATACCGGTGACATAGATATATTGGTGAATGCAGAACAGTGCTTATCTTGAGTATCTACTCATTTTAAAGAGGCTTTCGCCTTAGAGTTATCGCAGACTTATGCAAACCCCACTACACTGGGGACTCTCTTACAACCCTTATTATTATTATATGTGTTGTCGTTTCGCACCCATAATCGGAGATTCAAGCATATTCTTATTATCTCGGAAGGTTATTTCTTGTTGAGGAATATGCGAAATTACAGATTCCATATCGGAGATTCACGCATATTCTTATATTTCCGAAAGGTTATTCCTTGAAGTGGATTATTCGGAATTATACATTTCTCGAAGAATATGACGGGAAAATAAGTTGAGAAGAGGAGAATTTACATTATTCAGAGTATAGCTCTTTATTCAAAAGTAAAGTGCAAAAATCGAAAATAAAACAAAAGCAAAATTTTATATATGGGGAATACAAAAACGGGGAGAGAGTACAACAATCGAAGAAACTATATGTGGAAGTTTATTTCTTCTTCTTCTTCTGGGAGCCTGAGCCTTCACCAGGTCCGCTGGGGCGCTTTTTCACCAGCTTTATTTTTTGAGAGGAGGGAGGTTTGGCAGCTGAAAACCTCGCTATTTCATCTTCGTGGCGCTCCCGAGCTCCAGTTACGCTAGCGGGGGTATATATTTGAGGGTTATACGCCGCCATTACATCGTCGTCTTTCAGGAGCTCCGCCACGAGAGGGCCCATTGGTTCCGGNTTATAGTCGATCATTTTCAAACTCGTCAAATTAAATACTGTGTCAAAATATTTTGAACATGATGAGTCTTCCTGTCCGCGGCAGAACCGTCTATACATAATGACTGTTGGAATATGTTAAGAGGCCTGTTTGTTGTGATGTATATTTCCGTAGCAAATCAGGGTGCAAGTATATACCTGACTCCTCCATGACAAGCCGACGGGGGTCAGGCCCTCGCCGGAGGCTGGTCCTTTTCCGCATGGCACCGTCTTATGGACAGTCCTAATGACACCGTTTTATGAACGGGTCGAAAGTGCGATGACACCGTCTTATGGACGGGCCGAATGACACCGTTTTATGAAGGGGGTCGAATGTACGACGGCGCCGTCTTATGGACGGGCCGAGTAAGTGGCCCCGGGTGCAAGTATTTACCGGCGGCGAAAGTATGACGGCCCTTGGTGCAAGTATATACCGGTGGCGAAAGTGTGATGACCCCAGGTGTAAGTGTATACCGGTGGCAAAGATATATTGGTAAATGCAGAACGGTGGACTTAGTTTGAGTATCTACTCATTTCATTGAGGCGTTCGCCTTAGAAGTTATGCAGACCGATACAAGCTCCGCCACACTGGGGACTTCTACGCATCCTGATTATTATTATATGCGCTATTGTTGCGCATCCATATCGGAGATTCACATATATTCTTATTAACTCGAAGGGTTATTTCTTGATGTGGATTATTCGGAATTATATATTTCTTGAAGAATGTGGCGAGAAAATAAAGTTGAGAAGAGGAGTGATCTAGTCTAAAAATATTTTGGGTATTTATTTTTAGATCAGTCAATTAATAATTTACTCGAAATTAAATTGTTGTGGGGACACGAGCGATATACGAGGTTGGGCCCACAATGTGCGGGCTTACGTCCTCGGGAGAGCGAAGCTCTACCTTGGTTTCCACTATAATATTCGGAGAATACAATTACAATGAGATGATAATGACGATACGGACGAAAACGGCTCGAAAAACGACCAAATCTGCAATCACGTTCCGCTGGACGTGAGTGAACAGTGTAAAGCCAGGCTGGTCGCGACCAATGAGAGAGGTACTGTTCGCGACCAACGCAAGTAACGATTGGTCGCGGATAGTAATGTTAGATGATTCGTCGCGGCAGGAGCCACCGGTCGCGAGTGGGCGGTTGATCGCGAATGGGGGTTTGGTCGCGGGTGTGGCGCTTGGTCGGGGTCTGAGCAAGCGGTCGCGACTAAGAGCGTTTGGTCGCGAGTCGGGGGTCAGGTTCTGCCTAGGATGTGCGATAAAAGTTCGAATCCTGTCCAAGTGCACCGGACCTTGTATTTATAGAGAATTCCAGCCCAAATGCAGCCCAAAACCCACTCACTTGAGCCCATAAGCCTATTTACTCCACTAAGCCCAAAAATAATTAAATATTCCAAATTGCAATATAATAAATACCATGTTGAGGACGAAGCTTCGGGAATCACTTCGGACAAGATATTAGTCGGGAATACGATCAGAAATTTCCCGAGAACTTCGTATATTGATCCTTTACCTTTAGATAGCGAATACGCAACCACATAACATCATTGCACCTGACCGGTGCACTCCCGGGTGAAAAATGACGAAAATACCCCTGGCCCGGTCCTGGGCCGAAATGACCCGAAACATCTCAAAATGCTTGCAGAAACTTTATATGGGGCCCAGCAAGCCAGAATTGCGAGAATGCCACTTGGGAATGCCATTCGATAAGGATATGAAAATACCGAAAATACCAATAACCATGTTGGACGGGCCCCCTGGTAAGGATAAATACAAGAGAATATACCCGGGTAATATCAATAGTCCCCTGGTTTTCATATTCAGAGTCTGAGTCGTAAACCATATATCATCAGCTCGTCCCGAAAGCCAGTTATCGTTCTGGGGCCCCGCCGAGGAAATCCTTAGCACGGTTGAAAACCTCTCGTCGATACGATCGTTTTGACACTAAGTACGTCAGATTCTGAGCTCGGGTGAAAATTTTCGGATTTTCCGTCTCGGGATTCTGCCCTTATAAATATACTGCTCGCTCCTCATAATTCATTCTCTCGCGCGAACTTCTGCACTCTCGCGACGAATCGTGTAACTTAAACCAGACTGTGCTACTCGCGACGAATCGTATAACTGTATAACTTGCTCCAATCGCCAGTACTGTACCACTCGCGACGAATCGTCCACTGGTCGCGACTCGGACTTAAAACTTGTAAAATTAATTTCAAAAAATAAATTTGAATTTAAATTTACCAATGTCTTCCGATCGCACCGAATCTTCGGGCTCTGCCACCTCATCTTCAAACCATTCGGACTCCTCATCAAATCGGGGGAGTTTCGATTCGATCTCAGCCCCGTTTCCTCCTTGCCTTTCGACTGTAAATTCTCATTTTTTCGAGAGGGTAGCTCGTCTTGAAAACACCCTCGGCCCTCAAAACTCTGCGGTTAAAGCTCTTAAGTCCTTTAACCAACCTCATAGCATGCATTCTTGGAAGTGAAGATCTATTCTTGAGCAATATTATTTCCCTTCCAACTGTGTGCTATATCAACCTGAAACTAGCGACCGTCTCTTGACGCCTCCTATCGCCACCCATACTGTCTCTCTCGAACACTTAGAATGTGGCCTTCGCTTCCATCTTCATCCTTTCCTTGTAGAATTGCTCTCGCATCTACAAATTCATTTTTTCCAACTAACTCCAAGTTCAATATCTCTTGTCGTCGCCTTCATAATATTTATGGAGGTGAATTGTATTCCTCCAACCATAGATTTTTTCTTCCAAATCTTCTATATCAGTGCTGTCGTCAATTTTGGTGCCCAGGGTTGTATATATTTCCGCCCGCGGCACAAGACGAGCCCCTTTCCTTTTTCTGCACCCCACTCCAACCACGACTGGAAGAGACATTTCTTCTTTGTCAGCGGTGTGGGGGATACGAGGCTTTCTCCCATGAGTCTTCCTTGGCGGTTCCCCGTTGAAGGGGAACCATTTTTTCCTGAGGCCTACGGCCCTAAATCCCGGGCGGCCCTTCCGAGACCTCTGAGGAAGGCGCTCCTTGACTGCTCTAGGTCTGACGGCGCTGACTGGACCGTGAAGACCTTACTTTACGCTCTGATCTTGGTTGCTTTCAACCTCCTTCCGGTCCCCCCCCCATTTTAGTAGAGAACTGCTAGGTACCTCATATGTATATTCATATAGGGGCTAAATTTAATAATTCTTCTTTGATAGGATCAACGCTTAGGAACCTTATGTAACTTGTCTTTAAATTCAGACTTCGCGTTTCTCACTTAACTTGCGTATTTTGCAGATAACATAATGGCTCCCGCTCAGGATCAAAAAAAAAGGGGGATCAGTTGAATTTCCTCCGTGATCTTCTCGCGGAAGACGATGAGCTCATTTTTGAGGCGCCACCGGGGACTCGGAACCGAACTGCCGCGGCCGAGCTGGCGTCAAGTCTGCGAGAATCGGCGTCCCCGNCCCAAAACACAAGCCTAGGCCCAAGAGTCCAACTTCATTAGACTAAGCCCAAGACACCTCAACTAATATCCAATTAAATTAGAAAAAATACCGTTCCACAATATAACTTCGGAAATGCGTCTCGATCAAGAATTAGGCGAGGATATTGACGAGAAAATACCGGAGGACCCCGTAGAATAATCCACTACTTCCAGATAGCAAATATGCGGCCACATAACATCATCGCACCTGACCGGTGTACTCTCGGGTGGCAAATTACGAAAATACCCCTGGCCCCGTCTGGGGCCGAAATGACCCTAAACATCTCAAAATGCTTACAGAGACTTTATATGGGGCCTAGCGGGCCAGAATTGTGAGAAAACCACTTGAGAACGCCATACGAAGAAAATACCAAAAATACCGAAAATACCAATAAAAGTGTCGGACGAGTCCCCGGGTATTGATAAGTGCAAGAAATATACCCGGGTAATATCACACTTCTTCTTCATCAACAATATCTTTATCCTTTGAAGTTGACATCACAACCTAAGAAAAAATAATAAAAAGAAAAATTCTAATAGTTTTTTTTTTGTTTTCTTTTTTTTTTTTCCACTCTCTTTTTGGCTTTTTTTTTTTAAATAAACTCTCTTTGCCTTTTTCCACTCATGTTCCAATCTAGGGTTCTTATCGAACTATTCAAACATAACCAATGAATTCAAATGGATGTGGCAAAAGGTGGTAAAAAAAGGATGGTTTTTTAATTGCAAAAAGAATGAGTTTTTTTTTTTTTCTTTGGCAAAAAGAACGGTGTTTTTTTGCAAAAGGAAATGTTTTTTTTTGTTAAAAGGTATATAGGTTAGGAAATAAACTAGAATGGATAGGGTAATAAAAGAACAAAATACTCTTTTTTTTTCCTCGATTTTTTTTGTATCTTTTTTTGTACTACTCTTTTTTCTTGAATTTTTTTTTTGTAATTTTTCTCTATTTTTTTCAAATATTTTTTTTTTTTTTAATTTTTTTTTCTGTAGCTTTTTTTTTTCGAGGTTTTTTTTTTTCGAGGTTTTTTTTTTTTTTTTTTATGAATCAATAGGATTCTAAAGAAATAAAATTTCTTTCTTTAATTCCATCAATTCTGAAAGAAATAAAAAAAAAGAACAAGTTCATGTTTCCTAGCCTCTGATACCACTTGATGTGACCCCCGAAATTAATCGACCCGTAACCCACACCTTGATGTGACCTCCAAAGTTAGATAACCCGTAACCCACAAAATATATGGAATAAAATTAAGAAACATAAAATTGTACTCAAATAAAAAGAAGGATAAAGGTGCCACACTCACAGAACATAGAAGGAATTGGAAGTGATAAACCAGGTCAACGCCACAAGATAAATCTTGATAAGTTCGGAATAGTTCATCAAAGAACCTAAGGGGAACCCTCACACATAATCAATCAAAAGTCCCCTAATTAGAGTCTTAGATGCTTATTTATAACAAAACCTAATAAAAGAAACTAATTTGACCTAATGGATCTTATTGACGGCCCAACTTTAGACCTTATATAAATTGGTCCTTAATTGAACTAAGCTTAATAAAATTAACCATCTTGATAGGCTCCATTAATCCATCATCATTTAGGCATCCAATTTCTTCACTCCAAGTATAACTAATTAATTCTCCGATTGTCTCTTGCATATTGTTACTCCTGGAACGTGTCATTGGGCCGCTTGAAATACAGAGTGGTTCAGTTGGTTTCAGATATGTGGTCGAATCCTTATTGCTTGTTTCATCAGTTAGGGGTTGGGAAAATGAAGGGAGATCAAGAGCTGGCGCGCTCTTGTTATAATGTGATGTGTAGAAGTGCTATGGATGGATCGAAAGCGACGTTACCCGTTTGTATGGTGGAATTCTCATCCAATGAAGTTATTGATACAAATGATGGACCGTCTCTTAGGAAGTTTAAAGAGAACGATATGAAGATGGAGCCTTTGGGAATCAAGACAGTGCCTTTATTCATCGGTAATCTTGAAAAGATGGTGACGATCGGTTCCGAGTTGTCACCAGAGGTTGAGAAGGAGGTGATAATACCCGGGGATGTTTTCGGTATCACGACGCCCCGGGAGCTCGTCCGACGTGGCTAGATGGTATTTTCGGTATTCTTGGTATTCTCGTGTATTTATGTCATTCTATAGTTTTGAGGGTATTCTCGAAATTTGGACTCCCCGGGAATACATATTTGCATTCGACTAACGTTTCTAGCAGTCTCGTGCAAATTCGGCCCCTGACGGGGCCAAGGGTATTTTCGTAATTTTTCACCCGAGAAGGATGCCGGTAAGTTGTGGCGATATTTTTGGCTGTATATTCGACATCTGGAAGCAGTGAACTATTTTATGAGGTTCTCCGGTATTTTCTCATCGATATTTCCGGCTAATTCTCGATCGAGATACATTTCCGAAGTTCTATTGCGGAATGACATTTATTCTAATTTAATTGAATATTATTTAGGTACTTTGGGCTTAATCCAGTAAAATTGGGCTCCCGGGCCTGGAACTTATTAATTGGGCTGAATTTCTCTATAAATAGGAGCTCCAAGGCATTGAAAAGGGATTCGGGCCCTTTCTGTACCTCGGTAGGCAAGGCTTTGGCTCGAATTCGTTAAGGTACTCGCGAGACCTCATTTTTCAGACCCCATTCGCGAGTTTTCGCACCAAAAATCGCGGCCAGCTCCACGGTATCACTATTTGCGAGTTCTTGCTCGGAAGCACTATTCGCGAGTTCTTGTTCAGGAGTTACTATTCGCGAGTTCTTGCTCGGAATCACTATTCGCGAGTTCTTGCTCGGAAGCACTATTCGCGAGTTCTTGTTCGGGAGTTACTATTCACGAGTTCTTGCTCGGAATCACTATTCGCGAGTTCTTGCTCGGAATCACTATTCGCGAATCCTTGTTCGGAAGTTACTATTCGCGAGTTCTTGTACTGTTCGCGAGTTCTTGCCGAAAACCACTATTCGCGAGTTTTCATACGAAAACTCGCGGCCAACCCCCTCATTCGCGAGTTTTTGGCATCTTCATCGTGACGGAGTGTTTTTTATCGTTTTTCGAGCCGTTTTCATCTCGAGTATTATTGTCAAATCATTGTACTTGTACCCCTTGATTATTATAGTGGAAACCAAGGTAGAGCTTCGCTCTCCCGAGGACGTAAGCTCACACATTGTGGGCCCAACCTCGTATATCGCTCGTGTTCCCACAAAAACTATATTCCGAATAATTAAAAAAATTGACTGATCTAAAAATAAATACCCAAAATATTTTTAGACGAGATCAGAATCAAATCATCAAGCCATCCAAGCTTCAATAACCTCTCAATATCACATTTCAGAAATAGACCATCATTTGTAACTTATCCGAAATGATGGAAAAATGATGAAATACTCAGGATTCTTGAGTCCCTGGTGTCAATATTTTGTATAGACGAGATCCTAATTCATTCTCATCAACCATGGTGAGAAATATACTTGCAAGTGAATACCGACAATGCTTGCATATTGGACTTCGGCAGCAATACATTCGATCGATCTCAAGATTTACGGCAACGACATGTGACCATAAGTATACAACCTATCATTTGCTGAATACGTCGTGTATATGTAAGTCCAAGTTGTTCAATAGTTTACTATGGATCTTTTAAAAACCAACGGCGATCAACCTTTCTCATGCTCTCCATAACCAACGACGAACTTTATTTCTTACATTAATGCTGTCAAAAAATAGTATAAATAATCCTTCAAAAATTCACACATCGGATCCAATGGCTGGACTGGGATCGAAACTAGGATCGTGGTCATATAATTGCTATTGACAACGTCACATATCCTTGAGAACCAACAAATATTCCATATGACCATACGCATATACTCATATAACCTCTTATTTTTCCCGGTCAATTAACTCATGTTGACTTGGGTCCTCCAACTTTCCGTGGCTATTATTCTTACCAACGACTCGGCGCACACTTATACCATTAAGCAATACGCAGATAAATCCTCCTAATGCCACTACCCATCCGCTCATTCGCAATTTGAGGTTCACATGTTTCACAAGTGCTCCATGCAATACACACAACCACTACAAAACTGGATAGAAAACCACACAATACCTCCGAGGAATCATTCCATCATTCTGATTAAAACTCATACCTGAATCCCAATATGAAATAGTAGAAAACATCGGCAACTAATTGAATTATTGTAGAGTAAGCTATTCCAAATATCAGGCAAAGTACATGGTCACATCATTGAAGTCCATCATTGAATTACACACCCTTGCAAGCGGAGGTGTGTAAATGTATCGGATACGTTCACCATATAACCCTTATTCATTATAACTGAGAAACATATTGATCTCCAATATATCCCTATCACAGAGTGAAATCCCTTGAATTATTCAAAATATGCCAAATTTTTCGATAAATTGACCGAGATGGAATAGTAAAATGCCACCGAAATCCGACCTGTAAAATATCACACTATCATATCACCGTGTGATTGTATGCATAAAATGGATCCTCCCGTAAAATTTTGGTAGCGCCAAAAAACCGGATTTTGTGGACTTTTTTTTTTTTTGGAACCCCTTCATTCCTCATGCACGCCTCGACATATATGTATTCCATATGATAATATTTCAATGCATTCATATATAGGTCCCCTCCGGATGAAACCGCTCCGGAGGGTGGTTAGATTCCCACTACTGTGGCACTAATTGAGTCCTCGGTAAAATATCATTTCTTTCGTCTTCTACTACATATGGGTTGCAATCCGATACACTTTCTTCATCTATATCACTCTCATGTTAAGAATCCCGTATCCTCACAATACATAACAAGTTCCAAGTTCAGCACAAGAGCTCTCAATGGGATTAAGTCCCAGATCCTCAGCCAAACTGATCTCGTCTAAAAATATTTTAGAGCGTTTGTTTTTAGATCAATCAATTTTTAATTATTCGGAATTTAAATGTTGTGGGGACACAAGCGATATACGAGGTTGGACCCACAATGTGTGGGCTTACGTCCTCGGGAGAGCGAAGCTCTACCTTGGTTTTCACTATGATATTCAACAAATACAAGTATAATGATGTGACAACTATAATCAAGTTGGAAACATCTCGAAAAACGATAGAAAACACTCCGTTACGACGAAATTGCCGAAAACTCGCGAGTGAGGGTGCAAGTGGCGAGTTTTCGTACGAAAACTAGCGAATGGCACTGTTCCAACAATATCTCGCGAATAGTGAGAAGATGAGAAGAACTCGCGACTCGCACTCTTCCAACAATATCTCACGAACATTGACAGGTAACAAGAACTCGCGAATGGTGATACGCCGAGCGAAACCTCGCGGATGTGGTGCTTCTCGCGAGATTTCGAACGACATCTCGCGAGTCCCCTGGCCAAGCAATGAGTCGCGAGTTTTGGAACAAAAACTCGCGACTTGCGACATTTCGAACGAAAAGTAGCGGGTATGAGGCTGGACAGCGAAATCTTGCGACTACTGTTACGATGCATGCTCTCGCGACTTTTTGAGCGAAAAGTCGCGAGTCACAGGATTAAAAGGGGTCTCACGACTTTTTGTAAGAAAAGTCGCGACTAGGTCAAAAACTTGCGAAACCGGGAGCTTTGGGAAGCATGCCAAGAGTCCGTACCCTTTTCTCGGGCCTAGGGTCTTGTATTTATAGAAAAATTCAGCCCAATAAGTGAACTTAAGGTCCAAAAGCCCAATCTCAATCAAATTAGTCCAACTTACTTAGGAAATATCCAATTAATCCGGAATAAGTGTCACAGCTCCACGGAACTTCGGGACTCCATCCCGGTCGAGAGTTTAATCGGAAATGCGATGAGAAAATACCGAAAAACCGCGTATATCAGTTCTTTGCCTCCAAACAGTGAATACGCAGCCACATAACATCATTGCACCCGGCCGATGTGCTCCCTGGTGGCAAATTACGAAAATCCCACTGGCCCCGTCCGGTCTGAAATAATCCAAAACATCTCAAAACACTTACAGAAGCCTTATATGGGGTCCAGTATACCTCAATAACGAGAATATCATCGAGAACGCCTCGCGATACACATATAAAAATACAGAAAATACCACATAGCCATGTCGGACGAGCCCCGAGGTTAACATAATTACATAAATAACCTCAGGCAATATCACATACGAATCACATTGTAAATATCGTAAAACCAAGTGTATTCAAACTAAATAAAGCCTTGCATCACGAATACTTGTTGTATATACAAAAAAAGTAAGTTCGAAAACGAAATGATCGTGCAAGTCATAACAATACGACTTCATGTCATAGTATTTATACTATAGTTTAAACACATAAATCATGGTATAACCAAGTTATTCTTCCTTCTAACAACATGTATTCATGTTTTAACAACATCAATTCAAGTTTAATTGAAATCAAAATCATCACCCCTAGAACATGTGGTGGAACTATGTGAAAAATGAGCCAAATGATATTCATACAAATCACATTCTAAATTTTGTAAAACCAAATGTATTCAAATTAAATCAAGCCTAACATAACAAATACTTGTTGTATATACAAAAAAAGTAATTTCAAAAACGCAATGATCGTGCAAGTCATAACAACACGACTTCATGTCATAACATTTAAACTATAGTTTAATTACATAAATCATGGTATAACCAAGTGATTCTTGGTTCTAACAACATGTATTCATGATTTAACAACATCAATTGAAGTTTAAATGAAATCAAAATCATCACACCTAGAACATGTTTTAACTATGTGAAAAATGAGCCAAATGATATGCATACGAATCACATTGTAAATTTAGTAAAACCAAGTGTATTCAAACTAAATAAAGCCTAACATCACGAATACTTGTTGTATATACAAAAAAAGTAAGTTCGAAAACGGAATGCTCGTGCAAGTCATTACAACACGACTTCATGTCATAGCATATAAACTATAGTTAAATCACATAAATCAAGGTATAAGCAAGTGATTCTTGGTTCTAACAACATGTATTCATGTTTTAACAACATCATATCAAGTGTAATTGAAATCAAAGTCATCACACCTAGTACATGTCTTTTAACTATGTCAAAAATGAGCCAAATGATATTCATACAAATAAAATTGTAAATAAGGTAAAACCAAGTGTATTCAAACTAAATAAATCCTAACATCACGAATACTTTAGTTATATATACAAAAAAAGTAATTTCGAAAACGGAATGATCGTGCAAGTCATAACAACACGACTTCATGTCATAGCATTTAAACTATAGTTTAATCACATAAATAATGGTATAACCAAGTGATTCTTGGTTCTAACAACATGTATTTATGTTTTAACAACATCAATTCAAGTTTAATTGAAATCAAAATCATTATACCTAGAACATGTGGTATAACCATGTGACAAATTAGCCAAATGATATTCATACAAATAACATTGTAAATATGATTGATATTACCCGGGAGTATTTTTGGTATTACGACATCTCGGGAGCTCGTCTGACGTGGTTAGGTGGTACTCTCGATGTTCTCGTGTATTTACGTCACTTCATAGTTTCGAGGGTATTTTTGTAATTTGGACACTCCGTGCCTCCGCATGAACTTTCGATCAACGTTTCTAGCAGTTTTGGACATATTCACACCCGGACGGGGCCAAGGGTATTTTCGTAATTTGGCACCCGAGGAACTTGCCGATAAGTTGTGGCGACATTTCTTGTTGAGAAGTTCGGTAACTGGAAGCGAGGAATTATTTTACGGGGTTTTCCGGTAGTATCTCGTTATTTTTGGCTAATTATCGATGGAAATGCATTTCCGAAGTTCTATCGCGGAATGGCATCTATTCAGGTTTATTTTAATATTATATGTTGACTTTGGGCTGAACCCAGTGGTATTGGGCTCCTGGGCTTGAAACTTGTTAGCTGGGCTGGAATTCTCTATAAATATGAGCTTCAGTTCACTGAAAAGAGGTCTTACCCTTTTTGCAACTCCCAAGGCAAGATTTTCGCTCGAAATCGTGAGATTTCGTTTTTCAGACACTATTCGCGAGATTTCGTACCGAACCTCGCTACCAGGCCGCTTGTGACACTATTCGCGAGAATTCGCACCAAATCTCGCGACTACACCGCTTTTTCCACTATTCACGAGATTCCGCACCAAACCTCGCGACTACCATATAATTCACAATTCGCGAGTTTTTGTTGGTACAGTGACATTCGCGAGTTCTTTATCGTACAGTGTTTCCTGCGTTGCTGGTACAGTGTTGGCTGCGTTGCTTGTACAGCGTTGGTTGCGTTTCTGGTACAATGTTGGCTGCGTTGCTGGTACAGTGTTTTCTTCGAGTTGTTGCTCGTACAGTGTTTTCTGCGAGTTGTTGCTCGTACAGTGTTGGCTGCGTTGCTGGTACAGTGTTGGTTGCGTTGCTGGTACAGTGTTTTCTGCGAGTTCTTGCTCGTACAGTGCTTTCTGCGAGTTGTTGCTCGTACAGTGTTTTCTGCGAGTTGTTGCTCGTACAGTGTTNAAGTAATTTTTGGTTCTAACAACATGTAATCATGTTTTAACTACATCAAATCAAGTTTAATTGAAATCAAAATCATCACATCTAGAACATGTATAACTTTGTTATAAATGAGCCAAATGATATTCTTACAAATCACATTATCAAATTGGCAAAACCAAGTGTATTCAAACTAAATAAAGCCTAACATCACGAATACTTGATCTATATACAAAAAAAGTAAGTTGGAAAACGGAATAATCGTGCAAGTCATAACAACACGACTTCATGTGATAGCATTTAAACTATAGTTTAATCACATATATCATGGTATAACCAAGTCATTTTTGGTTCTAACAACATGTAATCATGTTTTAACAACATCAAATCAAGTTAAATTGAAATCAAAATCATCACATCTAGAACATGTGGAACTTTGTACTAAATGAGCCAAATGATATTCTTACAAATCACAATATAAACTTGGCAAAACCAAGTGTATTCAAACTAAATAAAGACTAACATCACGAATACTTGTTCTATATACAAAAAAAGTAAGTTCAAAAACGGAATGATTGTGCAAGTCATAACAACACGACTTCATGTCATAGCATTTAAATTATAGTTTAATCACATGTATCATGGTATAACCATGTTATTCTTGGTTCTAACAACATGAATTGATGTTTTAACAACATCAATACATGTTTGATTGAAATAAAAATCATAACACCTATAACATGTGGGAACTATGTGAAAATAGAGCCGAATGATATTCATACAAATCACAATGTAAATTAGGTAAAACCAAGTGTATTCAATCTTAATTTTGTCTAACATCACGAATACTTGTTGTATATACAAAAAAAGTAATTTCGAAAACGGAATGATCGTGCAGGTCATAACAACACGATTTCATGTCTTAGCATTTAAACTATAGTTTAATCACATAAATCAAGGTATAACCATGTTATTCTTGGTTCAAACAACATGTATTAAGGTTTTAACAACATCAATTCAAGTTTGATTGAATTGAATATCATCACACATAGAACATGTTGAACTATGTGAAAAAAGAGCCAAACGATATTCATATAAATCACATTGTAAATTTGGTAAAACAAAGCGCATTCGAACTAAATAAAGCCAACATCACGAATACATGTTGTATATACAA
The DNA here is from genome assembly GCA_009725065.1 of Utricularia reniformis. Classification (NCBI taxonomy): domain Eukaryota; kingdom Viridiplantae; phylum Streptophyta; class Magnoliopsida; order Lamiales; family Lentibulariaceae; genus Utricularia; species Utricularia reniformis. The sequence goes on along the minus strand of RWGZ01001126.1, from coordinate 141,630 downwards.
AAAAGTAATTTCGAAAACAGAATGATCGTGCAAGTCATAACAACACGACTTCATATCATAACATTTAAACTATAGTTTAATCACATATATCATGGTATAACCAAGTTATCCTTGGTTCTAACAACATGCATTATGGTTTTAACAACATCAATTCAAATTTGATTGAAATGAAAATCATCACACATAGAACATGTAAAACTATGTGAAAAATGAGCCAAACGATATTCATACAAATCACGTTGTAAATTTGGAAAAACCAAGTGTATTCAAAATAAATAAAGCCAACATCACGAATACATATTGTATATACAAAAAAAATAATTTCGAAAACAGAATTATCGTGCATGTCATAACAACACGACTTCATGTGATAGCATTTAAACTATAGTTTAATCACATATATCATGGTATAACCAAGTAATTCTTGGTTCTAACAACATGTATTCATGTTTTAACAACATCAAATCACGTTTAATTGAAATCAAAATAATCACATCTAGAACTTGTGGAACTTTGTTATAAATGAGCCAAATGATATTCTAACAAATCACATTATAAAATTGGCAAAACCAAGTGTATTCAAACTATATAAAGCCTAACATCACGAATACTTGTTCTATATACAAAAAAAGTATTTCCGAAAACGGAATGATCGTGCAAGTCATAACAACACGACTTAATGTCATAGCATGTAAATTATAGTTTAATCACATGTATCATGGTATAACCATGTTAATCTTGGTTCTAACAACATGTATTAATGTTTTAACGACATCAATACATGTTTGATTGAAATCAACATCATCACACCTATAACATGTGGAACTATGTGAAAAATAAGCTGAATGATATTCATACAAATCACAATGTAAATTAGGTAAAACCAAGTGTATTCAATCTTAATAATGCATAACATCACGAATACTTGTTGTATATACAAAAAAAGTAATTTCGAAAACGGAATGATCGTGCAAGTCACAACAACACGATTTCATGTCTTAGCATTTATACTATAGTTTAATCACATATATCATTGTATAACCATGTTATTCTTGGTTCAAACAACATGTATTATGGTTTTAACAACATCAATTCAAGTTTGATTGAACTGAATATCATCACACATAGAACATGTTGAACTATGTGAAAAAAGAGCCAAACGATATTCATAGAAATCAAATTGTAAATTTGGTAAAACCAAGTGTATTCGAACTAAATAAAGCCTAACATCACGAATACTTGTTGTATATACAAAAAAGTAAGTTCGAAATCGGAATGATCGTGCAAGTCATAACAACACGACTTCATGTGATAGCATTTAAACTATAGTTTAATCACATATATCATGGTATAACCAAGTTATTATTGGTTCTAACAACATGTATTCATATTTTAACAATATAAATTCAAGATTAATTGAAATCAAAATCATCACACCTAGAACATGTGGCGGAACTATGTGAAAATAAGCCATATGATATTCATACAAATCAAATTGTAAATTTGGTAAAACCAAGTGTATTCGAACTAAATAAAGCCTAACATCACGAATACTTGTTGTATATACAAAAAAGTAAGTTCGAAATCGGAATGATCGTGCAAGTCATAACAACACGACTTCATGTGATAGCATTTAAACTATAGTTTAATCACATATATCATGGTATAACCAAGTTATTATTGGTTCTAACAACATGTATTCATATTTTAACAACATCAAATCAAGTTTAATTGAAATCAAAATAATCACATCTAGAACATGTTGAACTTTGTTAAAAATGAGCCAAATGATATTCTTACAAATCACATTATAATTTGGTAAAACCAAGTGTATTCGAACTAAATAAAGCCTAACATCACGAATACTTGTTGTATATACAAAAAAGTAAGTTCGAAATCGGAATGATCGTGCAAGTCATAACAACACGACTTCATGTGATAGCATTTAAACTATAGTTTAATCACATATATCATGGTATAACCAAGTTATTATTGGTTCTAACAACATGTATTCATATTTTAACAACATCAAATCAAGTTTAATTGAAATCAAAATAATCACATCTAGAACATGTTGAACTTTGTTAAAAATGAGCCAAATGATATTCTTACAAATCACATTATAATAATGTTAAAACAAAGTGTATTTAAACTAAATAAAGCCTAACATCTTGAATACTTGTTGTATATACAAAAAAAGTATGTTCGAAATCGGAATGATCGTGCAAGTCATTGCAACACGACTTCATGTCATAGCATTTTAACTATAGTTTAATCACATATATCATGATATAACCAAGTCATTTTTGGTTCTAACAACATGTAAACATTTTTTAACAACATCAAATCAAGTTTAATTGAAATCAAAATCATGACAACTAGAACATGTGGAACTTTGTTATGAATGAGTCAAATGATATTCTAACAAATCACATTATAAAATTGGCAAAACCAAGTGTATTCAAACTATACAAACCCTAACATCACGAATACTTGTTCTATATACAAAAAAAGTAATTTCGAAAACGTAATGATCGTGCAAGTCATAACCACACGACTTCATGTCATACCATGTAAATTATAGTTTAATCATATGTATCATGGTATAACCATGTTATTCTTGGTTCTAACAACATATATTAATGTTTTAACAACATCAATACATGTTTGATTGATATCAAAATCATGACACCTATAACATGTGGAACTATGTGAAAAAAGAGCTGAATGATATTCATACAAATCACAATGTAAATTAGGTAAAACCAAGTGTATTCAATCTTAATAATGCCTAACATCACGAATACTTGTTGTATATACAAAAAAAGTAATTTCGAAAACGGAATGATCGTGCAAGTCACTACAACACGATTTCATGTCTTAGCATTTAAACTATAGTTTAATCACATATATCATGGTATAACCATGTTATTCTTGGTTCAAACAACATGTATTAAGGTTTTAACAACATCAATTCAAGTTTGATTGAAATGAATATCATCACACATAAAACATGTGGAACTATGTGAAAAAAGAGCCAAACGATATTCACACAAATCACCTTGTAAATTTGGTAAAACTAAGTATTCGAACTTAATAAAGCCTAACATCACGAATAGTTGTTGTATATATACAAAAAAAGTAAGTTCGAAAACGGAATGATCGTTCAAGTCATAACAACACGACTTCATGTGATAGCATTTAAACTATAGTTTAATCACATATATCATGGTATAACCAAGTTATTCTTGGTTCTAACAACATGTATTCATGTTTTAACAACATCAAATCAAGTTTAATTGAAATCAAAATAATCACATCTAGAACATGTTGAACTATGTTAAAAATGAGCCAAATGATATTCTTACAAATCACATTATAATAATGTTAAAACCAAGTGTATTTAAACTAAATAAAGCCTAACATCTTGAATACTTGTTGTTTATACAAAAAAAGTATGTTCGAAAACGGAATGATCGTGCAAGTCATTTCAACAAGACTTCATGTCATAGCATTTAAACTATAGTTTAACCACATATATCATGGTATAACCAAGTCTTTTTTGGTTCTAACAACATGTAAACATGTTTTAACAACATCAAATCAAGTTTAATTGAAATCAAAATCATCACACCTAGAACATGTGAAACTTTGTTAAAAATGAGCCAAATGATATTCTAACAAATCACATTATAAAATTGGCAAAACCAAGTGTATTCAAACTATAAAAGCCTATCATCACGAACACTTGTTCTATATACAAAAAAAGTAATTTCGAAAACTAAATGATCGTGCAAGTCATAACAATACGACTTCATGTCATAGCATTTAAATTTTAGTTTAATCACATGTATCATGGTATAACCATGTTATTGTTGGTTCTAACAACATGTATTAATGTTTCAACAACATCAATACATGTTTGATTGAAATAAAAATCATCACACCTATAACATGTGGAACTATGTGAAAAAAGAGCCGAATGATATTCATACATATCACAATGTAAATTAGGTAAAACCAAGTGTATTCAATCTTAATAATGCCTAACATCACGAATACTTGTTGTATATACAAAAACATTAATTTCGAAAACGGAATGATCGTGCAAGTCACAACAACACGATTTCATTTCTTAGCATTTAAACTATAGTTTAATCACATATATCATGGTTTAACCATGTTATTCTTGGTTCAAACGACATCTATTAAGGTTTTAACAACATCAATTCAAGTTTGATTGAAATGAATATCATCACACATAAAACATGTGGAACTATGTGAAAAAAGAGCCAAACGATATTCACACAAATCACCTTGTAAATTTGGTAAAACCAAGTGTATTCGAACTAAATAAAGCCTAACATCACGAATAGTTGTTGTATATATACAAAAAAAGTAAGTTCGAAAACGGAATGATCGTGCAAGTCATAACAACACGACTTCATGTGATAGCATTTAACTATAGTTTAATCACATATATCATGGTATAACCATGTTTTTCTTGGTTCAAACAACATGTATTTTGGTTTTAACAACATCAATTCAAGTTTGATTGAAATGAATATCATCACACATAGAACATATGAAACTATGTGAAAAATGAGCCAAACGATATTCATATAAATCACATTGTAAATTTCGTAAAACCAAGTGTATTCAAACTAAATAAAGCCTAATATCAAGAATACATGTTGAATATACAAAAAAAGTAAGTTCGAAAACGGAATGATCGTGCAAGTCACAACAGCACGACTTCATGTCTTAGCGTTTAAACTATAGTTTAATAACATATATCATGGTATAACCAAGTTATTCTTGGTTCTAACAACATGTATTAATGTTTTAACAACATGAATTTATGTTTAATTGAAATAAAAATCATCACACCTAGCTCATGTGGAACTATGTGAAGAATGAGCCAAATGATATTCATACAAATGACATTGTAAATTTGGTAAAACCAAGTGTATTCAAATTAAATAAAGTTTAACATCACGAATACTTGTTGTATATACAAAAAAAGTAAGTTCAAAAAAGAAATGATATTGCAAGTCATAACAACACGGCTTCATGACATTGCATTTAAAGTATAGTTTAATCACATATATCATGGTATAACCAAGTTGTTGTTAGTTCTAACAACATGAGCTCATGTTTTAAATCCTGAATTCTAGTTTAATTGAAATCAAAATCATCAAACCTAGAACGTGTGGAACTATGTGAAAAATGAGCCAAATGATATTCATACAAATAAAATTGTAAATTTGGTAAAACCATGTGTATTCAAACTAAATAAAGTCTAACATCACGAATACTTGTTGTAAATACAGAAAAAGTAAGTTCGAGAACGGAATGATCGTGCATGTCATAACAACACGACTTCATGTCATGGAGTTTAAACTATAGTTTAATCACATATATAATGGTATAACCAAGTTATTCTTGGTTCGAACAACACGTATTCATGTTTTAACAACATCAATTCAAGTTTAATTGAAATCAAAATCATCACACCTAGAACATGTGGAACTATATGAAAAATGAGCCAAACGATGTTCATACAAATCACATTGTAAATTTGCAAAAACTAAGTGTATTCAAACTAAATAAAGTTTAGTTACTTGTTGGATCTACGTAAAAAGTAAATTCGAAAACGGAATGATCGTGCAAGTCATTACAACGCGACATCATGACATAGTGTTTAAACTATAGATTAAACACACATATAATGGTATAACCAAGTTATTCTTGTTTCAAACAACATGTATTAATTTTTCAACAACATCAATTCATGTTTAATTGAAATCAAAATCATCACATCTAGAACTTGTGGAACTATGTGATAAAAGAGCCAAATGAAATTCATACAAATCACATTCTAAATTTGGTAAAACCATGTGTATTCAAACTAAAAAAAGCCTAACAACACGAACACTTGTTGTATATACAAAAAAAGTAAGTTCGAAAACGGAATGATCGTGCAAGTCATGACAACACGACTTCATGTCATAGCATTTAAATTATAGTTTAATCCCATATATCATGATATAACCAAGTTATTATTGGTTTTAACAACATGTATTCATGTTTTAACAACATCAATTCAAGTTTAATTGAAATCGAAATCATCACACCTAGAACATGTGGAACTATGTGAAAAATGAGCCAATTGATATGCATACAAATCACATTGTAAATTTGCTAAAACCAAGTGAATTCAAACTAAATAAAGCCGAACATCACGAATACTTGTTGTGTGTACAAAAAAAGTAAGTTCGAAAACGGAATGATAGTGCAAGTCATAACAACACGACTTCATGTCATAGCATTTAAACTATAGTCTAATAACATAAATCATGGTATAACCAAGTTATTCATGGTTCTAACAACATGTATACATGTTTTAACAACATCAATTCAAGTTTTTACTGAAAGCAAAATCATCACACTTAGAACATGTGGAACAATGTGAAAAATGAGCCAAATGATATTCATACAAATCACATTGTAAATTTCCTAAAACCAAGTGAATTCAAACTAAATAAAGCCGAACATCACGAATACTTGTTTTGTGTACAAAAAAAGTAAGTTCGAAAACGGAATGATAGTGCAAGTCATAACAACACGACTTCATGTCATAGCATTTAAACTATAGTCTAATAACATAAATCATGGTATAACCAAGTTATTCATGGTTCTAACAACATGTATTCTTGTTTTAACATTATCAATTCAAGTATAAGTGAAATAAAAATCATCACATCAAGAACATGTGCAACTATGTGATAAATGAGCCAAATGGTATTCTTACAAATCACATTGTAAATTTGGTAAAAACAAGTGTATTCAATCTAAATAAAACCTAACATCACGAATACTTGCTGTGTATACAAAAAAAGTAAGTTCGAAAACGGAATGATCGTGTAAGACATAGGAACACGACTTCATGTCATAGCATTTAAACAATAGTTTAATCACATAAATCATGGTATAACCAAGTTATTCTTGGATCTAACAACATGTATACATGTTTTAACAATATCAATTCTAGTTTTTGCTGAAAGCAAAATCATTACACCTAGAACATGTGGAACTATGTGAAAAATGAGCCAAATGATATTCATACAAATCACATTGTGAATTTGCTAAAACCAAGTGTATTCAAACTAAATAATGCCTAACATAACGAATACTTGTTGTGTATACAAAAAAAAGAAGTTCCAACAAAGAATGATCGTGCAAGTGATAACAACATGACTTCATATCATAGCATTTAAAATATAGTTTAATCACATAAATCATGGTATATCCAAGTTATTCATGGTTCTAACAACATGTATTCATCTTTTATCAACATCAATTCAAGTTTAATTGAAATAAAAATCATCACACCAAGAACATGTTGAACTATGTGATAAATGAGCCAAATGAAATTCATACAAATCACATTGTAAAATTGGTTAAAACAAGTGTATTCAAACTAAATAAAACCTAACATCACGAATACTAGCTGTCTATACAAAAAAAGTAAGTTCGAAAATGGAATGATCGTGTAAGACATAACAACACGACTTCATGTCATAGATTTTAAACAATAGTTTAATCACATAAATCATGGTATAACCAAATTATTCTTGCTTCTAACAACATGTATACATGTTTTAACAATATCAATTCAAGTTTTTACTGAAAGCAAAATCATCACACATAAAACATGTGGAACTATTTGAAAAATGAGCCAAATGATATTCATACAAATCACATTGTAAATTTCCTAAAACCAAGTGAATTCAAACTAAATAAAGCCGAACATAACGAATACTTGTTTTGTGTACAAAATAAGTAAGTTCGAAAACGGAATGATAGTGCAAGTCATAACAACACGACTTCATTTCATAGCATTTAGACTGTAGTCTAATCAAAAAACCATTGTATAACCAAGTAATTCATGGTTCTAACAACATGTATTCTTGTTTTAACAACATCAATTCAAGTTTAATTGAAATCAAAATCATCACACCAAGAACATGTGGAACTATGTGATAAATGAGTCAAATGATATTCATACAAATCACATTGTAAAATTGGTTAAAAAAGTGTATTCAAACTAAATAAAACCTAACATCACGAATACTTGTTGTGTATACAAAAAAAGTTAGTTCGAAAACGGAATGATCGTGTAAGTCATTACAGCACGACTTCATGTCATATCATTTAAACAATAATTTAATCACAAAAATCATGGTATAACCAAGTTATTCTGGGTTCAAACAACATGTATTCATGTTTTAACAACATCAATTCAAGTTTTTAATGAAAGCAAAATCATCACACCGTGATCCGAATGAGTCAATTGATATTCATACAAATCACATTGTAAATTTGGTACAACCAAGTGAATTCAAACAAAATAAAGCCAAACATCACGAATACTTGTTGTGTGTACAAAATAAGTAAATTCGAAAACGGAATGATAGTGCAAGTCATAACAACACGACTTCATGTCATAGCGTTTAAACTATAGTATAATCACATAAATCATGGTATAACCAAGTTATTCATGGTTCTAACAACATGTATTCTTGTTTTAACAACATCAATTCATGTTTTTAATGAAAGCAAAATCATCACACCTAGAACATGTGGAACTATGTGAGAAATGAGCCAAATGATATTCATACAAATCACATTGTAAATTTGCTAAAACCAAGTGTATTCAAACTAAATAATGCCTAACATAACGAATACTTGTTGTGCATACAAAAAAAAAGAAGTTCCAACACAGAATGATCGTGCAAGTGATAACAACATGACTTCATGTCATAGCATTTAAAATATAGTTTAATCACGTAAATCATGGTATAACCAAGTTATTCATGGTTCTAACAACATCTATTCTTGTTTTAACAACATCAATTCAAGTTTAACTGAAAGCAAAATCATCCCACCAAGAACATGTGGAACTATGTTAAAAATGAGCCAAATAATATTCATACAAATCACATTGTAAAATTGGTTAAAACAAGTGTATTCAAACTAAATAAAACCTAACATCACGAATACTTGCTTTGTATACAAAAAATGTAAGTTCGAAAAACGAAATGATAGTGCAAGTCATAACAACACGACTTCATGTCATAGCATTTAAACTATAGTCTAATCACATAAGTCATGGTATAACCAAGATATTCATTTTTCTAGCAACATGTATTCTTGTTTTAACAACATTAATTCAAGTTTAATTGAAATCAAAATCATCACACCAAGAACATGTGGAACTATGTTTAAAATGAGCCAAGTGATATTCATACAAATCACATTGTAAAATTGGTAAAACCAAGTGAATTTAAACTAAATAAAGCCGAACATCCCGAATACTTGTTGTGTGTACAAAAAATGTAAGTTCGAAAACGGAATGATAGTGCAAGTCATAACCAAACGACTTCATGTGATTGCATTTAAACTATAGTTTAATCACATAATACATGGTATAACCAAGTTATTCGTGGTTCTAACAACATGAATTCTTGTTTTAACAACATCAATTCATGTTTTTAATGAAAGCAAAATCATCACACCTAGAACATGTGGAACAATGTGAAAAATGAGCCAAATGATATTCATACAGATCACATTGTAAAATTTGGTAAAACCAAGTCAATTCAAACTAAATAAAGCCGAGCATCACGAATACTTGTTGTGTGTACAAAAAAAGTACGTTCGAAAACGGAATGATCGTGTAAGTCATAACAGCACGACTTCATGTCATATCATTTAAACAACAGTTTAATCACATAAATCATGGTATAACCAAGTTATTCTTGGTTCTAACAACATGTATTCATGTTTTAACAACATCAATTCAAGTTTTTAATGAAAGCAAAATCATCACACCTAGAACATGTGGAACAATGTGAAAAATGAGCCAAATGATATTCATACAGATCACATTGTAAATTTGGTAAAACCAAGTCAATTCAAACTAAATAAAGCCGAGCATCACGAATACTTGTTGTGTGTACAAAAAAAGTAAGTTCGAAAACGGAATGATAGTGCAAGTCATAACAACACGACTTCATGTCATAGCATTTAAACTACAGTTTAATCACATAAATCATGGTATAACCAAGTTATTCTTGGTTCTAACAACATGTATTCATGTTTTAACAACATCAATTCAAGTTTTTAATGAAAGCAAAATCATCACACCTAGAACATGTGGAACTATGTGAAAAATGAGCCAAATAATATTCATACAAATCACATTGTAAAATTGGTAAAAACAAGTGTATTCAAACTAAATAAAACCTAACATCACGAATACTTGCTGTGTATACAAAAAAAGTAAGTTCGAAAACGGAATGATCGTGTAAGTCATAACAACACGACTTCATGTCATAGCATTTAAATTATAGTCAAATAAGATAAATCATGGTTTAACCAAGTTATTCATGGTTCTAACAACATGTATTCTTGTTTTAACAACATCAATTCAAGTTTAATTGAAATCAAAATCATCACACCAAGAACATGTGGAACTATGTGATAAATGAGCCAAATGATATTCATACAAATCACATTGTAAAATTGGTAAAACCAAGTGAATTCAAACTAAATAAAGCCGACCATCACGAATACTTGTTGTGTGTACAAAAAAAGTAAGTTCGAAAACGGAATGATAGTGCAAGTCATAACAACACGACTTCATGTCACAGCATTTAAACTATAGTCTAATAAGATAAATCATGGTATAACCAAGTTATTCATGGTTCTAACAACATGTATTCTTGTTTTAACAACATCAATTCAAGTTTAATTGAAATCAAAATCATCACACCAAGAACATGTGGAACTATGTGATAAATGAGCCAAAAGATATTCATACAAATCACATTGTAAAATTGGTAAAACCAAGTGAATTCAAACTAAATAAAGTCGAACATCACGAATACTTGTTTTGTGTACAAAAAAAGTAAGTTCGAAAACGGAATGATAGTGCAAGTCATAACAACACGACTTCATGTCATAGAATTTAAACTATAGTTTAATCACATAATACATGGTATAACCAAGTTATTGTTGGTTCTAACAACAAGAATTCATGTTTTAACAACATCAATTCAAGTTTTTAATGAAAGCAAAATCATCACACCTAGAACATGTGGAACTATGTGAAAAATGAGACAAATGATATTCATACAAATCACATTGTAAATTTGGTAAAACCAAGTGAATTCAATCTAAATAAATCCGAGCATCACGAATACTTATTGTGTGTACAAAAAAAGTACGTTCGAAAACGGAATGTTAGTGCAAGTTATAACAACACGAATCATGTAATAGCCTTTAAACTGTAGTCTAATCACATAAATCATGGTATAACAAAGTTATTCATGCTTCTAACAACATGTATTCATGTTTTAACAACATCAATTCAAGTTTAATTAAAATCAAAATCGTCACACCCAGAACATGTGGAAATACGTGAAGAATGAGTCAATTGATATTCATACAAATCACATTGTAAATTTGGTACAACCAAGTGAATTCAAACTAAATAAAGCCGAACATCACGAATACTTGTTGTGTGTACAAAAAAAGTAAATTCGAAAACGGAATGATAGTGCAAGTCATAACAACACGACTTCATGTCATAGCGTTTAAACTATAGTATAATCACATAAATCATGGTATATCCAAGTTATTCATGGTTCTAACAACATGTATTCTTGTTTTTACAACATCAATTCAAGTTTAATTGAAATCAAAATGATCACACCAAGATCATGTGGAACTATGTGATAAATGACCCAAATGATATTCATACAAATCACATTGTAAAATTGGTAAAAACAAGTGTATTCAAACTAAATAAAACCTAACATCACGAATACTTGCTGTGTATACAAAAAAAGTAAGTTCGAAAACGGAATGATCGTGTAAGTCATAACAACACGACTTCATGTCATAGCATTTAAACTATAGTCTAATCACATAAATCATGGTATATCCAAGTTATTGATGGTTCTAATAACATGTATTCATGTTTTAACAACATCAATTCAAGTTTAATTGAAATAAAAATCATCACACCAAAAACATGTGGAACTACGTGAAAAATGTGTCAATTGATACTCATACAAATCACATTGTAAATTTGGTACAACCAAGTGTATTCAAACTAAATAATGCCTAACATAACTGTTATGGTCCCTTTTTAGGGGGTACCAACAGTCGTCCGGTTCGTTCAATGAACGAACTCGGTTCTGATTTCTTTAAAATATGAAGACGATTGAAAGCTAGAAAACCAAAGTAAATACACGACAATTTATAGTGGAAACCCCGTGAATTGGGGTGAAAACCACTCGACTAAGAGCTGATTATACTCTTAGCCTGTTCACTAAAGAAATGAATCAAGGTTTTTACAAACAGGTTAACGAAAATGACGAGATAAAGAAAGCAAGAAGAATTCGGCAGCGTAACAGCCTGTTCTTCTGCATCCAAAGGGTCATGTCTTTTCCTTCGCCTTGCCCTGTATTTATAGAGTTGCCGGTGAGTGTAATCCACGTCCTGTAACCGCCTCTGACAAGTTTGTTAGAGGTTGTTATCGCAGGATGTAAAACGAGGCTGGGACCGATGCGTGGTCTGCGTGATCGGGCCCGAAGCATGATAAACATGACAGGGCCCGAAGTGTGGAACGCGTGAGCCTGTAACCGTTTTGTAACCGTTCGGATCGAACCACGGAGCCAGCTGGCAGATAACGCTTATTTT
>RWGZ01001126.1:21971-125802 GCA_009725065.1 Utricularia reniformis | reverse complement strand
GATTTGGCTCATTTTTCACATAGTTCCACATGTTCTAGGTGTGATGATTTCGATTTCAATTAAACTTGAAATTATGTTGTTAAAACATGATTACATGTTGTTCGAACAAAGAATAACTTGGATATAACTTGATTTATGTGATTAAACCTTATTTAAATGTTTATGGAAGGAAGTCATGTTGTTATGACTTGCACGATCGTTCCGTTTTCGAACTTACTTTATTGAATATACAACAAGTATTCGTGATGTTAGCTTTTATTTATTTTGAATAAACTTGGTTTTACCAAATATACAATGTGATTTGTATGAATATGATTTGACTCATTTTCCAAATAGTTCCATATGTTGTAGGTGTGATCATTTCGGTTTCAATTAAACCGGAATTTATGTTGTTAAAACATGATTACATGGTTTTAGAACAAAGAATAACGTGGTTATTCCATAATATATGTGATTAAACTATAGTTTAAATGTTTATAGCATGAAGTCATGTTGTTATGACTTGCACGACAGTTCATTTTTCGAACTAACTTTTTTTGTATATACAACAAGTATTCATGATGTTATCCTTAATTTAGTTTGAATACATTTGGTTTTACCAAATTTACAATGTGATTTGTATGAATATGATTTGGCTCATTATTCACAATGTTCCCTAAGTTCTAGAAGTGATCATCTTGTTTTCAATTGAACTTAAATTGATGTTGTTAAAACATGATTACATGTCGTTAGAACAAAGAATATCTTAGTTATAACATTATTTTTGTAATTAAACCATAATTTATATTTTAAAGGCATGAAGTCATGTTGTTATGACTTGCACGATCGTTCCGTTTTTGAATTACTTTATTGTATAAACAATAAGTATTCTTGTACTAGGTGCGATCATTTTGATTTCAATTAAACTTGAATTTATGTTGTTAAAACATAATTACATGTTCATAGAACAATGAATAACTTGGTAATACCATGATTTATATGATTAAACCATAGTTTAACTTTCTATGACATGAAGTGATGTTGTTATGACTTACATGATCGTACCGTTTTTTAACTTTCTTTATTATATATATGACAAGTATTCGTGATGGTAGCCTTTATTTTGTTTGAATACACTTGGTTTTACAATATTTACAATGTGATTTGTATGAGTATGATTTGGATCATTTTTCACAAAGTTCCACATGTTGTAGGTGTGATGAATATCATTTCAATTAAACTTGAATTGATGTTGTCAAAACATGATTACATATTGTTAGAATAAAGAATAACTTGGTTATACCATGCTTTATGTGATTATACGATAGTTTAAATGTCTATCTCATGAAGTCATGATATTTTGACTTGCATGATCATTCGGTTTCGAACTTACTTTTTTTGTATATACAACAAGTATTCGTGATGTTAATTTTATTTAATTTGAATACACTTGGTTTTAACAAATTTACAATTTGATTTTTATGAATATGATTTGGCTCATATTTCACATAGTTCCACATTCACTAGGGTTGATCATTTTGATTTCAATTAAACTTGAAATGATGTCGTTAAAACATGATTACATGTTGTTAGATCAAAGAATAACTTGGTTATTCAATGATTTATATGATTAAACTATAGTTTCAATGCTTATGGCATGAAGTCATGTTTTTATAACTCGCATGATTGTTCTGTTTTCGAACTTACTTTTTCTGAATATACAAAAGGTATTCGTGATGTTAGCCTTAATTGAGTTTGAATCCACTTGGTTTTATCAAATTTACAATGAAATTTGTATGAATATGATAGTTAATCATTTTTCACATAGTGCCACATGCTCTAGGTGTGATGATTTTGATTTTAAGTAAACTTGAATTTATGTTGTTAAAACATGATTACATGTTGTTAGAACATAGAATAACTTGGTTATACCATGATTTATGTGATTAAACTATAGTTTAAATGTTTATGTCATGAAGTCATGTTGTTATAACTTGAAAGATTGTTGTGTTTTCGAACTTACTTTATTTTTATATACAACAAGTATCCGTGGTTAGCCTTTATTTAGTTTCAATACACGTGGATTACTAAATTTACAATGTGATTTGTATGAAGATGATTTGGCTCATTTTTCATATAGTTCCACATGTTCTAGGTGTGATCATTTTGATTTCAATTAAACATGAATTTGTGTTGTTAAAATATGATTACATGTTGTTTGATCAAAGAATAACTTGGTTATTCCATGATTTATGTGATTAGAACATAGTTTAAATATATATGACATGAAGTCATGTTTTTTTGACTTGCACGATCGTTCGGTTTTCGAACTTACTTTACTGTATTGTTATGGTCCCTTTTTAGGGGGTACCAACAGTCGTCCGGTTCGTTCAAACAACGAACTCGGTTCTAATTTATAAAAGATATGGAGAACGATTAAAAGTTTAAATCAAAGTAAGAACACAGCATATATAGTGGAAACCCCGTAAAATGGGGAGAAAACCACTCGACCAAGAGCCGATTATGCTCTTGGTCTGCTCACTAATGAAAATAAGAGAAGTTTACACAAAGCAGGCTAATGAAAATGACTAAGTAGAGAAAGCAGTAAGAATCTGGGCAGCGTAACAGCCTGTTCTCCTGCGTCCAAAGGGTCCTCTTTTTTCCTTCGTCCTGCCCTGCATTTATAGAGTTGCCGGCGAGTGTAATCCACGTCCTGTAACCGCCTCTGACAAGTTTGTTAGAGGTTGTTATCGCAGGATGTGAAACGAGGCTGGGACCGATGCGTGGTCTGCGTGATCGGTCCCGAAGCATGATAAACGTGACAGGGCCCGAAGAGTGGAACGCGTGAGCCTGTAACCGTTTCATAACCGTTCGGACCGAACCTCGGAGCCAGCTGGCAGATAACGCTTATTTACACCAAGGTTATCTTCGGTCCTCCGTATTGAACATCGGGCCACTCTTCCTAAAGGTGTGTGTAATTGGGCCGTGAGAATTCGTTTTGATTATTTAAATCGGCCCAACCGTTATCGGGCCTTACCCATTGCAGGGTACCCGGTCCTAGAGTTCTCATCACTAGCCCCTCGGGCTTGATTGCCAATCTCAGAGGTGATACAAGGCCGACCACATGATGTTTATACATTCATGAGAACTGGGGACCGTACCTTTGGATAGCGAGAGTCCAGGGGACCGATCTTTGCCTTAGTGAATGGGTTAGTTACGTTCAGAATTTGCTAATCGTAGGTTTAAATTATCCTTTTACCCCTGATATCCTTTAAATATTAATATCCCAGCCCGCGCCTCTTCATATTCGAAAGTCTAAGAGGCGTGATGAGTGCGGTCCGTACTGTTACAGTTTCTGACAGTGTTACGTGGCAGCGCACTATTGGTTGATAGATCAATATTTAAATCGGGATTTAGGGCACTGTTTCTCCTTATCGTCATTTTCGCGAGAAGAAATTTGCAGTTTAAGTTCTGTGCCTTCCATCGCCGTTTCGTCAAATCGCCTCTCAACCCTTTTGTTTTCTAAGGTAACCGCTTATGGCTCCTCATAAAACGCGTTATCCCTCTATGTCTGAGTTAGACATTGAGGAATTTAGGTCTAGGTTTTCAATCCCGGCACATTACTCTATCTGGAAGGGACGGGAAGATGTTCCCTGTTTCCTTCCGGCGGAGATGAATGTGCCGGCGTCCGCTATTCCAGTAAGCTACGCCTCTTTAAGGTGCGGGCTTCGTTTTCCGCTACACCCTTTTGTAGCGGCCGTGCTTAAGGAGATTCACTGCCCCACTTTTGCGTTATTCCCTGGCAGTTATGTCTATATTATAGCGTTTATCTATTATTGTCACCAACAGCGTCGGGCCCCAACTTTAGAACATTTCTTTAACCTGTTCTTGGTTGGGTCCCGAAGGGGGAAAGGTCTGTTGGGGTGTCGTAAGTTATGCTATATAGCGGTGCGCACCAAGGAGTGCGCCATTGTAGATAAGGAGGAGTCCCTCCATGCGTGGGAGGTTTGTTATGTGTGGATGACAGTTCCACAAGAGGATTTGTTGAAAGTATGGCCACGCATAACGCACCCACGCATAGGTCAATTGAACCGAAGCAGGTTCAACCCCTCCCGCACGGACACCGCAAATACTCTTGCGTTGTTCCCCCCTCCCGAAGCCCGCCTTAAGCGCATAGATCTGCTTCGGGAGAGAAGATTAATAGACATAGGTGTTGCGGGTAGGACCGGAGCCCCAGCCCCGAAGGGGATTTTTTCTTCTAGCTCAGATTCAGATCCATCAGAAGGATCGGGTATGAGATAGTACTTGTGTTTTACTTAATCCTGATCCTTATGTATCCGTTTTGCAGATTCAACTGAGACGATGCCGAGCGCCCGTTTTAAACGTATGGCAGCTACTTCGGCCCGTCCCTTTGAGGGACAGAGGGAAGCATCGGGCAGCGCCGAGGCAAGTGAATCGGCAACGGGGGGCACGGTGGTCCCTTCGGGGTCAGGAAACCCCCCAGTCCAAACAACCAGCAAGGGCACATTGACCCTTCGCTGTACCGGGCAGTCCTCAAGCGGAGAGGGGTCTGCCTTTCGGGTATTTGGAGTTGTAGAGGAGGTGATAAAGGCTCGGATTCGTTCTTTGAGCTTATCCAGCCTTTATCAAATCGGTAATAGTTCCTTTATTAACGCTAAAACTATTACTTTGTTGCTGCAGGGAGCCGTTCCCGTGGAGAAGGTTCTCCCCGGTCCTCCGCTTAAGCCGAACGTCTCCCTGCCGCCGGTCCCCTTGGGAAAAGGAAAGAGGGTGGCCGAAGCCGAGCCTCCGCAGGAGCTGAAGAGGCTGAAGAAGGGAGGTCCCGCTCCGGTCCCCAACAAGGGAATCGTTTTGAAGGAACCTGGGCAGGGCCCGAAGACCAACTCCGATTGGGGAGCTGCTTTGGATCTGCTGAGCAGGTTCAGCAAGGGGAGGAAGTTGTCCTCCTGGCGGAGTGCCTTTGTGAAGGACTTCCGTCTATTTGGGGAGCAGAACCCAAATAACGTCCAAGCGGACGTATCTGCATAAGATATCATGGAAAGCTACCTTGACCTCACATCTAAGGTAATTCATAGTTAACTTGGAGGCCCGAAGCTTTATCCTTAACCACACATTGTGTTTTGCAGATGTTGAGGAAAGCTTTCACAACGGCCATCACCATGGATAAGTACCAAGGCGATGGCGTTATATCACAGAAAGTCCAAGAGCAACTTGACCTTGCAAAAAGGCAAGTTGAGATAAAACATGGGGAATTGGTCACGGTACGGGAGGACCGTGACCGATTGGACAACGAGCTGCTAAGAGCCGGGACCGAGGTCTCCCTCTTAGCAGATAAGGTTGCTGAGCTGGAGAAGGTTGGGGGAACAGCTCAGGCAAGAATAACCGAACTGGAGACCCAGCTGCGGGCCAAGGACGAGGAAATAAACCAAGTCCAAGGTCGGGTCCAGGAGAAGCGAAATAAGCTGAACGAGCTTCTTCTTCGGGCCCAGGAGGAAAAGACGGCCTTGGACGAGGAGTTGGTACGTGCCCGCACTTCGTCTGAAGCTTCGGTTCGGGAAGCGGTTTTGGGGTTCGCTCAGTCCCCGTTGCTGTTCGCCTTAGCGGACAACATACACGGGGTTTACACTGCGAAGTATCTGGACAATATGCGAGAGCAGATCATCCAGACCTTCGAGATTTCCTCTTCGGACGAGCGATGGAAAGTGATCGAGCCACTAGAGAAGGATAGCAAGTTCCAGGTTATTCCAACTTTGGAAGAGCCTGTTTTAGAGGAGGACCCTTTCTTTTATCTCTTTGATGAGATGGAGAAAGCGGTCAACCAGAAGGTGGCCGATCAGGAGGAAGAATTAAGGCGGCTCGCCGAACGGACCGAACCCCAGGAACCTGAGGCAGAGAACAATGAAGAAAGAGCCGAGGCAGAAGACCCCGAAGAGGGGCAAATTAGCTAGGCATTACTTTGTATCTGCCTTCTTTCTTCATTAATAAAAAATTCCCTCCCTTTTCTTTTAGCTTTGTTTGTTTTATTTTTTTAATTGCAGAAGTGAACAAGTACAACTAAACTAACTTCGTAGTGAACTAATAAGTTTCTCCTTAACGAAGTAGTTTGTCTTAACTCCAGAATAAACTGACAAGTATAAGATCGGGGGCGCTTAAGAGGTAGTAACCATCGGTCCCAGATGTTATATTTAGTTTATTTATGTCCACTTTAATTGGATCGGTCGTTTTACGTGGTGTATGGGTCACTCTTATTCCGTCCTTGGAATCATTACGTAATTGAGTAGGCGTGGTTTGCGTTAGTTATGAGTTTTTGTAGGCTCTCGCCGAACCTTGGTTCTATTAAAGTCCCTTAGGTTTTACCGGTTAAGCTTGGCTCATAAAACGTTTTAAGTGAAGACCGATCTTATGTTTTGATATGCTGACTATTATTCCTTTCGTTGTGGCAGATTTCGCAGGTACAAAAGGCCATCTCTAAAGACTGAATGCCGTTGGAGGGAATATCTTAGTTCGTAATGAGTTCTGGGAGANCTGTAACCGTTTTGTAACCGTTCGGACCGAACCGCGGAGCCAGCTGGCAGATAACGCTTATTTTTACTAAGGTTATCTTCGGTCCTCCGTGTTATACATCGGGCCGCTCTTCCCAAAGGTGTAAATGGGCTGTGAGAGTATGTTTTGTTTAGTTAAATCGGCCCAACTGTTATCGGGCCTCACCTATCATAGGGTAACCGGTCCTAGAGTTCTCATCACTAGCCCCTCGGCTTGATTGCCAATCGCAGAGGTGATACAAGGCCGATCACATGATGTTTACACATTCATGAGGACTGGGGACCGTACCTCCAGATAGTGAGAGTCCACGGGACCGATCTTTGCCTTAGTGAATGGGTTAGTTACGTTCAAAATTTGTTAATCGTAGGTTTAAATTATCCTTTTACCCCTGATGTTCTTTAAATATTAATATCCCAGCCCGCGCCTCTTCATATTCGAAAGTCTAAGAGGCGTGATGAGTGCGGTCCGTACTGTTACAGTTTGTGACAGTGTTACGTGGCAGCGCACTATTGGTTGAGAGATCAATATTTAAATCGGGATTTATGGTACTGTTTCTTCTCATCGTCATTTTCGCGAGAAGAAATTTGCAGTTAAGCTCTGTGCCTTCAATCGCCGTTTCGTCAAAAACCGCCTTTCAACCTTTTCTTTCTAAGGTAAACGCTTATGGCTCCTCACAAAATGCGTTATCCCTCAATGTCTGAGTTGGACATTGAGGAATTTAGGTCTAGGTTTTCGATTCCGGCACATTACTCCATCTAGAAGGGACGGGAAGATGTTCCTTGTTTCCTTCCGACGGAAATGAATGTGCCGGCAACGGCCATTCCGGTTAGCTATGCCTCTCTTAAGTGCGGGCTTCGCTTTCCGCTACATCCCTTTGTAGCGGACGTACTTAAGGAGATTCACTGCCCTACTTTTGCGCTGTTTCCGGGCAGTTGCGTATATATCATAGCGTTTATTTTTTATTGCCACCAACAGAATCGGGCCCCAACCTTAGAACATTTCTTTAATTTGTTCTTGATTGGGTCCCGAAAGGGGAAAGGTCTGTTGGGGTGCCGCAAATTATACTACATAGCGGTGCGCACCAAAGAGTGCGCGATTGTAGATAAGGAGGAGTCTCTCCATGCGTGGGAGGCCTGCTATGTATGGATAACAGTCCCCAAAGAGGATCTGTTAAAAGTATGGCCGCTCCTTACCCACCCACGCATAGGTCAGTTGGGCCGAAGCAGGTTCAACCCCTCTCGAACGGACATCGCAAACACACTTGCGATGTTCCCCCCTCCCGAAGCACGCCTTAAGCGAATAGATCTGCTTCGGGAGAGAAGATTAATAGATATAGGTGTTGCGGGTAGGCCCGGAGCCCCAGCCCCGAAGGGGGTTTTATCTTCTAGCTCAGATTCAGATCCATCCGAAGGATCGGGTATGAGATAATATTTGTGTTTTACTTAACCCTGATCCTTATGTATTCGTTTTGCAGATTCAACAGAGACGATGCCGAGCGCCCGTTTTAAACGCATGGCAGCTACTTCGGTCCGTCCCTCGGAGGGACAAAGGGAAGCATCGGGCAGCGCCGAGGCAAGTGAATCGGCAACGGGGGGCACGGTGGTCCCTTCGGGGTCAGGGAACCCCCCAGTCCAAACAACCAGCAAGGGCACATTGACCCTTCGCTGCACCGGGCAGTCCTCAAGCGGAGAGGGGCCTGCCTTTCGGGTATTTGGAGTTGTAGAGGAGGTGATAAAGGCTCGGATTCGTTCTTTGAGCTTATCCAGCCTTTATCAAATCGGTAATAGTTCCTTTATTAACGCTAAAACTATTACTTTGTTGCTGCAGGGAGCCGTTCCCGTGGAGAAGGTTCTCCCCGGTCCTCCGCTTAAGCCGAACGTCTCCCTGCCGCCGGTCCCCCTGGGAAAAGGAAAGAGGGTGGCCGAAGCAGAGCCTCCGCAGGAGCTGAAGAGGCTGAAGAAGGGAGGTCACGCTCCGGTCCCCAACAAGGGGATCGTTTTGAAGGAACCTGGGCAGGGCCCGAAGACGNGGTGGCCGAAGCAGAGCCTCCGCAGGAGCTGAAGAAGGGAGGTCACGCTCCGGTCCCCAACAAGGGGATCGTTTTGAAGGAACCTGGGCAGGGCCCGAAGACGAACTCCGATTGGGGAGTTGCTTTGGATCTGCTGAGCAGGTTCAGCAAGAAGAGGAAGCTGTCTTCCTGGCGGAGTGCCTTTGTGAAGGACTTCCGCCTTTTTGGGGAGCAGAACCCAGATAACGTCCAAGCGGACGTATCTGCAGAAGACATCATGGAAAGCTACCTTGATCTCACATCTAAGGTAACTCTTAGTTAACTTGAGGCCCTAAGCTTTATCCTTAACCATGTGTTTTGTCTTTTGCAGATGTTGAGAAAAGCTTTCACAACGGCCATCACCATGGAGAAATACCAAGGCGATGGCGTTGTATCCCAGAAAGTCCAAGAGCAACTTGACCTTGCAAAAAGGCAAGTTGATATAAAACATGGGGAATTGGTCACGGTACGGGAGGACCGTGACCGATTGGACAACGAGCTGCTAAGAGCCGGGACCGAGGTTTCCCTCTTAGCAGATAAGCTTGCTGAGCTGGAGAAGGTTGGGGGAAAAGCTCAAGCAAGAATAACCGAACTGGAGACCCAGCTGCGGGCCAAGGACGAGGAAATAAACCAAGTCCAAGGTCGGGCCCAGGAGAAGCGGAATAAGCTGAACGAGCTTCTTCTTCGGGCCCAGGAGGAAAAGGCGGCCTTGGACGAGGAGTTGGGACGTGCCCGCACTTCGTCTGAAGCTTCGGTTCGGGAAGCGGTTTTGGGGTTCGCTCAGTCGCCGTTGCTGTTCGCTTTAGCGGACAACATACACGGGATTTACACTGCGAAGTATCTGGACAATATGCGAGAGCAGATCATCCAGACCTTCGGGCTTTCCCCTTCGGACGAGCGATGGCAAGTGATCGAGCCACTAGAGAAGGATGGCAAGTTCCAGGTTATTCCAACATTGGAAGAGCCTGTGTTAGAGGAGGACCCTTTCTTTTATCTCTTTGATGAGATGGAGAAAGCGATCAACCAGAAGGTGGCCGATCAGGATGAAGAATTAAGGTGGCTCGCCGAACGGACCGAACCCCAGGAACCCGAGGCAGAGAACAATGAAGAAAGGATCGATGCAGAAGACCCCGAAGAGGGGCAAATTAGCTAGACATTACTTTGTATCTGCCTGTTTTCTTCATTTAAATAAAAAATTTCCTCCCTTTTTCTTTTAGCTTTGTTTGTTTTATTATTATTATTATTATTTTTTTAATCGCAGAAGTGAACAAGTACAACTAAACTAACTTCATAGTGAACTAATAAGTTTCACCTTAACGGAGTTGTTTGTCTTAACTTCAGAATAAACTAACAAGTATAAGATCGGGGACACTTAAGAGGTAGCAACCCTCGGTCCCATACGTTATATTTAGTTTATTTATGTCCACTTTAATTGGATCGGTCGTTTTACGTGGTGTATGGGTCACTCTTATTCCGTCCTTGGAATCATTACGTAATTGAGTAGGCGTGGTTTGCGTTAGTTATGAGTTTTTGTAGGCTCTCGCCGGACCTTGGTTCTATTAAAGTCCCTTAGGTATTACCAGTTAAGTTTGACTCATAAAACGTCTTAAGTGAAGACCGATCTTATGTTTTGATATGCTGACTATCATTCCTTTCGTTGTGGCAGATTTCGCAGGTACAAAAGGCCATCTCTAAAGACTGAATGCCGTTGGAGGGGATATCTTAGTTCGTAATGAGTTCTGGGAGAATCACAACTCATCCATGGGGCTGGGCAAGTGCAGGAGCATCTGACTCGTCAGAGCGGTCACTGCAACTTGGGAACCTTGCGGACAAGAAGCTTCGGTCACCAGTCCAGATTCGTCCTAAGTTTACACAACCCCAAGATCGGTCCATCATTCTATTAGAAATAATGCACTTTTGTAGTTACTAATTTGCCATTTACGTTTAATGGAATGTCTTTTATTGAGTCACACATTAATCAAAAAATCATAAGAAGTATCGCCTTAAATTCATGACATTCCAAGTTCGGGGGACCTCTATACCATCCAATGTTTCAAGTTTATACGCACCTGATTCCAATTTCGCCGATATACGATATGGTCCCTCCCAATTTCTGTCCAGCTTTCCAACATTCCTCTGCACCTTAATGCTTCTGAGGACAAGGTCGCCTTCAAAGAATTCTCTTGGGAGGACCCGTTTGTTATGGGCCCGTTCCATATTTCGTTGGTAAGCACGCATCCGTGCATAAACTGCATCTCTTTTTTCTTCAACCATCTCGAGGTCCAATAATCTCCTTTCACCATTCATATGCTCGTCGTATTGAGATATCCGAGGTGATCGGATGGCAACCTCCACCGGGCTAACAGCTTCGGTCCCATACACCAATGAGAAAGGTGATTCCTGGGTTGTTGAGCGAGGTGTAGTTCGGTATGCCCATAGAACCTCGTAGATGTGTTCAGGCCATTTACCCCCAAAATCTTCTAACTTGGTTTTTAGTCCCTTCAGGATAACTTTGTTAGATACCTCCGTAAGTCCATTGGTCTGGGGATGAGCTACTGATGAGAAATGCTGGATGATGCCCAATTTGGTGCATAAATCTCGTATGCTTCTTCCTCGGAACTGAGTCCCATTGTCAGATATGAGCGCTCGGGGAGCCCTGAAGCGGCTTATAATATTTCGCCAGATAAAGTGCTTGACCACTTTTTCCGAGATGATAGCTACAGCTTCTGCCTCGATCCAATTTGAATAATATTCCACCGCAACTATGCAAAACTTCCTTTGCCCTATGGACCGAGGAAAAGGTCCGAGGATGTCGATCCCCCACCTGTCGAAAGGACAAGGTAGTGGGGTGATTGATAAAGGAGCCCCAGGTAATTGCGGAAGTGGTGCGTGGTATTGGCATATTGCACAACGCTTAGTGTATTGCTTGGCATCAGCAAGCAATGTTGGCTAAATATACCCGGCTCTGATAATGCGGTGGTATAAGGATCGGGCCCCCGAATCGATGCCGCAAATACCTTTATGAACATAAATCATGACGGCTTCTGCCTCAATTGGAGATAAACAACGCAGAAGCGGGCCCTCAAAACTCTTTTTAAACAAGCGTCCGTCAACCAAAGTGAATCGCTTAGCCCGGACCTCTATCTTTCTGGCTTCAGATTTATCTTCAGGGAGATATCCGTTTGAGAGATATTCGATAAAGGAGTCCATCCAATTGGGTTCTCCTGGAGATTGCGTACATCAATATTCAAGCCCTGGAGTTCGTGACACAGAGCCCCGATTTCTTCAATACACTGTTCGGTCACTGAGATCTCGACCGAAGGTCGGTCTTGGATGTGGACCGAAATAGTACTTGGCTTAATGTCAGGTATGCCCGAAGCCAATCTGGCCAGTGCGTCGGCAACCTTGTTCTGCTCTCGTGGCACATGATCTAGCGAGAACTCACTGAACTTCTTAGATAGCTCCAGAACTTTAGCGCAATATAACTTCATCATCGGATCATGAGTTTCGAATCTCCCTGCGAATTGTTCGACTACTAACTTTGAGTCTGAGAACATTCGCACTCTGCTAACTCCTATTTTGCGAGCAAGGGCCATTCCAGATAATACTGCCTCATATTCCACCACGTTATTTGTTCCAGCAAAGGAGAATTTAACTGCGGAATGAAAAAGGTCACCTTGTACAGTTGTTAAGGTGATGCCCGCTCCTCTTCCTCCGAAGGTTGATCCATCTACGTGGATCGTCCATCAATCATCCTCTTGGTTGATATAAATGGCCGATCGGGTCATTTCAACCACAAAATCGGCGAGAACCTGAGCCTTGATCGCCCTTCGGGGCAAGAATTCCAGGTACATAGCACTGAGTTTAATCGCCCATTTAGCCAATCTCTCATTCAAATCCTTTTGCTTAAGTAGCACTTTCAGAGGTTGATCCGTGTAAACATAGACCGTTCGTCCTTCGAAATAATGCTTCAGCTTGGACACAGCTTTTTTCAAAGCTAGCATGAATTTTTCCAAGGTGGAGTACCTGGTTTCAGCAGATACCAGAGAGTGGCTGACATAATAGACAGGTCTGTGAATATCGTCACGTATGGTGACTAGAGCTGCGCTGACGGCAACTTCGGATACCGCAAGATATAGTCCCAAAGGTTCGTCACAAGTCGGACTTACCATCACCGGGGGAGTGCTTAAATAAGTCTTCAGCTCAGAGAAGGCCCGATCGCATTCTTCGGTCCAATCCATATGGCTAGCTTTTCTTAGCACTCTGAAAAAGGGTAAGGCCCGATCTGTGGACTTCGAAATAAACCTGCTCAATGCGGCTAGTCGGCCAGTGAGCCTTTGAAACTCTCTCTTATTTCTCGGAGGTTGCATATCAATGATAGCTTGTACCTTTTCAGGATTAACCTCTATGCCTTTCTCTGAAACGTAATATCCTAAAAATTTTCCACTTCGGATCCCGAAGCAGCATTTGTTCGGATTTAGTTTAAGCTTATATTTTCGGCATACTTCGAAACAACGAGACAAATAAGAAAGATGGTCCTCATCATTCATAGATTTAACAATCATATCGTCAACATACACTTCCATCATATGGCCAATTAATTCTCTAAAGATTCTGTTGACCAACGTCTGGTATGTTGCTCCAGCATTTTTGAGACCGAAGGGCATAACCACATAGCAATAAACCCCATCTTCGGTCATGAATGATGATTTCTTCTGTTCTTCCTCATCTAGGTAGATTTGATGATACCCAGAGTAAGCATCCATGGTACTCATCATGGTGCTTCCAGCAACAGCATCCACCAGTCGATCGATGTGTGGCAGAGGGAAAAGGTCCGACTCGCAGCTTTTGTTCACATCGGTGAAATCGATGCACATTCGCCACTTCCCATCTGGTTTGGAACCACTACCGGGTTTGCTACCCATTCAGTGTAGTGAATTTCACGAATAAATCCCGATCGCAGCAACTTGTTCACTTCGGTCCGGATGATCTCAATCTTTTCAGGAGAGTAACGTCTCCTTTTCTGCCTGACAGGCTTCGTTCCGGGCTCAGTATTGATCCGATGTTCACTATCGGATCGGTCAATCCCCGGTACATCATCCGGGGTCCAAGCAAATATATCCACATGGCTTCTCAGCAGGTGGATCAGTTTTCTTTCGGAATCAGGGGCTAAATGAGCCCCGATGCGAGTCGTCTTGGTTGAGTCATCCTCAACCAGATTAATCAATTTGAACCCCACGGGTTCCATTGCTTGCCTCGGGTGCGGAAGCTCTTCCAGCAGATCCACCCGGGCCTTCTTCATCGGTTCCAACGTTCGGCACGAGCTCAAGTAGCATTGTCTAGCTACTTTCTGGTCCCCCTTAACAGAAATAACTCCATGGACAGAAGGGAACTTTAGCATCATATGATAAGTAGATGGGACCGCCTCGAACTTGCTTAGGCCGGTCCGTCCAATAATGGCGTTGTAAGCCAAGTCGACTTCAACGATAATGAATTCCAAATCTTCAGAACGGTCCTTGGATGGCTCTCCAAGGGTAACGGGGAATAACATCTTCCCACAAGGAATAACACTCCTTTGGTCGAACGACCAAAGAGTTATGTTGGCGATCGGCAGATCATGAGCGACTGCTCCCAACATCTCGGCGACTTCGCGTTTCATCAGATTGCACGAAGCCCCAGTGTCCANTTTTTCAGGAGAGTAACGTCTCCTTTTCTGCCTGACAGGCTTCGTTCCGGGCTCAGTATTGATCCGATGTTCACTATCGGATCGGTCAATCCCCGGTACATCATCCGGGGTCCAGGCAAATATATCCACGTGGCTTCTCAGCAGGTGGATCAGTTCTTTTTCGAAGTCAGGGGCTAAATGCGCCCCGATGCGAGTCGTCTTGGTTGAGTCATCCTCAACCAGATTAATCAGTTTGAACCCTACGGGTTCCATCGCTTGCCTCGGGTGCGGAAGCTCTTCCAGCAAATCCACCCGAGCTTTCTTCATCGGTGCCAACGTTCGGCACGAGCTCAAGTAGCATTGTCTAGCTACTTTCTGGTCCCCCTTAACAGAAATAACTCCATGGATAGAGGGGAATATTAGCATCATATGATAAGTAGATGGGACCGCCTCGAACTTGCTTAGGCCGGTCAGTCCAATAATGGCGTTGTAAGCCAAGTCGACTTCAACGATAATGAATTCCAAATCATCAGAACGGTCCTTGGATGGCTCTCCAAGGGTAACGGGGAATAACATCTTCCCACAAGGAATAACACTTCTTTGGTCGAACGACCAAAGAGTTATGTTGGCTATTGGCAGATCATGAGCGACTGCTCCCAACAATTCGGCGACTTCGCGCTTCATCAGATTGCACGAATTCCCAGTGTCCACCAGGATTCTGTGGACACGACGATTCCCGATGACCCCTGTATTGGTGAGGGGGTCATCACAGAGATCAATGAACCCCTCCCGATCATTCGGGGTGAAGGTGATATCCTCTCTGAAGACGGAGGACCGATCCATGGGATCATACTTTACAAGCGCCACAGATTCGGAGCTCTCAGCAGAGTCTCCGCGCGCCGTTCTCTTTCGGTCTCGGACCGACTCATTTACTCTCAAACCGCCGGAGATAACATAAATATCTCCGGCCACTTCTCTAGGTGCCGCCTCATTGCGAGGATGTTGGGCACCATTTTCAGCAGGTGGGGGAGCAGCATGCTCCTGTCTCCCCCCTTCATTCTGCGGGGCTCTGCCGCCACGGCCTCGCCATCTTCTCCTTCGCCCCTGACCACGGTTCTCGCGACCGTGTTGGCCTCTTTCCTGCTCTGGCGAAGGAGACCTTCGGTCCTCCGTCCGGTCATTGTAGTTTCGGGGCTGTCCCCGATTATCTCTTCCCCGCGGCCTGTGACGATCGTCACCTTGATGGCCCCTTCGGGGGGATTCCGCTCTTTTGCCCTTCTGACCGTTTCGGTCGGGCTTTTCTTTACCCATTGCCTCTACCGTCTCTTTCAGCAACGGGCACTTCAAGGTTGGATGATCGCGATTATGATGAAACTCGCAATACACCCGGTTGTCCTCCTGCTTCGGGGGGACATCTTTTTCATTTACATCCGCTACTTCTCGCGACTGTTTCTTCGGGTAGGAAACCCGATGATCACCTGCGGGCTCAGAGTTCCCGCTAGGCTTTCGATATCTCAGCCCCAGCGCTTCATCTACCTTAATATATTTGTTGATTTTCTGAAGCAGTTTCCCCAAGGTAGATGGTGGGCTCTTCACCAAACTGGCCGAAAGGCCGCACGGTCCTAAGACCTGTTGTAGAATATCAATTTTATCCCGAAGCTCCAGCTTGATGCCTCGGGCGGCCCTGTTGAATTTCTCCATAAAGGACCGAAGACTCATTTTTGCCGGAATATATTTTAGCTGGTATAGTTCCTGCCTGCTTCGGGGCGTTCCTACATTTGGAGCGAATTGCTCAGAGAAAACAAAATAAAACCGCCATACGACTGTATGGATCGGGCCGGCAAATTTTTGAACCAGGTTCAGGCATCGCCTTGTGATCTAGTCTAAAAATATGTTGGGTATTTATTTTTAGATCAGTCAATTTATAATTAATTCGTAATTTATGTTGTTGTGGGGACACGAGCGATATACGAGGTTGGGCCCACAATGTGTGGGCTTACGTCCTCGGGAGAGCGAAGCTCTACCTTGGTTTCCACTATAATATTCGGAGAATACAATTACAATGAGATGATAATGACGATACGGACGAAAACGGCTCGAAAAACGATCAAATCTGCAATCACGTTCCACTGGACGCGAGTGAACAGTGCAGACGGACAGGCTGTTCGCGACGAACGCGATTGGGCGCGAGGAGGCACTGTTCGCGGGGAATCGATGACTGGTCGCGAGTTGGTTNTCGCGACATTTCGTCATATTTGGCTTTTTGGAGTATATTTGATCGTTTCTCGGGTCGATTTCATTCGGATTATCGTTATTACATCGTTGTATTCGTTTCTCATTGATTATTATAGTGGAAACCAAGGTAGAGCTTCGCTCTCCCGAGGACGTAAGCCCACACATTGTGGGCCCAACCTCGTACATCGCTCGTGTCCCCACAACAATATAATTTACGAATTAATCATAAATTGACTGATCTAAAAATAAATATCCAAAGCATTTTTAGACTAGATTAGCCTCTAAAAATTTTGTTAGAGGTTGTTGTCGCGCGATGTAAAACGAGTTTGGGAACGAGACGTGGTCTGCGTGAACGGGCCCGAGGTGTGGTATCCGTGAGAAGGCCCGAAGCGTGGAAAGCGCGGGTTTGTAACCGTTTGGACCAAACCACAGAGCCAGTTACCAGAAAATGCTTTATTTCGCCAAAGTTATCTTCGGTCCTCTCGTGGAACATCGGGCTGCTTTTCGTTAAGTGTATAAATGCACTGCACGAGTTCGCTTCCACCATTTGGATCGGCCCAATCGTTATTGGGTCTCATCTGTTACACGGTGCCTGGTCCAAGAGTTCTCATCACTAGCCACTCGGGCTTGATTGCCATCGTAGAGGTGATACAAGGCCGATCACACGATGTTTACACATTCCTGAGAACATGGGACCGTACGTGTTGGTAGTGAGCGTCCAGGGGACCGATCTTTCCCTTAAGTGTAGGAATTAAGTTGTATTTAAAACTCAATAACGTATATTTGTGTTATATTTTTATCTTTGTTATTTTTTAAATATTAACATCCAGATATGCGCCTCTTCACATTCGACAGTTCAACAGGCGTGATGAGTGTGCTTGTAATGCCATTGTGTGGGGCAATATTACGTGGCAGCTCCCCATTGGTTGGGAGATTAATATTTAAATCGGGGTTTTGGATACTGTTTCTCCTCATCGTCATTTCGCGAAAGAAGAACTACCTAATCGAGCTCTCTGCGCCCTCATTTCGTTTCACGTTCAACCCGTTTCATTTCGGTTTTTGTTAAGGTAAATTGTATGGCTCCTCATAAAACGAGATACCCAGCCATGTCTAAGTTGGACATTGAGGAGTTTAGGTCTAGGTTTTCGATTCCGGCACTTTATTCCATCTGGAAGGGACGGGAAGATATTCCATGTTTCCTTCCGGCGGAAATAAATGTGCCGGCTATTCCGGTCAGTTATGCTTCTTTGAAGTGATGGCTTCGTTTTCCGCTGCATCCTTTTGTAACAGCCGTTCTTTAAGAAATTCATTGCCCTACTTTTGCATTATTTTCGGGTAGTTATGTTTATATAGTGGCGTTCATATTTTATTGCCGCCAACAGAATAGGGCCCCGACCTTAGAACACTTTTTCAATCTGTTCTTGGTGGGGTCCCGAAGGGGTAAGGGTCGATTAGGATGCCGCAAACTATATTATATAGCGGTGCGCACTAAAGAGTGCGCTATAGTGGATAAAGAAGAGTCTCCCATGCGTGGAAGTCTTGTTATGTGTGGATAACAGTCCCAAAAGAGGACGTCTTGAATGTGTGGCCGCGCATAACTCACCCACTGATATTACCCGGGTATATTCTCTTATATTTATCCTTACCCGGGGGCTCGTCCGACGTGGTTATGTAGTATTTTCGGTATTTTCATATTTTATGACTGTTATGGTCCCTTTTTAGGGGGTACCAACAGTCGTCCGGTTCGTTCAATCAACGAACTCGGTTCTAATTTATAAAAGATATGGAGAGCGATTAAAAGTTAAAATCAAAGTAAGAACACAGCATATATAGTGGAAACCCCGTAAAATGGGGTGAAAACCACTCGACCAAGAGCCGATTATGCTCTTGGTCTGCTCACTAATGGAAATAAGAGAAGTTTACACAAAGCCGGCTAATGAAAATGACTAAGTATAGAAAGCAGTAAGAATCTGGGCAGCGTAACAGCCTGTTCTTCTGCATCCAAAGGGTCCTGTCTTTTCCTTCGTCTTGCCTTGTATTTATAGAGTTGCCGGCGAGTGTAATCCACGTCCTCTAACCGCCTCTGANCTGTTCTTCTGCATCCAAAGGGTCCTCCTTTTTCCTTCGTCTTGCCCTGTATTTATAGAGTTGCCAGCGAGTGTAATCCACGTCCTGTAACCGCCTCTGACAAGTTTGTTAGAGGTTGTTATCGCAGGATGTAAAACGAGGCTGGGACCGATGCGTGGTCTGCATGATCGGGCCCGAAGCATGATAAACGTGACAGGGCCCGAAGCGTGGAACGCGTGAGCCTGTAACCGTTTTGTAACCGTTCGGACCGAACCGCGGAGCCAGCTGGCAGATAACGCTTACTTTTACTAAGGTTATCTTCGGTCCTACGTGTTGAACATCGGGCCGGTCTTCTTAAAGGTGTAATTGGGTTGTGAGAATTCGTTTTGATTATTTAAATTGGCCCAACAGTTATCAGGCCTCACCCATTACAGGGTACCAGGTCCTAGAGTTCTTATCAACATAGTTCCACATGTTCTGGGTGTGATGATTTTGATTGCAATTAAACTTGAAGTGAAGTGGCTAAGACATTAAAACATGTTGTTAGAACAAAAAATATCTCTGTTATACCATGATTTATGTGATTAAACTATATTTTAAGTGTTTTTGGCATGAACTCACGTTCTTATGACTTGCACAAGCATTCCGTTTTCGAACTTACTTTTTTTGTATATACAACATGTTTTCGTGATGTTAGCGTTTATTTAGTTTGAATAAATTGGTTTTATCAAATTTGCAATATCATTTGTACGAATATGATTTGGCTCATTTTTCACATAGTACCACATGTTTTAGGTGTGATGATATTGATTTCAATTAAACTTGAATTGATGTGGCTAAAACATGAAAACATGTTGTTAGAACAAATAATAACTTGGATATACCATGATTTATGTGATTAAACTATAGTTCAAATACTATTGGCATGAGGTCACGTTGTTATGACTTGCACTAGCATTCCATTTTCGAACTTACTTTTTTAGTATATACACAATGTGTTCATGATGTTAGCGTTTATTTAGTTTGAATACACTTGGTTTTACCAAATTTACAATGTCATTTGTATGAATATGATTTGGCTCCTATTTCACATTGATCCACATGTTGTAGGTGTGATCATTTTGATTTCAAATAAACTTGAATTGATGTGGCTAGAACATGAAAACATGTTGTTAGGACAAAGAATAACTCTGTTATACCATGATTTATGTGAATAAACTATAGTTTAAATTTTCTTGTCATGAAGTCACGTTGTTATGACTTGCACGAGCATTCCGTTTTCGAACTTACTTTTTATGTATATACAACATGTGTTCGTGATGTTAGCGTTTTTTAAGTTTGAATACACTTGGTTTTACCAAATATACAATGTCATTTGTATGAATATGATTTGGATCATTGTTCACATAGTTCCTCATTTTCTAGGTGTCATTATTTTGATATCAATTAAACTTGAATTGATGTGTCTAAAACATGAAAACATGTTGTTAGAACAAAGAATAACTTGTTATACCATGATTTATGTGATTAAACTATAGTTTAAATGCTTTTGGTATGAAGTCACGTTGTTATGACTTGCACGAGCATTCGGTTTCGAACTTACTTTTTTAGTATATACAACATGTGTTCCTCATGTTAGCGTTTATTTAGTTTGAATACATTTGGTTTTACAAATTTACAATGTCATTTGTATGAATATAATTTGGCTCCTTTTTCACATAATTCCACATGTTCTTGGTGTAATGACTTTGATTTCAATTAAACTTGAATTGATGTGGCTAAAACATGAAAACATGTTGTTAAAACAAAGAATATCTCTGTTATACCATGATTTATGTGATTAAACTATAGTTTAAATGTTTTTGGCATGAACTCACGTTCTTATGACTTTCACGAGCATTCCATTTTCGAACTTACATTTTTTCTATGTACAACATGTCTTTGTGATGTTAGCGTTTATTTAGCTTGAATAAATTGGTTTTACCAAATTTACAATGTCATTTGTCTGAATATGATTTGGCTCATTTTTCACATAGTTCCACAAGTTCTAGGTGTGATTATTTGAATTCAATTAATCTTGAATTCATGTGGCTAAAACATGAAAACATGTTGTTAGAACAAATAATAACTTGGATATACCATGATTTATGTGCTTAAACTATAGTTTAAATACTATTGGGATGAGGTGACGTTGTTATGTCTTGCACTAGCATTCCGTTTTCGAACATAATTTTTTAGTATATACAACATGTGTTCGTGATGTTAGCGTTTATTTAGTTTGAATAAATTGGTTTTACCAAAATTACAATGTCATTTGTATGAATATAATTTGACTCATATTTCACATAGTTCCACATGTTCTAGGTGTGATGATTTTGATTTCAATTAAACATGAATTAATGTGGCAAAAACATGAAAACATGTTGTTAGAACAAAGAATATCTTGGTTATACCATGAGTTATGTTATTAAATATAGTGTAAATGCTTTTGGCATGAAGTCACATTGTTATGACTTGCGCGTGCATTCCATTTTCGAACATACTTTTTTTGTATATACAACATGTGTTCGTGATGTTGGCGTTTATTTAATTTGAATTCATTTGGTTTTACCAAATTTACAATGTCATTTGTGTGAATATGATTTGGCTCATTTTTCACATAGTTCAACATGTTCTAGGTGTGATGATTTTGATTTCAATTAAACTTGAATTGATGTGGCTAAAACAAGAAAGCATGTAGTTAGAACATAGATTAACTATGTTATACCATGATTTATGTGATTTAACTATAGTTTAATTGCTTTTGGCATGAAGTCACATTGTTATGACTTGCACGAGTATTCGATTTCGAACTTACTTTTCTAGTATATACAACATTTGTTCCTCATAATAGAGTTTATTTAGTTTGAATACACTTGATTTATCCAAATTTACAATGTCATTTTTATGAATATGATTGGCACATTTTTCACATAGTTCCACATGTTCTAGGTGATGATTTTGATTTCAATTAAACTTGAATTGATTTGGCTAAAACATGAAAACATGTTGTTAGAACAAAGAAAAACTCTGTTATACCATGATTTATGTGATTAAACTATAGTTTAAATGCTTTTGGTATGAAGTCACGTTGTTATGACTTGCACGAGCATTCCGTTTCGAACTTACTTCTTATGTATATACAACATGCGTTCGTGATGATAGTGTTTATTTATTTTGAATACACTTGGTTTTAACAAATTTACAATGTCATTTGTATGAATATGATTTGGCTCATTTTTCACATAGTTCCACATGTTCTAGGTTTGATGATTTTGGTTTCAATTAATCTCGAATTCATGTGGCTAAAACATGAAAACATGTTGTTAGAGCAAATGATAACTTGGATATACCATGATTTATGTGATTAAACTATAGTGTAAATGCTTTTGGCATGAAGTCACATTGTTACGACTTGCACGTGCATTACATTTTCGAACTTACTTTTTTTGGATATACAACATGTGTTCGTGATGCTGGCGTTCATTTAGTTTGAATTCACTTGGTTTTAAGAAAATTTACAATGTCATTTGTATGAATATGATTTGGCTCATTTTTCACATAGTTCCACATGTTCTAGGTGTGATGATTTTGATTTCAATTAAACTTGAATTGATGTGGCGAAAACATGAAAACATGTTGTTAGAACAAAGAATATCTCTGTTATACCACGATTTATGTGATTAAACTATAGTTTAAATTTTTTTTGCTATGAACTCACGTTCTAATGACTTGCACGAGCATTCCGTTTTTAANCAATATCTATTGTAGCACACTTATCTATCTATTATATAGGAATAAACAAAACCTAATGGGCCGGGCCGGGCAGGGCAGGGCAGGGCCGCATACAAATATAACAAATATTTCAATTGATTTATCCAAATACAATCTTTAAAACAAAAAGAACTAGCCAATTTACTATCCACATACAAATATACAATAATATTTCAATACAAATATATAGTATTACTT
The DNA here is from genome assembly GCA_009725065.1 of Utricularia reniformis. NCBI lineage: Eukaryota > Viridiplantae > Streptophyta > Magnoliopsida > Lamiales > Lentibulariaceae > Utricularia > Utricularia reniformis. The sequence goes on along the minus strand of RWGZ01001126.1, from coordinate 103,234 downwards.
CAATTGATTTACCTCAAACCAATCTTCAAAACGGAAAAAAATGGATAATTTACTGTCTATGTAAAAATATACACCAATATTTAAATATAATTTACATGAATATTTCAATTTAATTCCCCATACGATTTCAATTTGAATTATCTGAAATATCTGAAATATTTCAAATTATCTCCATAATGAAATATTTATTAAATTTATAATGAAAACGAAACGGAAAAAAAATTATATATCCACCTTAAATGGGGTATATACTATGTAATGATTTGATATACCATCATTCAATTATTCATTTTGTTATCCATTTAAATAATCATAGGTATCTGTTTATATTTATTAAATTTATATAATATTTTAAAAATCTTTACCTTAATTAAAAAAAGTTAACTAGGAGATACAAACATTACCAATTCAATGCTGGTTTTCCTTTTTCAAATTTTCAATGTTTTTTTTTGATTTTTTCATAATCTTTCAATGATTTCAATATGATTTTTGTCAATTATTTTGTTTATATTCTTCAATGTTCAAATTTTTGTTATATATATCTTATTTTCTCGAGGTTTTAATCAACCATGTTAATACAAATACAAATAGATAATATCTTGAATATTTTGCTATAACATTTTGTTATCATTTAGATATAAATAAAATTAATTTATATTTAACTTTTTTGTTTACAATCAAAACGGTTTAATAATGATTTGACCTCCAAGCCTCAAACATTTTGTGATAACTGTTCTATCTTAAAATTATATTTATGTTCATCAACCGTTAACTATCAACTTATTTCAAAAAATGTTGTGATTATGAATTAAAAGGGAAAAATCGTACTTTATTTGTAAAAACAAACAAATTGAATAAGTTTTGAATTAGCATGACCCAAATGTGATACTAATTTTTTTAAAAATTAAAAATATATATTATTCAACCACCTTAAGTACAAATATAACTAGACAATGTATGAAATATTTTGCTATAACATTTTGGTGAGGTTTGGAAACCCAGTCCACCGTCTAGTGCGGTGAACGTACCGTAGTTGTATTCTATTTTAACCAAACATCATTAATAACTACATTCATGTGACCGCAGAAAATAGCGGTGAATTCACAGTTGGGTTAACCCAACGGCCACTAGAACGCACCTACCAAATATCAATTTTACCTTTGATAAATTATAGTTTATTTTTTTTAAAAAATAATTTTGATCAATAACTTCTTATATTCTATCAATTACGTGTTTGTTATGGTCCCTTTTTAGGGGTACCAACAGTCGTCCGGTTCGTTCAATCAACGAACTCGGTTCTAATTTATAAAAGGTATGGAGAGCGATTAAAAGTTAAAATCAAAGTAAGAACACAACATATATAGTGGAAACCCCGTAAAATGGGGTGAAAACCACTCGACCAAGAGCCGATTATGCTCTTGGTCTGCTCACTAATGGAAATAAGAGAAGTTTACACAAAGCCGGCTAATGAAAATGACTAAGTATAGAAAGCAGTAAGAATCTGGGCAGCGTAACAGCCTGTTCTTCTGCATCCAAAGGGTCCTGTCTTTTCCTTCGTCTTGCCCTGTATTTATAGAGTTGCCGGCGAGTGTAATCCACGTCCTGTAACCGCCTCTGACAAGTTTGTTAGAGGTTGTTATCGCAAGATGTAAAACGAGGCTGGGACCGATGCGTGGTCTGCGTGATCGGGCCCGAAGCATGATAAACGTGACAGGGCCCGAAGCGTGGAACGCGTGAGCCTGTAACTGTTTTGTAACCGTTCGGACCGAACCGCGGAGCCAGCTGGCAGATAACGCTTATTTTTACTAAGGTTATCTTCGGTCCTCCGTGTTGAACATCGGGCCGGTCTTCTTAAAGGTGTAATTGGGCTGTGAGAATTCGTTTTGATTATTTAAACTGGCCCAACAGTTATCGGGCCTCACCCATTACAGGGTACCCGGTCCTAGAGTTCTCATCAATGACAAGACATTCTCAGGGGGTATTCTCGTAATTCAGGCTTGCTAGGCCCCGTATAAAGTTTTTGAAGGCGTTTTGAGATGTTTTGAGTTATCCCGTCCCCGGACGGGGCCAGGGGTACTTTCGTAATTTGCCACCCGGGAGCACTTCGGTCGGGTGCAACGATGTTATGTGGCTGCGTATTCACTGCTTGGATGCAAAGAACTAATTTGCGAGGTTTTCCGGTATTTTCTCATCGTATTTCCGACTAATATCTCGACTTGGATAGGTTCCCGAAACTTCGGGATCAGCATGACATTTATTATATTATAATTGGAGGTTATTTAAGTGTTTTGGCTAAGTGAAGTAAACTGGACTTATGGGCTCAAGTAAGTGAAGTTGGGCTGGATTTCTCTATAAATACAAGTCCTAGTGCATTTGGACGGGTTCAGACTGTTATCACACTTTCCAAGGCAAAGTATTATTTTGCATACTGTAGAGTCGCGACTTTTTGTCCGTAGCCGCGACTTGTTGCCTGCCTCCTAGCCTGAGTCGCGACTTATTGATCTTCATCCCGCATCCGCGACTTGTTGCTGGTATAGTATATTTCGCGAGTTATCGCTCTGCTGCACACAGTCGCGACATGTTGCTACCCAGCCTGTCTCACGACTTGTTGCTGGTACAGTATATTTCGCGAGTTGTTGACCACAACTCGCGACTGCGAACCTTTCGAGCCAGACTGTGTGTTTTCGATCGTTTTTTGAGCCGTTTTCATATGGATTGTTGTTATCACATCATTGTACTTGTAACCTTTGATCATTATAGTGAAAACCAAGGTAGAGCTTGGCTCTCCCGAGGACGTAAGCCCACACATTGTGGGCCCAACCTCGTATATCGCTCGTGTTCTCATAACAAAATAATTTCGAGTAATTAAAAATTGACTGATCTAAAAATAAACACTCCAAAATATTTTTAGACTAGATCAGTTTGGCGCCGTCCGTGTGGACCGAGATTGTTATCCCATTGAGAGCTTTATTGCTGAGTTTGGATTTCTGTTATCATGAGTACTCGGAATTCTAATGAAGATATTTTCGATGAAGAAATTGAGGTGGATCCTATTCCTCAGGTTAATGATGAGTTTGCTGCGTTACCGGGGGCTCGGTCGTTAGTCCTGTAGGAGCCCCTTGCTCAAAATGTAACTATTCGGCCCTCCCGGAGCGAGTTTTCATCCGGAATGGCACCCATTTTTTACCCTAAATCACGCCAGTGCTTATTTAAGTGTTATGAATTTGCAAGAGTTAGTCGAGTTGCGGTCCGTAATAATGCCCGCCTTTCGCCACCTGCACGCTTGAGATCTGCGGATCAAACGGAAATAGATGAAGATTTGGAAAAGCGAAGGCGTAGTTTAATCGATCAATTAGATCAAATCGAAGCTCAAAGGAGAACCCAGAGGAACAATGTTACCCTGGAACCTGTGAATGATGAGGTGGCAGAGGAGGATACCGATCGTGTTCCGGAACCACGAGCAAATACTGCAGCAACTGGAGAGCAGAACGATACACTGCAAAAGATTGGAGAGTTGATCGAGTAAAAGTTTAAGGAAATGAGTGGGAAGATGGAACAAAACGAGGCCAGGATGAATCAATTGGAGGCCAACCTGCCTCTTGGCCAGGAAAGGAGACGAGTATACGGGGAGCATACCCGAGATACTCTTCAGACCTTAGCTTATGAGGGAGATTATATTGAGAATGAGAGGGCTAATGAACCCACTGGCAGTCGAGGAAAATTTCTGCCGTCAATGGAAGTTTTGCAAAGTCCGTGGAACACTTCAAATGCTTTATCTCCGTTTTCCACGGCAATTATTAGTGCCACCCGTTCTGAGTTTATTGAAATGCCCATGGATCTTCCGCAGTATCGCAGGTCGACTTACCCACATGATCATACATCGAATTTGGAGATTCATGTAAGTTTGATGAATTTCAGTGACGCGGCCATGAGCTTCGTTTTTGCCGCTTCTCTTAAGGAATCAGCCCTCCGATGGTTTAATCGGTTACCGAGGCGCTCGATTGTTTCATATCAGGACTTTAAGGATCAATTCTATTCACCTTTCGCGCCTTTCAATGTACCAATAAAGTCTATTACATCTTTGACGGCGTTGCGGTTTGATTCTTCGGAAATGTTGTTGGGTTTTATTACCCGTTTTGAGGCCGAGTGTAGGAAGATACCTCGGATTACTGTGAGTTAGAAGGTTGGGGTGCTCCAGCTTATTCTAGCTGGACACCCGTTATGTAACTCATTGAATAGGGATCCCACGGAAAGTATGGAGGATTTGGCGTTGAGATGCACACAATACATCCGAGAAGATGAAGGCTTGCGGGATCACGGGGTGATCGAGATTCGGGCGTATGGGTCCCATAATATTGTTGCAGGTCGTGGGCTGGACAAGATTGTCCCGCATGCGAAACCTAAGTTGAGAGTGTTTCCTACGTACAATTATGAACAGATTTTCGCCATAATTGAGCAAAAAAAGGGTGCATCTCTTCGTTACCCCCCTCCTTTGCAAGAACCAACGCCGGTGACTTACGAGTCCCAAGAATTTTGTCGTATTCATCAGAGTTTTGGACACGCAACGAATGATTGTCAGGAATTAGTGTCTGCAGTGGAAAGGTTGCTAAAATTGGGTCAGCTTGATGAACTGATCAGTACTGTGGATGTAACGACCCTAATTTGGGCCTAGTTGTTTTGTTAAAACATGATAATTAAAACGGAAATATTCGGAAGCAAATTTAAAACATAGTTCGAAACGTTAAAGTACGACTGCATAATTTAGAGTGTTTTCCGAAGGACCGGACTCTACGACCGGACAACCGACGACCTCCATCCCCGTCCCAATCATATCTCACCTGCGTCACCTACAAAATCTGTAAAGCGGTCACAATCTATTAAAGGAAACTTCACACACACTACAAATTATCTTTCTTACTTCTTAGTTACATCATACACACACACATGAACCATTTCACTTAACCGTTTTCTTATTTCCCTCTTCTTTTACCCTTATCATTTCTATCATTCATTAACTTTTCTGTTGCCGAGATTAACATGCTCGGTGCATGTCCCGCCCAAGCCAACCGTTAGCTGTTGGATGACTCGACGGGCCATATGCATCCCTTCCCCGGGTGGGTTGTTAGTCGCTACCCCTTTTTCCACCCGGATCCGTTCCGCCCTCTTCGTACGTATCTTTTCCTCTTTGGAACTTATCTTTCCCTTCATCAGGCATGCCCTTCCTTTGGCGAATCGTGTACTAGGCACGATGGCGGGTTTGGTCGGAAGGTCCATCCTTCCTCACCCCGAGTCTTATTATCATTTATTTCGTTCATTCGTATCATTTCTTCCTTCTTTATTAACCCAATCCCATTCCCTAAGTCTGAACCTTCCCTTACTATATTGTGTTCACTCCGCTTACCGTTGCTTTCGCTTGCTATAGTCTTTCCGCGCTTTCCTGCATTTCGTAATACGTTTTAGTTACTCGAATTTCGACGTTATTATCCTATTGTTAACTATGTGGTTACCGTAGACCTTACGTGTTCCAATCCTCTTACGATCCGACGTCGAGACGCGACGAAAATACCTAAATTTAGAATTTCTTCGAAATTCGCGATAATTCTATGCTGAAATATGAAATCCGCGATAATTTACTCTTGAAGCCAAATCCGCGACAATTCTCTTCACTAAGCAAATCCGCGATAATTTACACCTGTTTCATTTTCGCGACAATTTCCTCTTCACGTGAAATCCGCGACAATTTCCTTCACAAAATTTTTCGCGATAAAAATGCATGCCGTCCAAAAATCCGCGATAATTTCATTCTTCGCGGGAGTTTTCGAATTTTCGGGTCTTAATGATGATTAGCTCGTTTTTGGGCATCCTCACCCCTATTTATAGATATCCTAACTTTTCTAATTCACAGTTTGACCCCTCCTTCCTTTACTTTTGACCCCTCTTTTATCTTTTTCTTTACTTTTCTATTCTTCGTTCCCTTTTACGTTCTTTCGTTCCCGTATCCCTCATTATCTCTCGTCTAGACTTTACCGTTACATTCCCTACTATTTTTTTCGACATACCTTTTTATCGGCTATTACAGTGGAGGCTCTGCCGGAGTCCAAGCTGGGAAAGATTGATTTAAGTGTCCCAGTGGGGGCAACACTTAAACCCCCGAAAGCTGATAAGCCACGGCCAAATATGAGAGGGCGTAGATATGGAGGACAGCGTGGCCAGCGTCAAGGAGGTGGCCAGAGAGGATTCTTTAATGGTGGTAGACAAAACTAGAGAGACGGAGGAATAGGAAACCACTATCATGGTCGCGGCAGGAATCAGACTCAAAGAAATAAGCAAGGGTACATGTATGCAGCTTACCGACCAGCCCCGGCAAATCAGCAAGCACTACCTCCTCCTCCAGTTGGCCCCGACCCGGGTCAATCGATTTTGAATGTTGAGAATGCTCAACCGAGATGGGGTAATCTAGGCCCCAACATTATGACTATCGCTGGGGGAAGAAGCGTCGGTGATTCACACCTTGCCCGCAAACGTTCTTATCAGGCACTACACCAGCAGGGGCGATTCATGGAAGTTAACACGGTCCAGTTGATAGATTTGGACAGGATGACGATCTCTTTGGACCTGAGGATTTATCTGGGGTTTTCCCCCACAAGACGATGCGTTGGTTGTCTCTCCTATTATTGCTAATCATCCCGTTTCACTAGTATTGGTGGACACCGGATCTGCTACCAGTATTTTGACTCTTGCAGCTTTTGAGCAGATGGCATTGAAGGGAACCACCCAGCTCCAGCCCGTACATACAAACTTAGTCGGTTTTCATAACTGTGTTGTTGCTGTTGAGGGATCTGTTTTATTACAAGTAAACTTGGGCGATCCCGAAATATCAAGGACTTTGATGGTTGAATTTGTGGTGGCGGATCTCCCTATACTCCCCTATAATGCGATCCTTGGGAGAAGTTGTTTGAACATATTTGGGGCTGTGGTATCTCAACCACATTTGATGATGAAGTTCCCAACAACGTTAGGAGTTGGAAAGATGAAGGGAGATCAAGAGCTGGCGCGCTCTTGTTATAATGTGATGTGTAGAAGTGGTATGGACGGATCAAAAGTGAAGATACCCGTTTGTATGGTGGAATTCTCGTCCGATTAAGTTATTGATACAAATGACGGACCGTCTCTTAGGTAGTTTAAAGAGAACGATATGAAAATGGAGCCTTGGGGAATCAAGACAGTGCCTTTATTCCCCGGTAATCTTGAAAAGTCAGTGACGATCGGTTCCGAGTTGTCACCAGAGGTTGAGAAGGAGGTAATTTATTTTTTGCAAAGTAATGTAGATGTTTTCGCTTGGTCTTATTAGGATTTTGTGGGGGTTGATCCCCAAGTCTGTTCTCATAGACTCAATGTTCACCCATATGTGCGACCAGTTCATCAGAAGAAGAGGAAGATTTCTAGTGAGAAAGAGAGGGCGATTGATGAGGAGGTAGAAAGTTTGTTGCAGGCAGGATTCATAGAGCATGTTAGATATGCGGATTGGGTCGCGAATCTAGTGGTGGTCCCAAAGTCGAATGGTGGCTGGAGAGTTTGCATTGATTTTACTGATTTGAATAAAGCATGCCCGAAGGATCCGTATCTGCGGTCGGGCATTGATATGATGGTGGATGCGGCATGTGGCTTTGAATTCCTTAGTATGTTAGATGCTTTTAAGGGATATATTCAAATTTTTATGCATTGTGAGGACAAGTCGTTTACTTCATTTATGACAAATAAATGCATTTTTTGCTATAGAGTTATGCCATTTGGGTTGAAAAATGATAGGGCCACCTATCAACGTTTAATGAATTCGATGTTCAAAGATATGATCGGAAAATTATTGGAGGTTTATATCGACGATATATTGATAAAGAGTAAGCATGGGGATAACCACATCCAGTATTTGAATGATTGTTTCGGGGTACTTAGTGTAACGACCGTAATTTGGGCCTAGTTGTTTTGTTAAAACATGATAATAAAACGGAAATATTCGAAAGCAATTTAAAACATAGTTCGAAACATTAAAGTACGATTTCATAATTTGGAGTGTTCTCCGAAGGACCGGACTCTATCACCGTAAACCGATGACCTCCTTCCCCGTCCCTATCATATCTCACGATGCGACTTCGGGACGTAACGAAAACACTCGAACTTAGTATTTTCGCGACAATTCTACTTCTGCCCTGAAATTCGCGATAATAATACCCTGGGATTAAAATTCGCGACAATATTGCACTGGGATGAAATCCGCGATAATTTATGCCTTACTGGAAATCCGCGACAATTTTGCCTTCGTAATTTTCGCGACAATTTTTGTTCTTCAAAATTTTCGCGACAATTCTTGCCTTCAACGTTTTCGCGATAATTTTGTGCCTTGGAGGTTTTCGCGATAATTTTCCTTCTTCAAAATTTTTGCGACAATTCTTGCCTTCACTTTTTCGCGATAATTTTTGTGCCCTTGAGATTTTCGCGATAATTTTCCTTCTTTGCGGGAATTTTCGGATTTTCGGGTCTTAATGATGATTAACCCGTTTTTGGGCCTCCCCACTCCTATTTATAGACATCCTAACTTTTATAATTCACACTTTGACCCCTCCTTCCTTTACTTTTGACCCCTCCTTTATCTTTTCCTTTACTTTTCTATTCTTCGTTCCCTTTTACGTTCTTTCATTCCCGTATCTCTCATTATCTATCGTCTTGACTTTACCGTTACATTCCCTACTATTTGTTTCGACATACCTTTTTTCTCGGCTATTACATCCTTCCCCACTCATTTTGAGTTTCGTCCCGAAACTCGTGCGTACCAATCTTCCATTAACTCCGGCGCTCTCTGTCTAATTTCCCGTTCCGTTTCCCATGTAGCTTCCCTTTCTCCTTGATTGGACCATTGTACCTTCACCATGGGGATTTGTTTGTTTCTGAGNGGTGATAGAGTCCGGTCCTTCGGAGAACACTCTAAATTATGCAGTCGTACTTTAATGTTTCGAACTATGTTTTAAATTGCTTTCGAATATTTCCGTTTTAATTATCATGTTTTAACAAAACAACTAGTCCCAAATTAGGGTCGTTACACCCCGGGTGTAAGTATATACCGGTGGAGAAGAATAATTGGTGAAGGTAGAACGATGGACTTATTTTAAGTATCTACTCATTTTAATTAGGCGTTCGCCTTAGAGTTATCGCAGACTTATACAAGCCATGTACAGTGCGAAATCTTACGCATTATTGTTATTATTATTATATGCATTATTATTGAGCATCCATACCTGAGATTCATGTATATTCTTATTTTCTCGGAAGTGTATTTCTTGGATTGAATTATTCGGAGTTATATATTCCTTGAAGAATGTGGCGAGAAAAGAAAGTTGAGAAGATGAGAGGTTATATTATTCAGCGTATGGTTCTTTGTTAAAAGTTCAGTGGAGAAATTGAAAGGAAAACAAAATCGAATTTTTTACACATGGGGAATACAAAATGAGGACAGAATACAAAAGTGAAGAAACTATATATAGAAGTTTAATTCTTCTTCTTCTGAGAGCCTGAGCCTTCACCAGGTCCACTGGGGCGCTTTTTCACCATCTTTATTTTCTGTGAGGATGGAGTGTTGACGCCTTTTCCTTGAGGCCCCGCAGTGGCCAACTTCTTGGAGGCGAACCTCGCCATTTCATCTTCGTGGCGCTCCCGAGCTCCAGTCACACTAGCGAGAGTATATATCTGAGGATCAAACACCGCCATCACAACATCATCTTTCAGGAGCTCGGCCACGAGGGGGCCCACTGGCTCCGGAAATAAAGTAGCCAACCTCCTAAATGCATACGGAGAAGGGCCCTCCTCTGTTTCGACATCCTCCGAGTAGAGTTGCTGGTGAAGATCTTCATCCAAGTTGAAATGTAGTGCCCCGAACGAATCCTGTGAACAATCCAACATGTCCTCACCGGGTATAGGCTCGAACTTCCCGGTGAATTTGTGGTCGAGTTTCTTTTTCTCCTCAGCTGTCAGAGATATGCCCAGGATTCTCTCCGTCTGGACACTCCCTCGTAAGAAGTACATGACATTCGACTTGGCATTAGCTAACGCCCCCAGATTCCGGAAAGTAGGGGAGTGTAATGTGTACTCCCATATTAACTTTCGGAAGCGGTAGTTAATCTGGGACGGCAGCTTGGTGATTCATGCCCGGAGTCGATCGGTGATGGATTGGAGGCCTTCAATCCTTAATTTTAGCTCTTTAACCTCCTCTGTGGCTTTTCCGAGAGCTTTCTTATCGGCCGCATTTTCCTCTTTGGCCTTCCTCAGTTTTTCCTCAGTTTGCTCCCGGGTCTTCTTCAATTTGTCTTGCACGTACTTCTCATTCACCTTGAGGGTCTCTATGGATTGTTCAAGGGCATGCCTTTGCCCGATATGGAAAGCTGATTTTTCCGTCAGCTCGCTGCAGTGAGATCGAAGCAAAGATTCAATTGCCTTTCTATGCTCTTCTCGGAGTGCTGCCATCTCCTGGGCATGGTTATCTCGCTGATTCTGCATCAGCTTCTCCGCCGCCTTCTTCGTCTGCTCCCCAATAATATCCGGAGAGTCGAGCTCCGAGTGTCTTAGCATATAGTATTCCCCTACTGCGGCTACGGTGCCCAACTCGATTATCGTCCGCTCCATCTGAAATGAAAACAAGAATGGTTAGTACATATGACGTAAAAGATAAAGTTATAGGGAAGTAATTGCTAGAGTCGCAACGAATCTCCCCAATGGCGCGACGCATCGTCGCGGTCTGACTCATTAACCGACCAACGTCGGTAAACACCGTGTGGTCATCCCGACCACGAGGCGGCAACTCTGGGTTCCGCTCCAAGTATGCCAGGGCCGGCCGATTCGATACATTGTCACCTCTCGGAATTCGAAAGGTGAGTCTGTCCATTATCAACACGAAGCCGGCCCGGCATCCCATATCAAGCCATTCCTTAACTGTTAGTCTCGGGATGTCATGTATACGGAAGGCGTCGATAAATTCGGCGGTTAACCCACTCTTTCTGATGGGTTCTGCGATCTCCAAGACGGTGGGACTCTCCGCCGGTCTCTTCCCCTTGTCCGGATGGGTGCCTTGGCTGGTCTCTCCCTACGGACTGGTTTCTTGGCATATTTCCTCCACCACCGGGTCCATTGGCTGGTCCTCGCTAATCTCGCCCTCCTCGTGGTCTCCGATGATATCCACTAATGTTTCGGCAAAGTTGTACATGCCTTTATCGGGAGTCGGCTCCTCAACAGCGTACTCTAATCGCCGAGACAAGATGATTAGGTCTTCGGGACTCTCAGTAATTGCTGCAACCGGCTCCTCATTTGCCGGCTCGGGATTGGCCACCGTTGCAGCAGATTGTGGTGGTGGAGGAGTGTCGCGTCTTATTTCCCCAGTCGGGGATGCCACCTCTTGTAGACTTGAAGCCAACTCGGCCACGACAATTCGGTTCCGAGTCCCCCGTGGCGCCTCATAGATGAGCTCATCATCCTCCGCTTGTATGTCACGGAGGAAATTCAGCCGGTCCCCCTTCTTTGTTGGATCCTTAGCTGGAGCCATTATTTTATCTGCAAGACAAGTAAGTTAGGTGAGAAACGCGAAGTGGAAATTTAAAACAAGTGTAAATCAAGTTCCTAAGGTTCTTTCCTATCAAAGAAGAGTTATCAAGTTTAGCCCCGATATGAATATACGGTTCAGATACCTAGTAGTTCTCTACTAAAATGAGGAGGGACCGGAAGAAGGTTGAAAGAAACCAGGATCGGGGCGTAGAATAAGGTCTTCACGGTCCAGTCAGCGCCGTCCGGCCTAGCGCAATCGAGGAGTGCCTTCCTCAGAGGTCTCGTAAGGGTCGTCCGAGTAATAGGGCCATACGCTTCAGGAAAAAATGGTTCCCCTTCAACGGGGAACCGCCAAGGAAAACTCAGAGGAGACAGCCTCGTATCCCCCACACCGCGAACAAAAAAGAAGTGTTTCTTCCAGTCGTGATTGGAGTGGGGAGTAGAAAAAGGGAACGGGCTTGTCTTGTGCCTCGGGCGGAAAAATATACAAACTTGGGCACCAAAATTAACGGGAGTACTAATGTGGAAGATTTGAAAGAAAAGGTCTATGGTCAAAGGAATGCAATTCACCTCCATGAATATTATGAAGGCGACGACAAAAGAGATTGAATTATGGTTCAGTTGGAAAAGATGAATTTGTAGATGCGAGAGCAATTCTACGAAGAAAGGATGAAGAGGGAAACGAATGCCACATTCTAAATATTCAAGAGAAATAGTGTGGGTGGCGATCGGAGGTGTCAAAAGACGGTCGGTGGGTTCAGGTTGGTATAAGACACAGTCGGAAGGGAGATAATACTGTTCAAGAATCGATACCCACTTCCTAGCATGCATGCTATAAGGTTGGTTAAAGGATTTGAGGGCTTTAACCACGGAGCTTTGAGGGCCGAGGGTGTTTTCGAGACGAGTGATCCTCTCGAAAAAATGAGAACTTATTGTGGAAAGGCAAGGAGGAAAAGGGGTTGTGATGAATCAAAACTCCTCGAACAGGATGAGGAGTCCGAATGATCTGAGGATGAAGTAGTGGCGGAGCCCTAGGATTCGGTGCGATCGGAAGTCATTGGTAAATATAATTCAAATTTATTTTTTGAAATTATTTTTACAAATTTTATTAAGTGTCTCGCGAGATATTGGCGAAAAGTCACGAGAATTACTGTTTAAGTCCTTAGTCGCGAGTTGTGGGAGTTATGTCGCTATTGGTACAGTGCTCGCGGGTTATTGCAAGTGCTTCTGAAGTCGCGAGTTATCGATGTTTCGTCGCGGTTGGTATAGTAGCCGCGAGTTATTCTTAGCTCAAGGAGTCGCGAGTTACGATAAGTCACGGATAGCAAAGTGTTACGATAAGTCACGAGTTACGATAAGTCGCGAGTTCAAGGGATTCCGCGCGAGAAAATGAGTTATGAAGGGCGTACAGGGTATTTATAGGGGTGATATCCCGAGTCGAAAAATCCAGAAATTTTCACCCGAGCTCAGAATCTGACGTTCTTAGTGTCAAAATGATCGTATTGACGAGAGAATTTCAACCAAGCTAAGGATTTTTTCGGCAAGGCTCCTGAACGATAATCGGCTTTCATGACGAGTTAGTGATATATGGTTTACGACTCAGAATCTGAATCTGAAAACCAGGGGACTATTGATATTACCCGGGTATATTCTCTTGTATTTATCCTCACCCGGGGGCTCGTAAGACGTGCTTATGTAGTATTTTCGGTATTTTCATATTATATCACAGGGCATTCTCACGGGGTATTCTCGTAATTCAGGCTCGCTGGGCCCCGTATAAAGTTTTTGTAGGCTTTTTGAGATGTTTTGAGTTATCCCGGCCCCGGACGGGGCCAGGGATATTTTCGTAATTTGCCACCCGGGAGCACATCGGTCGGGCGCAACGATGTTATGTGGCTGCGTATTCACTGCTTGGATGCAATGAACTAATTTGCCAGGTTTTCCGTTATTTTCACATCGTATTTCCGACTAATATCTCGACCGGGATAGGTTCCCGAAACTTCGGGATCAGTATAACATTTATTATATTATAATTGGAGGTTATTTAAGTGTTTTGGGCTAAGTGAAATAAACTGGGCTTATGGGCTCAAGTAAGTGAAGTTGGGCTGGAATTCTCTATAAATACAAGTCCAGTGCATTTGGACGGGTTCAGACTGTTATCACACTTTCCAAGGCAAAGTATTATTCTGCATATTGTAGAGTCGCAACTTTTTGTCCGTAGCCACGACTTGTTGCCTACCTCCTAGCCTGAGTCGCGATTTATTGATCTTCATCCCTCATCCGCGACTTGTTGCTGGTACAGTATATTTCGCGAGTTATCGCTTTGCTGCACGCAGTCGCGACATGTTGCTACCCAGCCTGTCTCGCGACTTGTTGCTGGTACAGTATATTTCGCGAGTTGTTGACCACAACTCGCGACTGCGAGCCTTTGGAGCCCGATTGAGTGTTTTCGATCGTTTTTTGAGCCGTTTTCATATGGATTGTTGTTATCACATCATTGTACTTGTAACCTTTGATCATTATAGTGAAAACCAAGGTAGAGCATTGGTCTCCGGAGGACGTAAGCCCATACATTGTGGGCTCAACCTCGTATATCGCTCGTGTCCTCATAACAAAATAATTTCAAGTAATTAAAAATTGACTGATCTAAAAATAAACACTCCAAAATATTTTTAGACTGGATCACCCACGCATAGGTCAGTTGGACCGAACTCGGTTCAACCCCTCTCGTCCGGACACCACAAATACACTTGCGATGTTCCCCCCTCCAGTATCACGCCGTAAGCAACAGAGCTGCTTCGGGAGAAAAGACTGATAGAAATAGGTGTCGCTGGTAGGACCGGATCCCCAGCCCCGAAGGGGATATTTTCTAGCTCAGATCCATCAGAGGGATCGGGTATGAAGTAATGTTTTTATTTTATCATTTCCTGATTCTTATGTATTTGTTTTGCATACTCGACTGAGACGATACCTAGGTCACGTTTCAAACGTATGGCGGCTGCTTCGGTCCGTCCTTCTAAAGGACAACGCGAAGCATCGGGCAGTGCTAATGGAAGTGAATCAGCAACGGGGGGTATGCTGGTCCCATCGGGGTCCGGGAACCCCCCGATTCAAACTACCAGCTCGGGCACAATGACCCATCGCTGCACAGGCACCCTTCAAACGGGGAAGGGCCTGCGTTTCGGGTATTTGGTGTGGTAGAGGAGGTGATAAACGCTCGGATTCGTTCTTTGAGCTTATCCAACCTCTATCAGATCGGAAACAACTCCTTTATTAATGCTAATACTGTTGCTTTATTGCTGTAGGGAGCCGTTCCCATGGAGAAGGTTCTCCCCGGTCCTCACCTTAAGGCGAACATCTCCGTGCCGCCAGTCCCCTTGGGAAAAGGGAAGAGGGCTACCGAAGCAGAAGCCCCGAAGGATCCCAAAAAGGCTGAAGAAAGAGGAGAGCGATTCGGTCCCTACTAAGGGGATCGTTTTGCAGGAGCCTGCATCGGGCCGTAAGACTAACTCCGACTGGGGAGTTGCCTTGGACCTGCTAGACAGGTTCAGTAGGAGGAGGAAACTAACCTCCTGGAGAAGTGCTTTCCTGAATGACTTCCGTCTTTATGGAGAGCAAAACCCAGACAACGTCCAAGCGGACATGTCTGGGGAAGAGATCATGGAGGGTTTCCTCGACCTCACCACCAAGGTAATTTTCATTTATATGAATGTCCGAAGCTTCACTTTTTTGACCTTGCTATCTTATGCAGATGCTGAGGAAGGCCTTCATCACTGCCATTACCGTGGAGAAAAACCAGGGTGGCAGTGTTGTGTCCCAAAAAATCCAAGATCTACTTGACCTTGCGAAAAGGCATGTTGAAATCAAACATGGTGAGTTGGTCACGGTACGGGAGGACTGGGACCTATTGGATAGTGAGCTGCTAAGTGCTGGGACGGAGGTCTCGCTCTTGGCAGATAAAATCTCTGAGCTGGAGAAGATAGGACAAACAACTCAGGGGCGAATTTCTGATCTGGAGGCCAAGCTGCGGGCCAAGGAGGAAGAGGTCAACGAAGTCCAAGGTCGGTCCCAATAGAAGAGAAATTAGTTGAACGAACTTCTCCTTCGGGCCCAAGAAGTGAAGGCGAACTTGGAAGAGGAGTTGACAATAGCCCGCACTTCGACCGAAGGTTCGTTCCGGGAGGCAGTCCTGCGCTGCGCTCGGTCCCCCCTGTTATTTGCTTTAGCGGATAGCATACATGGGGTATACACTTCTAAATACTTGGATAACATGCGAGAGCAAGTTATACAGCAGTTCCGTCTTTCCCCTTCGGACGAGCGATGGAAAGCTGTTGAGCCACTTGAAAGAGATGGCAAGTTTCAGGTTATTCCAAGTTTGGAAGAACCTGTTCTGGAAGAAGACCCTTTCTTCTATCTCTTTGAAGAGATGGAGAGAGCGGTCAATCAAAAGGTGGCCGACCAGGATGAAGAATTGAAGCAGCTCGCGGCCCGGAACGAAACGCAGGAGCAGGGAATTGAAGACAAGGAAGATGGGCGGGACATTTAAAATTTGAATTGTATTTTGTACCTGCTTTGCTCTTTGTTTTCAATATTCAACTCTTTCCTCTCAACTTTTGCCTCTTTAATTGTTAGAACAAAGTGTTATATAACTTACTTTTAAGTGAATTGATATGTTTCAAATTAGCGAGATTGTTTTAACCACCAAGTATAAGATCGGGGATGCTTATAGGGTGTTAACCCATCGGTCCCAGACATTATGTTTGGCTTACTCATGTCAATTTTGATTGGATCGATCATTTTACATTGTATGCGAATCACTCTTATTCCGTCCTTGGAATCAATACTTCATTGGAGAGGCGCGGTTTGGTTCAATATGAGTTACTATAAGCTTTGTCCGAACCTTGGTTCTACTGAAGTCCCGTAGGTTATATTGGCTAAGCTTTTGCTCATAACATGTCCCATACTAGGACCGAATTCGTGTTTCGATATGTTGACCCTTCCCATTCCTCTTTTCACGGTAGATTTCGTAAGTACAAGGGCCATTTCTCAAGAATGAATGCCATTGAAGGGGGTGTTTTAGTTCGTAATGAGTTCTGGGAGGATCGCAACTTATCCAGGGGACTAGGCAAGTGAATAAGCATCTGACTCATCAGAGCGGTCACTACAACATGGGAGCCTTGCGGATAAGAAGCTTCGGTCACCAGTCCAGATTCGTCCTAAGTCACCCAACTTCAAGATCGGTCCATGATTCAATTAGAAATTATTTGTTTTGTACTTACTTGTTATTGGTTTACGCTTAAAGGAATGTACGTTTATTAAGTCAAACAGGTTAATAGAAAGTTCACAAGAAATATCGCCTTAAGTTCATGACATTCCAAGTTCGGGGGACCTCTATACCATCCAATGTCTCAAGTTTATACGCACCTGATTCCAATTTCTTTGATATTCGATACGGTCTTTCCCAATTTCTGTATAGCTTTCCAACGTTTCTCTGCAATTTAATGCTTCTGAGGACGAGATCGCCATCAAAGAATTCTCTTGGGAGGATTCGCTTGTTTTGGGCCCGTTCCATAGTTCGCTGATAAGCACGCATCCGCGCATAAATTGCATCTCTCTTTTCTTCGATCATCTCAAGGTCCAATAATCTCCTTTCACCATTCATATGCTCATCGTATTGAGATATCCGAGGTTATCGAATGGCAACCTCCACCGGGCTAACAGCTTAGGTCCCATACACCAATGAGAAAGGTGATTCCTAGGTTGTTGAGCGAGGTGTAGTTCGGTATGCCATAAGACCTCATAGATGTGTTCAGACCATTTACCTCCGAAATCTTCTGTCTTGGTCTTCAATCCTTTAAGGAATACCTTCAGAGGTTGATCCGTATAAACATAGACCGTTCGCCCTTCAAAATAATGTTTCAGCTTGGATACAACTTTTTTCAAAGCTAGCATGTGATATTGCCCGAGGTTATTTATGTAATTATGTTAACCTCGGGGCTCGTCCGACGTGGCTATGTGGTATTTTCGTAATTTTCATATGTCTATCGCGAGGCGTTCTCAAGGGTATTCTTGCAATTCAGGCATGATGAACCCCATATAAGGCTTCTGTAAGTGTTTTGAGATGTTTTGGGTTATTTCGGGCCCAGACGGGGCCAAGGGTATTTTCGTAATTTGGCACCCGAGAAGCATACCAGTAAGTTGTGGTGATATTTTTGGCTGTATATTCGACATCTGGAAGCAGTGAATTAATTTATGAGGTCCTCTGGTATTTTCTCATCGATATTTCCGGCTAATTCTCGATCGAGTTCCATTTCCGAAGTTCTATTGCGGAATGACATTTATTCTAATTTAATTGAATATTATTTATGTACCTTGGGCTTAATCCACTGAAATTGGGCTCCTGTGCCTGAAACTTATTAATTGGGCTGGATTTCTCTATAAATAGGAGCTCCAAGGCACTGAAAAGGGATTCAGACTCTAGGCATGCNGTATTTTCGCGACAATTCTACTTCTGCCCTGAAATTCGCGATAATAATACCCTAGGATTAAAATTTGCGACAATATTGTACTGGGATGAAATCCGCGATAATTTATGCCTTACTGGAAATCCGCGACAATTTTTGCCTTCGTAAATTTTCGCGACAATTTTTATTCTTCAAAATTTTCGCGACAATTCTTGCCTTCAACTTTTTCGCGATAATTTTGTGCCTTGGAGATTTTCGCGATAATTTTCCTTCTTTGCGGGAATTTTCGGATATTCGGGTCTTAATGATGATTAACCCGTTTTTGGGCCTCCTCACTCCTATTTATAGACATCCTAACTTTTCTAATTCACACTTTGACCCCTCCTTCCTTTACTTTTGACCCCTCTTTTATCTTTTTCTTTACTTTTCTATTCTTCGTTCCCTTTTACGTTCTTTCGTTCCCGTATCTCTCATTATCTATCGTCTAGACTTTACCGTTACATTCCCTACTATTTGTTTCGACATACCTTTTTCTCGGCTATTACAATTTTGAAGGGAAAAAATTATCGCGAAAAAGTACGAAGGGCAAATTGTCACGGAAATTTGGAAGGCAAAAATTGTCGCGGAAATTTTGAAGGGCATAATTGTTGCGGAAAATTACGAAGAGTAAAATTATCGTTGATTTCACCCCCAATGCAAAATTGTCGCGGATTTTGATCCTAATGTATTATTATCGCGGATTTCAGGGCAGAGGTGGAATTGTCGCGGAAATACTAAGTTCGAGTGTTTTCATTCCGTCCCGATGTCGGATCGTGGGAGGAAAAAGGACACGTAAGGTCTACGGTAATCACATAGTTAACAATAAGATAATAACATCAGAATTCGAATAACTAAGACCGATTACGAAATCCAGGGGAAGCACTGGAAGATTATAACAGGCTAAAGCAAACAGTAAGCGGAGTGAACACAATATAGTAAGGGAAGGTTCAGACTTAGGGAATGGGATTGGGTTAATACGGAAGAAAGAAAGGATACGAACCAACGAGATAAAAGATAATAAGACTCGGGGTGAGGAAGGATGGAACGTCCGACCGAACCCGGCATCGTGCCTAGTACACGATTCGCCAAAAGAAGGGCATGCCTGATGAAGGGAACGATAAGTTCCAATGAGGAAAAGATACGTACGAAGAAGGCAGAACGGATCTGGGTGGAAAAAAGGGGTAGCGCCTAAGTACCCACCCGGGGAAGGGAAGCATATGGCCCGTCGAGTCATCGAACAGCTAACGGTTGGCTTGGGCGGGACATGCACCGAGCATGTTAATCTCGGCAACAGTAAAGTTAATGAATGATGGAAATTATAAGGGTAAAAGAAGAGGGAAATAAGAAAACTGTTAAGTGGAATGATTCACGTTTGCGTGTACGGTGTAAGTAAGAAGTGAAAAGATAATGCGTAGTGTGTGTGAAGTTTCCTTTAATAGATTGTGACCGCTTTACAGATTTGTAGGTGACGCAGACGAGATATGATAGGGAAGGGGGAAGAAGGTCGTCGGTTGTCCGGTGATAGAGTCCGGTCCCTTTGGAGAATACTCTAAATTATGCTGTCGTACTTTCATGTTTCGAACTATGTTTTAAATTTGCATTCGAATGTTTCCGTTTTAATTATCATGTTTTAACAAAACAACTAGGCCCAAATTTGGGTCGTTACACATATTTGTCTCATGAGTGCCTAGTATTTTTGTTATGGTTTAAAGAACCAAGAAACTGGCATGGACGTATTAAGATCGCTCTTTTAAATGTGGTTGAACACTCAATTTCAATTCCCTTATGTATAGTAAGTAAGGAATCTCATGTTATGATCTGATTTACGATGAGAGACGCCTGATCGGGATCTGTACGAAAGTGATCAAGTAATTACAACCGAAAGGAGTAGACTGTTTCAACACATTGCGAATGGGTCTTAAGTATTTTATGGATGGCTCGAGTTCACTATTTATGAGAAAGACGGATTAGCACGTTATCGTTTAACACGTGTGAGCTATTTACGGTCATACGGTCTAGAGAATTATTGCGAGCATGACATGGATTATTTTATTTATCATTGGTGATATTGTAAAGTCGTTTTATGGACGGCACGGATTTTCTTACCCAAGATAACACCACAAATTTAGCAATATCTATCAGGCTTGATCGAGTTGTAAGGTTTTATTATAGACGAAACTAAGCAGAGACAAATATTTAATTCGAAGATAGAGAGTATCAATCTCAGATGGAATTGAGACTTCTTTTATCTAAGGAAACATATGGGTGTAAGACGAAAGTAAGACATTTCTTGGCCTTCTTATGAGGTAATTTCACTTTATTGCCCTAGTATCTTATTGCCCAGTCGAGGCTTCTCGGTTTACTCATCTCATATTCAATAGAGTTAAGCTAGTATCTTCCGAGGCGAACTTCTCCCAGTTATAAATTCTTACTTCAGAAAGAATCTTAATTCTTAGATAATATATATTTGGGAAGTAGGAATAGAGGGAAGGTAACGACCCTAACTCGATCGGTATGTTTATATAATATTCGATGACCGTCAAAGCTATTATCCAGTTGAGCACTACATTGTATACTTAGAATTCGGCTAGAAGAGACAATAAGTCATCATTACGCATCAAAGTTGGGAACTCAACCTCGAATTCAAATTTTACTATTCATGTTTAATCAATGCCTTGCTTATTTCAACGGCCCTTTACTAAGAATGCAAGTATGCTATATAGACAATAGCCTTTACAGATAGCCGGTAATTGAGCTGCATATAAAAGATGCACATGATCTACAGTAAGCTTATAATAGTTCCCCCGAAACAGTGAAAATGACAAAGGAGTAAGTACCGACCTCCTGGCGGATGTGAGAAAGTGATGTTCTTGTTCTAACATGGGGATATCATATGCAGGGGAAAGATATATGAGATTGAGTTCGCAGAGTTACAATCACGACGGGAACAAAATTAAATTGCGAAGTTAAGGAGTCGAGCAAACCCTCAAAGTTATGAAAAGCGGGACTTTGACTAAGAGGAAAGCGCGAGCCCCAAGGTGAAACTAAAACCTTTTGATGACAGTTGAGAAATATTATCTAAATTCGATCGAGTAATACTAACAAATCGAAGCGATACATCAGAATTTCTATCAATAACGAAGCGCACTAGTATGCAATGTAAAAAGTGATACGTACAAGAGCATACACTCCGAGTTGAAGAAGCGTGAAATTCACAATTCATCTCGAAAACTGATTCTGTTAGTAATAACAAGATGACTTTGACCTTATTCATGGTATTGTTAAAAAGTTTATGAACGAGTTCTGGATTTCTAGACGAGCTGATATAGTGTGGTTTACGACTCAGAATCTGAATCTGAAAACCAGGGGACTATTGATATTGCCCGAGGTTATTTATGTAATTATGTTAACCTTGGGGCTCGTCCGACGTGGCTGTGTGGTATTTTCTTTATTTTTATATGTCTATCACGAGGCGTTCTCGAGGGTATTCTCGTAATTCAGGCATGATGAACCCCATATAAGGCTTCTGTAAGTGTTTTGAGATGTTTTGGGTTATTTCGGGCCCAGACGGGGTCAAGGGTATTTTCGTAATTTGGCGACCGAGAAGCATACTAGTAAGTTTTGGTGATATTTTTGGCTGTATATTCAACATCTGGAAGCAATGAATTAATTTATGAGGTCCTCGGGTATTTTCTCATCGATATTTTCGGCTAATTCTCGATCGAGATGCATTTCAGAAGTTCTATAGCTGAATTGCATATATTCTAATTTAATTGAATATTATTTAGGTACTTTGGGCTTAATTCACTCAAATTAGGCTCCTGGGCCTGAAACTTATTAATTGGGCTGGATTTCTCTATAAATAGGAGCTCCAAGACACTGAAAAAGGGATTCAGACTCTAGGCATGCTTCCCAAGGCATGTCTCTCGCTTAAATTTATCTCGGTATTCGCGATATTTTGGTATCCGTGACTTTTCGATCGAAAAGTCGCGAGTCGCGAGTTTTTGTGCGAAAACTCGCGACCAGCACATCGTGAATCACTATTCGAGAGATTTGGCTCGAAATCTTGTGGCCAGGCCTTCATTCGCGAGTTTTCGCTTGATAACATTACTATTCGCAAGATTTGGTTCGAAAACTGGCGGTCAGCCCTCTACTCGTGTGTTTTCGCTTGATTACATCACTTTTCGTGAGATTTGGTTCGAAATCTCATGGCCAGGCCTTCATTCGCGAGTTTTCGCTTGATATCATCACTATTCACGAGATTTGGTTCGAAAACTCGCGGTCAGCCCTCTACTCGCGAGTTTTCGCTTGATTACATCACTATTGGCGAGATTTGGTTCGAAATCTCGCGGCCCGGCCTTCATTCGCGAGTTTTGGCTTGATAACATCACTATTCGCTAGATTTGGTTCGAAAACTCGCTGTCAGCCCTCTACTCGCGAGTTTTCGCTTGATTACATCACTATTCGCGAGATTTGGTTCGAAATCTCGCGACCAGCCCTCTACTCGCGAGTTTTCGACAGTTTCGGAGTGGTGGAACAAATTCAATGGTTTTTCGTACCGTTTTCATTCGGATTATCATTATCTAATGATTGTACTTATATCCTTTGATTATTATAGTGAAAACCAAGGTAGAGCTATGCTCTCCCGAGGACGTAAGCTCAGGCATTGTGGGCCAAACCTCATATATCGCTCGTGTCTCCACAACAATTAAATTCAGAATAAAAAAAATATTGACTTATCTAAGAACAAACGCTCTAAAAAATTTTTAGACGAGATCAGCGTGAATTTCTACAAGGTGGAATATCTGGTTTCAGCAGATACCAGTGAATGGATGACATAATAGATAGATCTATGAATGTCGTCTCGGATGGTCACCAGAGCTGCGCTGACGGCAACTTCTGATACAGCAAGATACAACCCCAAAGGTTCATCACAAGTTGGACTTACCATCACCGGGGGAGTGCTTAAATAAGTGTTCAGCTCGGAGAGGGCCCGATCGCATTCTTCAGTCCAATCTAGATGGCTTGCTTTTCTTAGCACTCTGAAAAAACGTAGAGCCCGGTCTGTGGATTTTGAAATAAACCTGCTTAGTGCGGCGAGTATGCCCGTAAGCCTCTAAAATTCTCTCTTGTTTCTTGGAGGTTGATATCAACGATAGCCTGCACCTTTTCAAGGTTAACCTCTATGTCTTTCTCTGAAACGTAATATCCTAGAAATTTTCCACTTCGGATCCCAAAGAAGCATTTGTTTGGATTTAGTTTAAGCTTATATTTTCGGCATACTTCGAAACAACGAGACAAATAAGAAAGGTGGTCTTCATCATTCATAGATTTATCAATCATATCGTCAACATAAACTTCAACCATATGGCCGATCAATTCTCTAAAGATCTTATTGACCAACATTTTGATATGTTGCTCCAGCATTTTTGAGACCGAATGGCATAACCACATAACTAAAGATCTCTTCCCGATCAGCCATGGTGAAAGTGATATCCTCCCCGAAGGGATGGGACCGTTCCGCTGGATCATATTTAGCCAGCGCCACAGATTCGGAGCTCTCAGCGGAGTTTCCGCGCGCAGTTCTCTTTCTGTCCCGGACCGATTCATTTATTCTTAGTCCACCAGAGATAACATGAATATCACCAGCTACTTCTCTGGGTGCCGCCTCATTTTGAGGAGGTTGGGCACCAGTTTCCGCAGGGGGAGGAGCGGCCTGCTCTTGTCTTCCACCCTCGTTCTGCGGGGCTCTGCCGCCACGGCCCCGCCATCTTCTTTTTCGGCCCTGACCATGGTTCTCTCGACCGTGTTGCCCTCTTTCTTGTTCTGGCGGAGGAGACCGTCGGTCCTCCATCCGATCATTATAATTTCGGAGTTGTCCCGATTATCCCTTCCCCGCGGCCTGTGACGATTGTCACCTTGGTGGCCCTTTCGGGGGGATTCTGCTCGCTTGCCCTTCTGACCATTCCGGTCAGGCTTTTCTTTATTCATTGCCGCTACCGTCTCTTTCAACAACGGGCACTTCAGGGTCGGGTGATCGCGATTATGATGCAGCTCGCAATGCACCCGATTGTCCTCCTACTTCGGGGGGACATCTTTCTCGCCTACAACCGCTACTTCTCGCGACTGCTTCTTAGGGTAGGAAACCCTATGATCACCTGTGCGCTCAGAATTCCCGCTAGGTTTCCGATAGCCTAGCCCCAGCGTTTCATCCACCTTAATATTTTTGTTGATTTTCTAAAGAAGTTTTCCCAAGGTCGATTATTCCATTTTCGAACATACTTATTTTGTATATACAATAAGTATTCATGATTTTAGCCAGCATTTCGTTTGAATACACTTGGATTTACCAAATTTACGATGTGATTTGTGTGAGTATGATAGGGCTAATTTTTCATATAGTGCTACATGTTCGAGGTGTGATGATTTTGATTTCTATTAAACCTGAATTGATGTTGTTAAAACATGAATACATGTTGTTGGAACACAAAATAACTTGGTTATACCATGATTAATGTGATTTAACTAAAGTTTAAATGCTTATGAGATGAATACATGTTTTTATGACTTGCATGATAATTCCATTTTCGAACATACTTATTCTGTATATACAACAAGTATACGTGATTTTAGCCTTTATTTCATTTGAATACACTTGGATTTACCAAATTTACAAAGTGATTTGTGTGAATATGATTTGTCTAATTTTTCTCATGGTGCAACATATTTTATGTGATGATTTTCATTTCCATTAAACTTGAATTGATGTTGTTAAAACATGAATACATGTTGTTAGAACAAAGAGTAACTTGGTTATACCAAGATTTATGTGATTAAAATATAGTTTAAATGCTCATGAGATAAATTAATGTTGTTATAACTTGCATGATTATGTCTTTTTCGAACATACTTATTTTGTATATACAACAAATATTCGTGATATCAGCATTCATTTAGTTTTAATACACTTGGATTTAACAAATTTAGAATGTGATTTGTATGAATTTGATTTGGCTCATTTTTCACATAGTCCCACATTTTCTAAATGTTTCAAGTTTGACTTCGATTAAAATTGAATTGATGTTGTTAAAACATGAATATATGTTGTTAGAAGAAATAATAACTTGGTTATACCATGATTTATGTGATTAAATAATAGTCTAAATGCTTATGAGATGAATTCATGTTGTTATGACATGCAAGATAATTCCATTTTCGAACATTGTTAATTTTATATACAACAAGTATTCGTGATTTTAGCCTTTATTTTATTTTAATACACTTGGATTTACCAAACTTACAATGTGATTTGTATGATTATGATTTGGCTCATTTTTCACATAGTTCACATGTTCTAGGTGTGATGATTTTGATTTCCATTAAACTTGAAATGATGTTAAAACATGAATAAATGTTGTTAGAACAAAGAATAACTTGATCATACCTTGATTTTTGTGATTAAACTATTGTTTTAATGCTTATGAGATGAATTCATGTTGTTATGACTTGCATGATAATTCCGCTTTCGAACATCCTTATTTTATATATACAATATGTATTCGTGATTTTAGCGTTTATTTCATTTGAATTCACTTGGATTAACCAAATTTACTATGTGATTTGTGTGAATATGATTTTGTTCATTTTACACAAAGTTCAACATGTTATAGGCGCGATGATTTTGATTTCGATTAAATTTGATTTGATGTTGTTAAAAACATTAATACATGTTGTTAGATCAAAGAATAACTTGGTTATACAATGATTTATATGATTAAACAATAGTTTAAATACTCAAGATATGAATACATGAAATTATGACATGCATGATAATTCGGTTTTTGAACATACTTATTTTGTATATACAACAAGTATTTTTGATATTAACCTATATTTAGTTTGAATATACTTGGATTTACCAAATTGAATATGCGATTTGTATGAATATTAGTTTTCACATTTTTCACATTGTTCCACATATGCAATTGATATGAATTTTATATCGATTAAACTTGAATTTATGTTGTTAAAACATGAATATATGTTGTTAGAAGAAAGAATAACTTGGTAATACCATGATTTATGTGATTAAAATATAGTTTAAATGTTCATGAGATGAATTCATGTTGTTATGACTTGCATGATAATTCCTTTTTGAACATACTTATTTTGTATATACAACAAGTATTCGTGATTTTAGCATTTATTTCATTTGAATATACTTGATTTATCGAATTTACAATGTTATTTCTATGAATATGATTTGGCTAATTTTTCACAAAGTTCCACATGTTCTAGGTGTGATGATTTTGATTTCCATTAAAATTGAATGTATGTTGTTAAAACTTGGTTATACCATGATTTATGTGATTAAACTGTAGTATAAATGGTTATGATTTGTAGTCATGTTGTTTTGACTTGCATGATAATTAAGTGTTCGAACAAACTTGTAATAGCCGAGAAAAAAAGGTACGACGAAACAAATAGTAGGGAATGTAGCGGTAAAGTCTAGACGAGAGATACGGGAACGAAAGANAATTATGCAGTCGTACATTAATGTTTCGAACTATGTTTTAAATTTGCTTCCGAATATTTCCGTTTTAATTATCATGTTTTAACAAAACAACTAGGCCCAAATTAGGGTCGTTACAAAACTTATTTTGTATATACAATAAATCTTCGTCATATTAGCCTTTATTTATTTTGAATACACTTGGATTTATCAAATTTACAATGTAATTCGTTTGAATATGTTTTGACTCATTTTTCACATAGTTCCACATGTTCTAGGTGTGATGATTTTGATTTCGATTAAACTTGAATTGATGTTGTTAACACTTGAATACATATTGTTAGAAGAAAGAATAACTTGGTTATACCATGATTTATGTGATTAAACAATAGTTTAAATGCTTATGAGATGAATTCAGGTTGTTATGACTTGAATGATAATTCCATTTTCGAACATACATATTTTGTATATAAAACATGTATTCGTGATTTTAGCATTTATTTAGTTTGAATACAATTGGATTTACCAAATTTACAATGTGATTTGTATGAATATGATTTGGCTCATTTTTCACATAGTTCCACTTGTCCTAGGTGTGATTGTTTTGATTTCGATTAAACTTCAATTGATAATGTTAAAACATGAATACATATCGTTATAAGAAAGTATAACTTGGTTATACCCCGATTTGTGTGCTTAAACTATAGTTTAAATGCTTATGTGATGAATTCATGTTTTTAAGACTTGCATGATAATTGTGTTCTCGAACATAATTATTTTGTATATACAATAAGCATTCGTAGTTTTAGCCTTTATACATTTGGATTTACCATATTTATAATGTGATTTGGCTCATGTTTCACATAGTTCCACATGTTCCAGGTGTCATTATTTTGATTTCCATCAAACTTGAATTGATGTTGTTAAAAAATGAATATATGTTGTTAGAACATCGAATAACTTGGTTATACCATGATTTGTGTGATTAAACTATAGTTTAAATGTTATGAGATGAATTCATGTTGTTATGACTTGCATGATCATTCAGTGTTCGAACATGCTTATTTTGTTTACACAACATGTATTCGTGATGTTAGCCTTTATTTAGTTTGAATACACTTGGATTTACCAAATTTACAATGTGATTTGTATGAATATGATTTAGCTCATTTTTCACATAGTCCAACAAGTTCTAGGTGTGATGATTTTGATTTCTAGTAAACTTGAATAGATGTTGTTGAAACATGAATTGATGTTGTTAGAAGATAGAATAATTTTGTTATACTATGATTTATGTCATTAAACTATTTTAAATTATTTTGACTTGAATTCATGTTGTTATGACTTGCATGATAATTCCGTTTTCGAACATACTTATTTTGTATATACAATAAGTATTCGTGAAGTTAACCTTTATTTAGTTTGAATACACATGGATTTACCAAATTTACAATGTGATTTGTATGAATATGATTTCGATCATTTTTAAGATAGTTCCACATGTTCTACTTGTGATGTTTTTTATTTCGATTAAACTTGAATTGATATTGTTAATACATGAATACATGTTGTTAGAAGAAAGCATGACTTGGTTATACCATGATTTATGTGATTAAACTATAGTTCAGATGATTATTAGATAAATTTACGTTGTTAGGACTTGCATGATAATTCCATTGTCGAACATACATATTTTGTATATACAATAAGTATTCGTGATTTTAGGATTTATTTAGTTTAAATAATCTTGGGTTTAGAATATTTACAATGTGAGTGTATGAATATGATTTGGCTCATTTTTCACATAGTTCCACATGTCCTAGGTGTGATTATTTTGATTTTGATTAAACTTGAATTGATAATAATAAAATATGAATACATATTGTTAGAACAAATAGTAACTTGGTTATACCATGATTTATGTGATTAAACATTAGTTTAAATGCTTATGATATGAATTGATGTTATTATAACATGTATGATAATTCAGTGTTCGAAAGAACTTATTCTGTATATACAATAAGTATTCTTGATGTTAGCCTTTATTAAGTTTGAATACACTTGGATTTACCAAATTTACAATGTGATTTGTATGAATATAATTTGGCTCATTTTTCTCATAGTTCCACATGTCCTAGGTGTGATTATTTTGATTTCAATTAAACTTGAATTGATAGTGTTAAAACATGAATACAAATTGTTATAAGAAGGATAACTTGGTTATACCACGATTTATGTGATTATTTTTAGTTTAAATGTTTATGAGATGAATTCATGTTGTTATGACTTGTATGAAAATAGCGTTTTCGAACATACTTATTTTGTATATACAACAAGCATTCGTTATTTTATCTTTTTTTTCGTTTGAATACACTTTGATTTTCCAAATTTACAATTTGATTTGTATAAATATGATTTGGCTCATTTTTCACATAGTTCAACATGATCTAGTTATGATGATTTTGATTTTGATTAAACTTGAATTGATGATGTTAAAAAATGAATACATTTTGTTAGAAAAAAGACTAACTTGGTTATACCATGATTTATGTTACTAAACTATAGTTGAAATGTTTATGAGATGAATTTATGTTGTTATCACTTGCATGATAATTCAGTGTTCGAACATACTTATTTTGTATATATAACAAGTATTCATGATGTTAGCCTTTATTTAGTTTGAACAGACTTGGATTTACCTAATTTACAATGTGATTTGCATAAATATAATTTGGTCATTTTCACATAGTTCCACATGTTCTACGTGTGATTATTTTGATTTCAATTAAACATGAATTGATGTTGTTAAAACATGAATACAAGTTGTTAGAAGAAAAAATAACTTTGTTATACCGTGATTTATGTGATTAAACTATTTTAAATGCTTATGACTTGAATTCATGTTGTTATGACTTGCATGATAATTCCATTTTCGAACATACTTATTTTGTATATACAATAAATATTCGTAATGTTAGCCTTTATTTAGTTTGAATAAACTTCGATTTACCAAATTGAAAATGTGATTTTTAGGAATATGATTTGGCTCATTTTTCACATAGTTCCACATGTTCTAGGTGTGATTATTTTAATTTCGATTAAACTAGAATTGATGTTGTTAAATATGAATATATATTGTTAGAAAAAGAATAATTTAGTTGTACCATTATTTATGTGAATAAACTATAATTTAAATGCTTATGAGATGAATTCATGTTTATATGACTTGCATGATTATTCAGTGTTCGAACATACTTATTTTGTTTATACAACAAGTTTTCGTGATATTAGCATTTATTTAGTTTGAATTCACTTGGATTTACCAAATTACAATTTAAAATGTTTGAATATGATTTGGCTCATTTTCCACATAGTTCCACATGTTCAAGATGTTATGATTTTGATTTCGATTAAACTTGAATTGATGTTGTTAAAAGATGAATACATGTTGTTAGAAGAAAGAATAACTTGGTTATGCCATGATTTATGTGATTAAACTATAGTTTAAATGCTTATGAGATGAATTCATATTGTTATGACTTGCATAATAATTAAGTGTTCGATCATACTTATTTTGTACATACAACAACTATTCGTGGTGTTAGCCTTTATTTAGATTGATGATACTTGGATTTACCATATTTTCAATGTGATTTGTATGAATATTATTTGGCTCATTTTTACATAGTTCCACATGTTCTTGGTGTGACGATTTTGATTTCGATTAATTTTGAATTGATGTTGTTAAAACATGAATAAATGTTGATAGAAGAAAGACTAACTTTGTTATACCATGATTTATGTGATTAAACTATAGTTTAAATGCTTATGAGATGAATTCATGTTGTTATGATTGGCTTGATATTTCCATTTTCGAACATACGACATTGTAAATTTGGTAAATCCATGTGTATTCAAACTAAATAATTGCTAAAATCTCGAATACTTGTTGTATTTACAAAATAAGTTTGTTCAACAAGGTGTTGAACAATGCCCTACCTCGGTGTTTATCAAGGTGTTGTGATTTTGGGAGAACTAGCCAAGTTGCTTTCCGTAATAATGCCCGTCTTTCGCAACCCGCACTCTACATCCGTGTATCAAACCGAAACCGATGAAGATTTGGTATACCGAATACGTACTTTAATCGCTCAATTGGAGGAAGTTGAAGCTCGAAGGAGAACACGGAGGATTAATGTTTATCCGGAACAAGTTGATGATGAGGTGGCAGTTGAAGATACTGATAATGTTCTGGAACCGCAAGCAAATACTACGGTAACTGGAGAGCAGAATGACACTCTACAACGAATTTGAGATTTGATAAAGTTGAAGTTTAAGGAGATAAGTGGTAAGATTGAGCAAAACGATGCTAGAATGAACCAACTAGAAGCCAATCTGATTCTTGGTCATGAAAGGAGACGGGTATACGGCGAGCGCACCCGAGATACTCATCATACTTCTGCTTACGACGGAGATTATATCAAACAGGAGAGGGCTGGTGAGCCCTTTAAGGATCAGTTTTTGTCAACTTTTGCCCTTTCGACGCGCCATTGAAGTCTATTACGTCTTTGACCCCATTGCGGTATGATTCTTCAGAGAGGTTGTTAGGTTTTATTACCCGTTTTGAAGCCGAATGTAGGAGATACCTCGGATTACTATCAGTGAGATAGTTGGGGTGCTTCAACTTATTTTGGTCAGACATCCTTTATGTAATTCCTTGAATAGAGATCCCCCTCAGAATATGAAAGAATTGTCTTTGAGATGTACGCAGTACATCCATGAAGATGAAGGCTTTCGAGATCACGGAGAGATAGAAATGCAAACTTGTGGTTCCCAAAATATCGTTGCAAGCCGAGTACCAGAGAAGAACATTTCGCAATCGAGAGCAAAAATAAGAACGTATCCAGCGTTAAATTATGAGCAGATCTTTGCAATTTTTGAACACAAGAAGGGCGGATCTCTTCGTTATCCCCCTCCATTGCAAGAGCCAACACCAGGAACTTATGAATCCCAAGTATTTTGTCGTTTTCATCGGAGTTTTGGACATACTACTAACGATTGTTGGGAATTGATGTATGAAGTTAAGAGGTTATCAGAATTGGGTCAGCTAGATGAGTTGATTAGCACTGTGGAAGCACTACCAAAAGCTAACCCGGGAAAGATCGATATGAGTGTGAAGTTGGAGACATCAGCGAAACAGCCTAAGGTTAACCCACCGCGACATAACATGAGAGGCTGTGGATATGGAGGACAACGTGGCTAGCATTAGAGGCGTTCAAAGAGGATTTTTCAATGGTGGTCGGCATAACCATAGAGACGGAAAGAGGGAAAATAATTACCGTGGTCACAGTAAAAACCAACACCACATGAATTAACAAGGATATCAACAGAAAGGCTATCAACCTACCAGTGGAATCATCAACCACCACCTCCATCTCCTGCTCGCCCGAATCACGGTCAACCTATTTTGAATATCGAAGAAGCTCAGCCAAGGTGCGGCAATCTGGGCCCCAATATTATGACTATCACATGAGGAAGGAGCGTTAGAGATTCGAGTCGTGCCCGAAAGCCATCCAATCGAGAGTTTGAACAGAAAGGCCACTTCATGGAAGTTAACTTGGTGCAGTTATCTGACTTGAAAAATATGGCTATATCTTTTGGACCTTAGGATTTATCCGGAGTTTTCTTACCGTAAGATGACACTCTTGTCATATCTCATGTTATCGCAAATCATCTTGTTTCTCGAGTGCTAGTCGACACCATAGCTGCTACCAACATCTTGACTCTTGCAGCCTTGGAGCAAATGTCTTTGAACGGAACCATCATACTCTAGCCGGTGCAAACAAAATTAGTTGGTTTTAACAATAGTGTTATTGCTGCTGAAGGATCTTTCTTTCTACGAGTCACCTTGGGAGATCAAGAAATATCAAGGACTTTGCTAGTGGAATTCGTAATCGTGGACCTCCCTATACTTCCTTATAATGCAATTCTTGGCAGAAGTTCTTTGAATTTATTTGGGGCCGTTGTTGCTCAACCGTATTGAATGATGAAATTCCCCACACCCTCGGGCGTTGGGAAAATGATAGGAGATTAGGAGATGGCGCATTCTTGTTATAACATAATGTACAGGTGTGGTATGGATGGATCGAAAGCAAGGAAACCTGTTTGTATGGTTGATTTCTTGTCGTAGGAAATTATTGATTCATGCGACACATCATATCATAGGAAGTATCAAGAAAACGAAATGAAGACAGTGCCTTTGTTCTCCAGTAACTCAGAATAAACAGTTGTAATCGGTTCTGAGATGACGCTAGAGTTCGAAAAGGAGGTAATTTCTTTTTTACGAAATAATATAGACGTTTTTTTTGGTCTTATCAGGATTATGTGGGGGTAGATCCCCGATTTTGTTCTCATAGACTTAATGTAGACCCATATGTGCAACCAGCTCATCAGAAGAAGAGTAAGTTTTACCCTGAGAAAGATAGGGCCATTGATGAGGAGGTGGAAAGTTTGTTGCAGGTAGGATTCATAGAGCCTGTTAGATACGCGGATCGGGTCGGGAATCCACTGGTGGTCCCAATGTCGAATTATAGCTGGCGAGTTTGCATTGATTTTACTAATTTGAATTAAGCATGCACGAATGATCAGTATCCACTAACAGCCATTGATATAATGGTGGATACTGCATGTGGCTTTGAATTCCAAATTTTTATGTATTAACAGCCATTGATAGTATGTTAGACGCTTTTCAAGGTTATAACCAGATTTTTATGCATTGTGAAGACAAATTTTTTACTTCGTTTATGACAAATAAAGACATTTTTTGCTATAAAGTTATGTCATTTGGGTTAAAGAATGCTAGGGCCACCTATCAACACCTAATGAATTCGATATTCAAGGATATGAATGGCAAATATTTGGAAGTTTATATCGATGACATATTGATAAAAAGCCGACAGTGGAATAGCCACATCCAATGTATTAATGATTTTTTTAGTATATTGAGAAAATATCGGATGAAATTGAATCCACTTAAGTGTGCATTTTTTGTTAAAGGGGGGAAATTCCTTGGTTTTATGGTATCCAAAACGAGAATCAAGATGAATCCTGATAAGATAACAGCTATCCAACAAATGACTCCTCCGACAACTGTTAGAGAGGTACAAAGATTAACGGGTTGATTAGCTTCAATGAATCGTTTTATTTTGCGATCTGCAAAGAGAAGTTTACCGTTTTTCCGAGTATTGCGTAAGACAAATCTCTTGTATTGGGATGATGAATGGAGTATGGCTTTTGAGAGCCTAAATGATTATCTGAGTAAACCACCGTTTATGTCTCCCCCATCCCCTGGGGAGCCGTTGGGTTTCTATTTAGCAGTATCTAAAGAGGTAGTGAGTGTCGCCTTAGTCAGGCTTGGCGAAAAAGAGCATAGACGAGTGTATTATGTCAGCAGGATATTGCAAGGAGCGGAATCTCAATATACAGATCTAGAGATATTCGTATTAGCCCTAATAGTCGCCTCCCGAAAGTTAATACATTTCTTTCAGGGTCACCATATTGCGGTATTGACAGATCAACCTATCAGAAGTGTACTATCGAAAATCGATGCCTCTGGCAGGCTAGCAAAGTGGAATATCGAGTTGGGGAAGTATCATATTGAATATATCTCGAGACGAGCTTTAATGGACCAGGTTTTAGTTTATTTAATAGTGGAAATGATGCGGTTAGAAGAGTTGGGTAATCAGAAATATTGGGATGCATTTGTCGATGGATCAGTTTCTGCATTGTGAGCTGGCCTCAACGATTACTTTATAGAAAGAAAGTCCGGTGAGGAGCATGAATATGCTGTGAAACTACGCTTCTCTGCAACTAACAACGTCGCCGAATACAAAGCTTTGATATTAGGCATCAACCTAGCGGTTGAAGTTGGCATTGTTCTTTTGCTTGCTCACTCGGATTCACAGTTAGTAGTGAACCAATTTGTGGATTCTTTTGCCACCACAGATGAGCATATGTGGCTATACTTAGACAAGTTGAAAGAAGTGGCGAAAAGTTTTAAGACATTCGTTCTTTC
This sequence comes from Utricularia reniformis, assembly GCA_009725065.1. Taxonomy (NCBI): domain Eukaryota; kingdom Viridiplantae; phylum Streptophyta; class Magnoliopsida; order Lamiales; family Lentibulariaceae; genus Utricularia; species Utricularia reniformis. The sequence continues at coordinate 68,565 of RWGZ01001126.1, read as the reverse complement.
ATATATTCCGAGAGAGGAAAATAACCTCGCTGATGGTCTTGCAAAGTCATCCACGATTTTAGAACTCTCAGACGTGTAAAAATAACGACTATGATCCATTATCAGCCATCGATCAGTCTAGCAGAGAGGTAGACAACTGAAGTTACAAGCTTGAAACTATTGAACGATACCTGGTTTTTATTAGATGCAGTAAATGATGAACCATCTTGGAAGGACTCAATCGTCAATTATTTGATTAAGGGAGAACTTCCCGCCGATGAAGGCGAGGCCCGCAGGACAATGCACAGAGCTACAAACATTGTGCACGTGGACGAGAAGCTATATAAGAAATATTTTGGACGTTGGTATGATAATGGCTAAATCCCCATATTGTTAACCACGTTGGTATGATAATGGCTAAAGAAAGTGGAAGTCTCGAAGCATGTTGGTATGTTAGATCGAAAGTGGGAAGACCCATATAGAGTAACGACGGTGGTTAGAGAAGCAACGTATAAGATTGCGAATATGAGCGGAGAGGAGTTGCCACAGACTTGGCAAATTTCCAATTTGTGAAATTCATATTTATAGACATGACTCTTCGATCTTTTTAAAATAAAATTTCCCCTATCTTTTATGGTCATATTGTAATTTTTAAGTATCTTTTTTGACGACATGAATTCAATCGACTAGGGGAGTGGTAAGATAGGAGTGGGTCCATTGCATTTTAGTATGATAGAGGATGGAATAAAATAATAGGTTAGATTAGAAATGCTGTAATAGCCAGGAAAAAGGTATGATGGAACAAATAGTAGGGAATGTAGCGATAAAGTCTAGACAAGGATTAACGAGGGATACGGGAATGAAAGAACGAAAAAGGAAACGAAAAATAGAAAAGTAAAGCAAAAGATAAAGGAAGGGTCAAAATAAATAAAAGGGGTCAAAATGTGAATTAGGGAAGTTAAGATGTCTACAAATAGGGGTGGGAAGGCCCAAAAACGAGTTAATTATCATTAAGCCACAGAAATTCGGAAATTATCGCGAAAGAGGGAAATTGTCGCGATTTTGTGCAGGCAATTATTGTCGCGAAATTTCACCTTTGCAAATTGTCGCAAATTTGATGTCAAGAGCAAATTATCGCGAATTTTAACCTTTGTAAAATTGTTGCGAATTTTGATCAAGAGAATTATCGCAGATTTGGACGCAGAGAGCAATATTGTCCCGAAAACGTTGAAGAGCAAATTATCACGAAAACGTTGAAGAGCAAATTATTGCGAAAACGTTTGAAGAAAAAAATTGTCACGGATTTCAAGGAAGAAGTGAATTATCGAGGAAATACTAAGTTTGAGTATTTTCTTTGCGTCTCAAAGTCGGATCGTGGGAGGAAAAGGACACGTAGAGTCTACGGTAATCACATAGTTAACATTAAGATAATAACGTCGGAAATCGAGTACTAAGACCTGTTACGAAATGCAGGGAAGCACAGAAAGATTATAACAAACGAAAGCAAACGGTAAGCGGAGTGAACACAATGTAGTAAGGGAAGGTTCAGACTTAGGGAACGGGATTGGGTCATTAAGAAAGAAAGTAAAAGACACGAATGAATGAGACAAATGTTAATAAGACTCTTGGTGAGGAAGGATGAACCGTCCGACCGAACCCGTCATCGTGCCAAGTACACGATCCACCGAAGGAAGGGCATGCCTGATGAAGGGAACGATAAGTTCCAAAGATAGAAGGATACGTACGAAAAAGGGCAGAATGGATCCGGGTGGAAAAAGGGGTAGCGCCTAAGTACCCACCCGGGGATGGGAAGCATATGGCCTGTTGAGTCATCCAACAGCTAACGGTTGGCTTGGGCGGGACATGTACCGAGCTTGTTAATCTCGGCAACAATAAAGTAAATGCATGAGGGGAATGATAAGGGTAAAAGAAGAAGGAAATAAGAAAACGATTAAAAGAAGCGATTTACGCGTGTGTGTATGGTTTATTTAAGAAATGAAAAGATAAAGTATAGCGTGTGTGAAGTTTCCTTTAATAGATTGTTACCGCTTTTCAGATTTTGTAGGTGACACGGACGAGGTATGAGGAGGCATGGGAAGGAGGTCGTCGGTTGTCCGGTGATAGAGTCCGGTCTTTTGAGAACACTCTAAATTATGTTGCTAGACTTTCATGTTTTGAACTATGTTTTAAAATTACATTCGAAAGTTTCATTTTATTTTGCACGTTTTTACCAAAACAGCTAGGCCCAAATGAGGGTCGTTACAAATGGTAACAGAGCATAACATCGCTACCAAACCGGTAGTGGTGCGGTCTTATGTAGAAAGGTCTAGGAAACTCATAGGAGGACAACCGACCATAGGAATGGATGGGTGTAGAATGTAGCATACGACATGAATACGTATAGACATAACGAAAGCTTGATGTAGGAATGGCTCCTAGAACGAGAGCGAATGTGAACCGAGAGGAGGATAGCAATATATCGGAGCCAGCACCGGAGACAGAGACCCCGGTTGCGGATTCATCGACGCCCCAAACGTTTAGCCAAAAGAGCCTCAGGGATCTGTTCCAAATTATGGCAAGTTCCCTAGTTAGCGCTATAAGACAGGGACAGACGGAGAGGGGAAACTCCGTGCAGATGGAATAAGTGTCAAGGCCCGAAAAAGGTAGAATGTACTACAACGAGGCGTTGAAGAAGGCTGGGATGAACAGTTTCACTGGAGATAAGATGGGGGACGCGGAGGCGTGGATTATTCGCTTGGAAGAGAAGTTTGAACTGATCGAATCCCCGGAAGAACTTAGGGCAGGACTGGCCCCGCTATGGTTTCAACGGTAGTACTGCCCGATGGTGGAAAAGCGTGTCGGCATCACTATTGAAGGATGGACCCATCTCTTGGGAGATGTTTAAGAATGTGTTTTTGGATTATTATATGCCAAAAGGGCTTAAGAAGGACAAGAGGACCGAGTTCGACAAACTGGCTCAAGAGAATCGCCAGTAATGGAATATATGTAGAAATTCATAAAATTAGGCAGGTATGCCCCCAAGATTATGGGAAGTGAACAAGAGAAAATGCACCGTTTTACAGAGGGCTCACTGAAAGGGTGAAACTGAGTATGTATGGCCGCGACGATGAAGAATTTTCAAGTTTAGTGGTAGCAGCAGTGCGTGTGGATGGGGGAATGCGAAGAATGGATAAGGAACGCACCAGGAGCTCCACAAGGAGTGAAGTTCAAGGACGGGGGGAATGGAAAGAAAAAGTCACTACAGAGAGTTTCGGGTCCGCAGAAGGACACCCGGCCAGGCCAACGTGCGCCAATTGTGGGAAAAACTATTTTGGGGAATGCCGGGCAGGAACCAACAGTTGTTTCAAGTGCGGCTAGGAAGGACACTTTGCTAGAGAATGCCCAAAGAAGAGAAGGATCGAAACCGGAGTTACCGAAAACAGGGTAAGGGAAAGGATCACTGGAAATGCTCGAGTGTTCCCTGTGAACAAGGAACAGGCCGAAGACGTCGTGGCAGGTACACTAGTTATTAATGGCTTTACAACTTTCGTATTATTTGATTGTGGGGCGACACAATCGTTTGTGTCGGAGAAGTTAGCGAAACGGTTTGGGATAATAGGATGTAGCGCAAAAATCAAAGTAAAAACACCGGGATCCGAAGCCATGGAGGCAAACAGAATCTACAAAGGATGTGCGGTGGAAGTGGATACGGTGCGAACAGAGGCAGACTTGATTGAGTTAGGGGATATGGGATTCGATGCTATACTAGGAATGAATTGGTTATCTAAGTACGATGCGCAAGTGAAATGTCGAGAACGTACGATCACTTTTAGTACGCCGCAGGAAGGGAAAAGGGACATGGTCGTAAAACCGATTATGGGAGAGGATGGAGAATATAGTGATCGGTCGAATTGGCTAGCATTCTTCACCGCCGAAAAGGAAGGGACACCCTTGGAGTCAGTTCCAGTAATTTGTGAATACAGTGACGTGTTCCCTGACGAGCTATCGGGCCAACCACCTTAGAGAGAAGTGGAAATGGAAATAGAACTGCTCCCCGGAACACAACCAATCTCCAAGGCTCCATACCGAATGGCACCCCGGGAGACGCAGGAACGGAACTTGTTTGATAGCGCTATCAGAGAAACATGTAATGCGAAAAGAGGGAAACGGAACCGATATATCAGAGATAAACAAAGGAAGCGATGGCTTATCAGAATGAATGAACGGATATGGGTATCAAACAGACCAGAGCGAAGGAAGAAGATTCTGGCAGAGGCACACAGTTCGGCTTTCTTAGTTCACCCAGGAAGTACTAAGATGTATCGAGACCTAAAAACGCATTGGTGGTGGAATGGAATGAAAAACGAGATTGCAAACTTTTTGGCCAAATAAAAATTGCCAACACCAACGCTAGAGAGGCGAGCTACAACCCTTAGAGATTCCAGAGTGGAAATAGAATAGCATCGGCATGGACTTTGTGGTAGGATTACCCAAGAGCCCACGGAAGAACGACGCGATATGGGTAGTGGTTGACCGTCTAACAAAGGCGGCTCATTTCTTAGTAGTCAAGACAACATACGGAGTAGACAGGCTAGCGAAAATATATGTGAATAACATAGTCAACTTATATGGAGTTCCAGTAAATATTGTGTCAGACAGAGACCCGAGATTCACGTCTAGATTTTGGCAAAGTTTACAGAAATCATTCGGAACCCAGTTAAGCATGAGCAAAACCTATCACCCACAGACGGATGTTCAGACCTAGAAAACCACCCAAATAATGTAGGATATGTTACGGGCATGTATATTGGAGTTTAAGGGAGGTTGGGAAGATTTCCTAGTGGAATTTAAAAGTGTTTTTCCTATCGAAGAAAAGTTATTTAGATGGTTCAGGTATGAGTGTGTGGGTCAGGTACCTAGTAATTCCCTACTGAAATGGGAATGGGCCGGAATAGCGTCTTCGAGGTCCAATCAACACCATCCGATCTAGCGCTCGTGATAAGGATAATGTCTAAAGGTTTAGGAGTAACGGATTGCAAAAGAGGATAGTAAGACTACGGCAAGAAAGGTTCCCCCTCAACTAGGAACTGCCATAGAAGGTTAAGTGCAGACAACCTAGTGGAACCCACACAAGTGACAAAAAAGAAATGCCTATTTCAGTCATGATTCGATTGGGGATTTGAGAATGGAAAAATGCTTTTTTGGTGCCTTAGACGAAAACATATATAGCCTTGAGATCCGTAGTAGATGGATGTACTGATTTGAAAAATTTGGAAAAAGCTCTCAATGGTCATCGAAATCTCATTTGTCTCCATTAAAATGATAAAGGCAACCACTAAAGATATTGATTTTGGATTGAACTGGAAGAGATGAATGTTTAAATGAGTTATGAGTGTGGAGATGAACGGATGAAGCGGGACGAGAGACGACGTGAGTGCCAACCGATGGACGCAGAATGCTATCAGAGGGACCCGACTGGTATAAAACACAGTCTGACGGAAGATGGTAAGTTTCTATGACAGACGTCTACTTTCGGGGGTGCATGCTATAGGGTTGATCAAAAGACTTTAATGCTTTGACGGCAGAACTTTGAGGACCAAGAGTATTCTCAAGATGTGCGATTCGTTCAAAGAACTACGGATTGGGGTTCGTAATGGTAGACGGAAAAGCTGATAGACTCGAATTGGAAATCCCCGAGCCGCATGAGTAGTCCGAGGAATGAGATGACGAGGCATCAGAGTTTGAGGAATGAGCAGAACCAGAAGACATGGTGTTAAATTTTCCAAATTGAATTTTGTCCAGTATTTTTTAAAATTTTTTAGATTTTATGAAGGGTCTCGCGAGTTTTCGTACCAAAAGTCGCGAGAGGTACTGTGCAGCCTATGCAGTTGCGAGTTTTCGTTCAAAGGTTACTAGTCTACATGTTCGTTATTGTTCACCCAGCGTAGTCGCGAGTTTTTCGTTTAAGAAGTCTCGAGTGGCACTGTGAAATGGAATGAGTCGCGAGTTTTCGACGAAATGTCGTGAGAGATTGTGGAGTTTCCGCGAAATGGCACTATGACAGAGGCGAAACTGGAGTATTTATAGGGTCGGATATCCGAGCAGGAAAATTCCGATTTTTCTACACGATCTCAGAATCTTAGGCTCTTAGTGTCGAAACGATCGCGTTGACGAGAGGATTCCAACCCTACTCATAATTTTCTCATGAAAATTTCCGAACGGTTATCGACTTTCGGGATGAGCTTGTATGACGTGGTATACGACTCATAATCTGAAAACCAGGGGACTATTGATATTACCCAGGGGTATTATCTGTATTAGAAAAGCACACGAGCTCGTCCGACGTGGCTATGTGGTATTTTCGGTATTCTCGTATATTTGTGTGCCGATATATTTTTGGGGGTATTCTCATAATCCAGAACTCCCGGGGCTACATATGAGCATTATACTGGTATTTGGATCAGTTTCGAACAAATTCGGTCCTGGACGGGGCCAATGGTATTTTCGTAATTTGGCACCCAAGGAGCGCATCGTGGTTGTGCCGATATTTTTGGTTGTGTATTCAATATCTAGAAGCAAGGAATTAGTATACAAGATTTTCCGGTGTTTTCTCACTTTCACTTTCGACTAATTCTCGGTCGGGACGCATTTCCGAAGCTGCAGGACAATATGGCATTTATTCCAACTTAATTGGATATTATTTAAGTACTTTGGGCATAATCAAGTGAAGTTGGACTGCTAGACTTGAAACTTACTAATTGGGATGGATTTCTCTATATATATAGGCGAGGCTCTCGCTCGAACTAATCTCGGTATTCGTGAGATTTCGCTGGTCAACCTCAAATCTTCAACGTTTCGCACCCCTGTGTCTCGACTTTTTGCTTGGCCAAGGGACTCGTGACTTTTAGTTCCCCAGTCGCGACTTTGTGCCTGCGAGTCGCGAATTTTTCGCTGCTCTGACGCGACGGCGTGGATTCGATCATTTTTCGTACCATTTTCATTCGGATTATCATTCTCTCTTAATTGTACTTGTATCCTTTGATTATCATAGTGAAAACCAAGGTAGAGCTTCGCTCTCCCGAGGACGTAAGCTCACACATTGTGGGCCCAACCGCGTATATCGCTCTTGTTCCCACAATAATTGAATTTAAGTTTATATAAGAAATTGATTGATCATAAACAAACTCTCTAAAATACTTTTAGAGGAGATCAGGTATGGGACCGACAAAGCAATTATTCGATGACCGACAAAGCTATTATTCAGTTATGCCCTCCATTCTATACTTAGATGTTAGCTAGAGAGACATTATTTTTTATGAGATCGTATTTAAAGGAGACAATAAGTCATCCTTTTGCCTTAGAGATGGGAACTCGACCTCAAAGCCCCATTCTAGTATTCAATTCTAGACACCAAGCCTTCTTGATTTTAGCGGCCCATTAATATGAAAGCAAGCATGCTATATAAATGATAGCCTTTATAGGTAGCCGGTAATTGGGCTGCATATAAGTGATGCACACGATCGACCGTAAGCCTTAAATAATTGCCCCAAAATAATGAGAATGGCAAGGGAGTAAGCACCAACCTCCTGGCGGAGGTGAGAAAGTGATGTTCTTGTTCAAAAGTGGGGATATCTTATGCAGGAAAAATACATATGAGCTCGAGGTCGTTGAGTGACAATCACGACGGGAACAAGATTGAATTGCGAAGTTGAGAAGTCTAACGAACCCCCTAAGCTGTGAAGAGCTAGATTTTGATGAAGCAAAAAGTCATAGCTCCATGTTGAGATTGAAACCACTTGATACGCAGTTTAAAAAATATTTTCAAAGTTCGATTGCGTAAGATTAACGTATCGAAGCGGTGCAACAGAATTTCAGTGTATAATGAAACGCTTCGGTACGCAAAGTAAAAAGAGAAATGTATAAGAGCATACCCTCCGAGTTGAAAAGTCGTGAAATTCTCGATTGAACTCGAAATATGATACCATTACTGTCAGCGAGATGATTTCAAGCTTACTCATGGGTTCCTTAAAAAAGTGTTTGAATAAGTATTGAACTTCTAGACTAGCCGATATAGTGTGGTCTACGATTCAGAATCTGAATCTTCAAACCAGGGGACTATTGATATTGATCGGGGTTATTTATGTAATTAAAATACCCACGAGGCTCGTCTGACGTGGCAAATAATATTTTTGATTTTCTATTATGTTTATTGAGTAATGTGGTTTAAGGGTTGTCTCGTAATTTAGGCATACCGGGCCCATGTATGAGAATGATGATGGTATTTTGAGCTATATTGAATGATTTTGGTAGGAAATAACGTTAGGTTTATTTTCATAATTTAGCAATCGGAGAGCTCGTTGGCGACCATATACGATATTTTTGGCTATCTCCAAAGCATTCGGAGATGATGAACTGGTGAAGAGTATTCCTGGGTATTTTCTCGACATTACGTGGTAGTACTGTTTGACCGGGGTGCATTTTCAAAGTTCCGGAAAGCTGTAACACTTATTCCAATTGAATTGGATATTTTCTAAGTAAGTTGGGCTAAATTGACTAAAACTTGGCTTTTGGACCCTAAGTTGACCTATTGGGCTATGTTTTTCAATAAATACAAGATCTTCGGCACCAAAAAAAGGTTTAGACTCATGGCATGCTTCCCAAAGCTCCCGATTTCGCGAGTTTATGCCCCATTGGCGACTTTGTGTAATACATGACTCGTAACATGATATACCACTCGCGACATTTTGGCTACACCCACGACATTGTGGCGTAAAGTCACGAGTCCTCTCACCTCGAGAGCGATGGAGTGGATTCAATCGTTTTTCGTACCGTTTTCATTCAAATTGTAGATATCTCTTGATTGTACTTATATCCTTGATTATCATAGTGAAAACCAAGGACGTAAGCTCACATTTTGCGGGCCCAACCTCATATATCGCTTGTGTCCCCACAACAATTGAATTCCAAATACTTAAAGAAATTAACTTATCTAAAAATAAATACTCAAAATATTTTGAGACGAGATCACATACACTTGGATTTACCAAATTTACAATGTGATTTGTAAGAATATGATTTGGCCTATGATTCACATAGTTCCATATATTCTAGGTTGCGACGTAGGGATTTCAGAAGGGTTAGTAAGAAAGAAAGTAAAAGTCACGAATGAATGAGACAAATGTTAATAAGACTCGGGGTGAGGGAGGATGGACCGTTCGATCGAACCCGACATCGTGCTTAGTACACGATTTGCCAAGGAAGGGCAAGCCTGATGAATGGAACGATAAGTTCCAGAATGGAAAGATAGGTACAAAAGGGAAGAACGGATCTTGGTGAGAAAAGAGGTAGCGCCTAAGAACTCACCCGGGGAAGATAAGCATACGGCCGTCGAGTCAACCATCAGCTAACGGTTGGCTTGGACGGGACATGTACCGAGCATGTTACACTCGACAACAGTGAAGTTTAAAAGATGAGGGGAGGGTGGAAAAGAATGATAAGGGTAAAGAAACAAGAAGATGAAAATAAGTATACGATTAAAAGAAACGAGTTACGTATGTGTTTAAGTTTTATTTAGGAAATGGAAGGACAAATATAGTATGTGTGAAGTTTCCTTTAATAGATTGTGACCACTTTACAGATTTTGTAGGTGACGCGGACGAGGTATGAGAAGGGCATGGGAAGGAGGTCGTCGATTGTCTGGTGATAGAGTCCTGTCTTTTGAAAATACTCCAAATTATGTCACAAGACTTTAATGCTTTGAATTTTTTTTTAATTTACGCTCGAACGTTTCGTTTTATTTAGTACGTTTTTACCAAATCAGCTAGTCTCAAATTAGTGTCGTTACAAATCAGCTAGGCCCAAATTAGTATCAGAGCATAACATTGCTAACAAAACGGTAGTGGTCCTACGTAGAAAGCTCTAGGAAATTTGTAAGGACCCCTCGGGGGTGGGAGAGAGTGGGCACCTAAGGCGAATCCCTACGTCGTCTATAGACGGGAACTATCTTATGTGAAGTATAATGATTCATCTTCCATTACACGCTACCCAGTGGGTCACCCATCCCTGAATTGCTCCAGGATGAGTACGCTTAACTTTAAAGTTCTAACGTTCCGCTTGCCACTTTGCTAGGGAAAAGGCCTCGTGCAATGGAAGACAAATCACAATACTTAATCTCTTATCGTTCCCCGTCTATAGCCGATTTAGAGATTCGCCTAAGGTGCCCTCTCTTTCGCACCCCCTACGGGTCCTTACATTTAAAACCGACGAAATGTTCGAAACATAGTTGTCGAAAATGAAAGTCTAGCAACATTATTTAGAGTGTTCTCAAAAGACCGGACTCTATCACCGGACAACCGACGACCTCCTTCCCATGCCCTGCTCATACCTCATCCGCGTCACCTACAAAATATGTAAAGCGGTCACAATCCATTAAAGGAAACTTCACATACGCTATACTTTATCTTTTCATTTCTTAAATAAACCATACACACACGCGTAAATCGTTTCTTTTGACCGTTTTCATATTTCTTCTTCTTTTACCGTTATCATTCCCCTCATACTTTAACTTTACTATTGCCGAGAGTAACATGCTCGGTACATGTCCCGCCCAAGCCAACCGTTAGCTGTTGGATGACTCGACGGGCCATATGCTTCCCTTCCCCGAGTGGGTACTTAGGCGCTACCCCGTTTTCCACCCAGATCCGTTCTGCCCTATTTCGTACGTATCTTTCTATCTTTGGAACTTATTGTTCCCTTCATCAGACATGCCCTTCCTTTGGCGAATTGTGTACTGGGCACGATGCCGGGATCGGTCGGACGGTCCATCCTTCCTCACCCCGAGTCTTATTAACATTTGTCTCATTCATTCATGTCTTTTACTTTCTTTCTTAATGACCCAATTCCGTTCCCTAAGTATGAACCTTCCCTTACTACATTGTGTTCACTCCGCTTACCGTTTGCTTTCGGTTGTTATAATCTTCCCGTTCTTCCCTGCATTTCGTAACAGGTCTTAGTACTCGATATCCGACGATATTATCTTATTGTTAACTATGTGATTACTATAGACCTTACGTATCCTTTTCCTCCCACGATCCGATGTTGAGACGCAACGAAAACACTCAAACATAGTATTTCCGCGACAATTTGTGCTAGAGTGAAATCCGCGACAATTTTGCACTTCAAACGTTTTCGCGACAATTTTGCACTTCAAACGTTTTCGCGACAATTTTGTACTTCAAACTTTTTCACGACAATTTTGCACATCAAACGTTTTCGCGACAATTTTGCACTAGAACTCTTTTCGCGAAAATTTTGCACATCAAACGTTTTCGTGATAATTTTGCTCTTCAATCGTTTTCTCGACAATTTGCTCTTGACGTCAAATTCGCGACAATTTTGCACAGGTGAATTTTCGCGACAATAATTGCCTGCATAGAAATCGCGACAATTTCCTTTTTTCGCGACAATTTCCGGATTTCCGTGGCTAAGTGATAATTATCTCATTTTTGGGCCTTCCCACCCCTATTAATAGACATCTTAACTTCCCTAATTCACATTTTGACCTCTCCTTCTTTTTATTTTGACCCTTCCTTTATCTTTGCTTTACTTTTCCATTTTTCGTTTCCTTTTTCGTTATTTCATTCCCGTATCCCTCGTTATTCATTGTCTAGACTTTATCGCTACATTCCCTACTATTTGTTCCATTATACCTTTTTCCTGGCTATTACATCCTTCCCCACTTATTTTGAGTTTCGTCCCGAAACTCGTGCGTACCAATCTTCCAATAACTCCGGCGCTCTCTGTCTAATCTCTCGTTCTGTTTCCCATGTAGCTTCCCTTTCTCCCTGATTAGACCATTGTACTTTCACAATGGGAATTAGTATGTTTCTGAGTCTTCTTTCCTCTCTGGCTAGGATTTTCGCTGGAACTTCCTCGTATGTCAATACCGGGGTTATCTCTATGGGTTCCTGCACACATTCTTGGATTCCTCCGGTCACACTCCTCCTCAGTTGGGATACGTGGAAAACATTGCATATCCCCCTCATCTCTTCCGGAAGCTTCAGCTGGTATGCTAGGTTTCCGATTCTTCGTTCCACGTCGTATGGCCCGATATACCGAGGACTCAGCTTCCCTGTCCTTGTGGTCCTTAGCACTCCCTTCATCGGTGGTATCTTTAGATAAGCGTGATCCCCAACTTTTAACTCTAAGGGTCTCCTTTTCGTGTCTGCCCAACTTTTGTATCGGTCATGTGCCGCTTTAATGTTCTTTCGTACCACGGCTACTTTTTCGATGGTGACTTCTACCAATTCGGTTCCCATGGTCTTTCTCTCTCCACCTCATCCCAGCATAGTGGTGTACGACACTTCCTCCCGTACAGTGCCTCATATGGGTCCATGCCAATGCTGCTCTGGAAACTATTATAGTATGCAAATTCCACCAGCGGTAGGAAGTCTTCCCAACCTCCCTTAAACTCAAATACACATGCTCGTAACATATCCTCCATGATTTGGTTGGTGCTCTCGGTCTGACCATCCGTCTGTGGGTGATAAGTTGTGCTCATGCTCAACTGGGTTACGAGTGATTTCTGTAAACTTTGCAAAAATCTAGACGTGAATCTCAGATCTCTGTATGACACAATATTTAATGGAACTCCATGTAACTTGACTATATTATCCACATATATTTTGGCTAGCCTGTCTACTCCGTATGTTGTCTTGACTGCTAAGAAATGAGCCGCCTTTGTTAGGCGGTCAACCACTACCCATACCGCATCGTTCTTCCGTGGGCTCTTGGGTAATCCTACCACAAAGTCCATGCCGATGATATCCCCTTTCCATTCTGAAATCTCTAAGGGTTGTAGCTCGCCTCCCGAGCGTTGGTGTTTGGCCTTAACTCGTTGTCAATTTTGCATTTGGCCAAATGTAACGACCCGTCCGTATGTTGTCTTGATTGCTAAGAAATGAGCCGCCTTTGTTAGGCGGTCAACCACTACCCATATCGCGTCGTTCTTCCGTGGGCTCTTGGGTAATCCTACCACAAAGTCCATGCCGATGCTATCCCATTTTCATTCTGAAATCTCTAAGGGTTGTAGCTCGCCTCCCGAGCGTTGGTGTTTGGCCTTAACTCATTGTCCATTTTGCATTTGGCCAAATGTAACGACCCGTCCGTATGTTGTCTTGACTGCTAAGAAATGAGCCGCCTTTATTAGGCGGTCAACCACTACCCATATCGGGTTGTTCTTCCGTGGGCTCTTGGGTAATCCTCCCACAAAGTCCATGTCGATGCTATCCAATTTCCATTCTGAAATCTCTAAGGGTTGTAGCTAGCTTCCCGAGCGTTGTTGTTCGGCCTTAACTCGCTGTCAATTTCGCATTTGGCCAAATGTAACGACCCGCCTTTCCGCTTGCACGATATTGTCCGCTTTGGACTAGGTTGACCCTAATGACACACACCTAGTCCTCACGGTTTTACTTTTTCCCTAGCCCCCACACTTCCCAGTGGGTCACCCATCCCTGAATTGCTCCAGGGTGAGCACGCTTAACTTTCCAGTTCTAACGTTCCGCTTGCCACTTTGCTAGGGAAAATGTCTCGTGTAATGGAAGATAAATCACTATACTTAATCTCTGATTGTTCCCCTTCTATTGCCGATGTAGGGATTCGCCTAAGGTGCCCTCTCTTTCGCACCCCCGAGGGGTCCTTACATTGGCAAGTCCCCTCGTTAGTGAAATAAGGCAGGGAAAGACGGAGAGGGGAAACTTCGTGCTGATGGAACAAATGTCATGCCCCGAAAAGGGTAGAATGTACTACAACGAGGCATTAAAGAAGGCGGGAATGAACAGTTTTACGGGAGATAAGATGGGGGACGCGGAGGCGTGGATTATTCGCTTGGAAGAGAAGTTTGAACTAATCGAAGCTCCAGAGGTGCTTAGGGCTGGATTGGCCCTACTATGGTATGACGGTATCACTACCCGATGGTGGGGACGCGTGTCGGCCACACTATTGAAGGATGGACCCATCTCTTGGGAGAAGTTTAGGAATGCGTTCTTGGATTATTACGTACCAAAAGGCTTAAGAAGGACAAGAGGGCCGAGTACGACAAACTGACTCAAGGGAATCTCCCGTAATGGATGTATGCAAGAATTCATAGAATTGGGTAGGTACGCCCTCGAGATCATGGGGAGTGAACAAGAAAAGATGTACCGTTTCACAGAAGGGCTGAATGAAAGGGTGAAACTGACTATGTATGGCCGCGACGACAAAGAATTTTCAAGTATAGTTGCAGCGGCAGTCCGAGTGGATGGAGGAATGCGAAGAATGGATAAGGAACGCACCCGGAGCTCCACGATGAGTGATGTTCAGGGACGGGGGGAATGAAAAGGAAAGGCCACTACAACGAGTTTCGGATCTGCACAAGGACCCCCGATCAGGCCTGTGTGCAGCAAATGCAGGAAAAACCATTTTGGAGAATGTCGCTCAGGAACTAACAGTTGTTTTAAGTGCGTCCAGGAAGGACATTTTGCTCGGAAATGCACAAAGAAGAGAAAGATCGAAACTAGGGCTACTGAAAGCAGCGCGAAGGAAAGGATCACTGGAAATACTCGAGTGTGGGCCGTTCAGTAAACAAGGAACATGCCTCGGAGGCCGAAGACGTCGTCGCAGGAACACTATTTATTAATGGCTTTGCAGCTTTCGAATTATTTGATTGTGGGGCGATGCATTCGTTTGTGTCGGAGAAGTAAGCGAAATGGTTTGGGGTAATGGGAAGTTACTTTAATATCAAAGTAAAAACACCGGGATCCGAAGCCCTGGAGGCAAACAAAATCTATAAGGGATGTGCGGTAGAAGTAGATACGGTACGAACAAAGGCATACTTGATTGAGTTGGGGGATATGGGATTCGATGCTATACTGGGAATGGATTGGTTATCTAAGTACGATGCGCAAGTGAAATGTCGAGAATGTACGATCACTTTTACTACGCGGCAGGAGGGGAAAAGAGACCTGGGTGGAAAACCGATTATGGGGGAGGATGGAGAGTATAGTGATCGGTCGAATTGGCTAGCATCTGTCACCACTGAGAAGGAAGGTACACCATTGGAGTCAGTCCCAGTGATTTGCGTATACAGTGACTTGTTTCCCGATGAACTACCGGGTCAACCACCCCAAGGAGAAGTGGAAATGGAAATAGAATTGCTCCCCGAACACAACCAATCTCCAAGGCCCCATATCGAATGGCACCAAGAGAGATGCATGAATTGAAGCATCAGTTCACTATGAGAAACAGGATTTCTTAGGCCAAGAATATCCCCTTGGGGAGCACCGGTGTTATTTGTTAGGATGAAAAGCAGCGAGTTAAGACTGTGTTACGATTACCGGGAGTTAAACAAGTTTACGATAAAGAACAAGTATCCGTTACCGAGGATAGACGACTTATTTGATCAGTTACAAGGCGCGGAGGTGTTCTCAAAGTTGGATTTGAGGTAGGGGTATTATCAGGTCCGAGTGAAGGAATGGGACATACCAAAAACAGGCATTCGAATGCGATACGGCCATTACGAATGTACGGTCGTACCATTTGGATTGACTAACGCCCCAGCAATCTTCATGGATTTGATGAATCGGTTGATTAGCCCGTACCTAGACAAGTTCGTAGTCGTATTCATTGACAATATCCTAGTTTACTCTCGCAACCCGGAGGAACACGAGCGACATCTGATAATAGTGTTACAGACCCTCATTCAAGAGATGTTGTATGCCAAATATAGCAAGTGTGAAATTCTGATGACAGTATAGTTTTTCTAGGAAACGTAATATCAGCAAGAGGGGTTATGGTAGATCCAACGAAGATAGAAGCGGTAATGAACTGACCAAGACTGACAAACGCTCGAGAGGTCAAGAGTTTCCTAGGATTAGTTGGGTACTATCGGAAATTTATCGAGGGGTTTTCAAGGATAGGAAGCCGTTGACGAACTTGACCTGAAAAGAAACGAGGTGTACGTGGGATGAGAAGTGTAAAGAGAGTTGTGAATTCCTTATAACGAAGTTGACGTCGGTACCAATATTGATGTTACCCACACCGGGACACGACTTCACGGTATACAACGATGTCTCAAAGGAAGGACTCGGGTGTGTACTAATGCAAGGTGGGAAGGTCATAGCAGATGCATCCCGTCAATTGAAGGTACACGAGTTGAATTATCCGACCCAAGATTTGGAACGAGCAGCGGTGGTATTCGCACTCAAGATTTGAAGACACTATTTGTATGGCGTGAAGTGCGAGATATTCCCCGACGACAAATGTTTGAACTACCTATTTACCTAGAAGGAGTTGAACATTAGACAACGGAGATGGCTAGAATTGATAAAAGACTACGACCTTAACATTCAATATCACCCCGGAAATGCGAACCAAGTGCCCGATGCATTAAGCAGGAAAACCCATGGCGTGTTGGCAAACACATTGTTGAGTGAAATGGAGAACTACAACTTGAGGTGATAGAGTCGACCACAGCCAAATTAGGGGCTGTTACCGCGAAACCATGAATACTAGATGAAGTACTAGAGACCCAGATGATGTACCCCGAGAAACCTGTAAAACGAAAAGAGGGAGCAAGAGGCGATAAACCAGAGATAAACAAAGGAAGCGATGGGCTAATCAGAATGAATGAATGGGTATGGGTACCAAACAAGCCGGAGTTAAGAAATAAGATTATGGCAGAGGCGCACTGTTCGGCCTTCTCAGTTCACCCAGGAAGTACTAAGATGTATTGTGACCTAAAAACGCATTGGTGGTGGAATGGAATGAAAAATGAGATTGCAAACTTTGTGGCCAAATGCGAAAATTGCCAACGGGTCAAGGCCGAACACCAACATCCATGGAGCTAGATACAACCCTAGGAAATTCCGAAGTGGAAATGGGACAGCATCGGCATAGACTTCGTGGTAGGATTAACCAAGAGCCCACGGAAGAACGACTCGATATGGGTAGTGGTTGACCACCTAACAAAGGAGGCTCATTTCTTTGCGGTCAAGACAACATACAGAGTAGACAGACTTGCCAAAATATACGTGGATAACATAGTTAAGTTACATGGAGTCCAGTAAATATTGTGTAAGACCGGGATCCGACATTCACGTCTAGATTTTGGCAAAGCTTACAAAAATCAGTCGCAACTCAATTAAGCATGAGCACAGCCTATCACCCACAGACGGATGGTCAGACCGAGAGAACGAACCAAATCATGGAGGATATGTTACGGGCATGCGTGTTGGAATTTAATGGAGGTTGGGACGATTTTATACCACTGGTAGAATTTGCGTATAATAATAGTTTTCAGAGTAGCATTGGCATGGCCCCATATGAGGAATTGTACAAGAGGAAGTGTCGAACACCACTATGCTGGGACGAGGTTGGAGAGAGAAAGACCACGGGAACAGAATTGTTAGATGTCACCGTTGAGAAGGTGGCCATGGTACGAAAGAACATTAAGGCGGCACAGGACCGATACAAAAGTTGGGCAGACACGAAAAGGAGACCCCGAGAGCTGAAAGATGGGGATCACGCCTATCTGCATATATCACCGATGAAGGGAGTACTAAGGACCACAAGGATAGGGAAGCTGAGTCTCCGGTACATCGGACCATACGAGGTGGAACGGAGAATCAGAAACCTAGCATACCAGCTGAAGATTACAGAAGAGATGAGAGGGATACACAACGTTTTCCACGAATTCCAACTAAGGAGGAGTCTGATTGAGTGAATCCAAGAATGTGCGGGGCAACCCATAGAGATAACCCCGGAATGGACATACGAGGAAGTTCTAGTGAAAATCCTAGGAAGAGAGGAATCAAAGCTCAGGAACAACCTAATTCCCATGGTGAAAGTACAATAGTCCAATCAGGGAAAAAGGGAAGCCACATGGGAAACAGAACGAGAGATTAGACAAAGAGCACTGGAGTTAATGTAAGATTGGTTCGCACGAGTTTTAGGACGAAACTCAAAATAATTGGGGAAGGATGTAACAGCCCCGGAAAAAGGTATGTTAGAACAATGGGACAAAATATAGTGGAAAGGTTTAGATGAGGAATAACGAGGGATACGAAAAAATTAGATGAAAAAGAAATGAAAAGATAGAAAAGTGAGACAAAAGATTAAGAAGCGGTCAAAAGAAAAAGAATGATGGGTCAAAATGTAATTTAGAGAAATTAAAATGTCTATAAATAGTAGGGGAAAGGCCCAAAACCAAGTCATTTGTCACTTAGGCACGAATAACGTACAGAAAACCCTAAAACACGAAATTATCGCGTATTTCTGAGCAAACAAAATTATCGCCGAAAAATTGAACTTGTAATTTTATCGCGGAAAACCCTAAACCCAAAAACTTACCATAGAATTTTTTGCACTCAAATTATCGCGCATTTTCAAAGGCACCAAAATATCACAGATTTTCAATATTTCGAAATTTGTCGTGAAATCCTAAACCACAAACCCCATTTTATCACGGATTTCAAGGATGGAGTAATTTATCACGGAAACATAATATTAGGGTGTTTTCGTCGTGTTCCAACGCCGAACGTGATGGAGAAGGATACGAAGGGACTACGGTAAACAAATAGTTCATAATAACAAAATAACATAAAAAATCAAGTACTAAGATATGTTACGGATTGCAGGGAAGCACAAAGGGATTATAACAAGTGAAAGCAACAGGTAAATGGAGTGAACGCAATATAATAAGGGAACGTTTAGTTAGAAGGAAAGTAAAAGACACGAATGAATGAGACAAATGTTAATAAGACTCGAGGTGAGGGAGGATGGACCGTCCGACCGAACCCGGCATTGTGCTTAGTACACGATTCGCCAAAGGAAGGGTATACCGTATGAAGGGAACGATAAGTTCCAGAATGGAAAGATACGTACGAAAGGGCAGAACGGATCCTAGTGAGAAATGGTATAGCGCCTAAGTGCTCACCTAGGGAAGGGAAGCATACGGCACGTCGAGTCAACCAACAACGAACGGTTGGCTTGGGAGGGACATGCACCGATCATGCTACACACGGCAACAGTGAAGTTTAAAAGATAATGGGAGGGGGGAAAAGAATGATAAGGTGTAAAGAAACAAGAAGTAGAAAATAAGTATACGATTAAAAGAAACGAGTTACGTGTGTGTTTATGTTTTATTTATGAAATGGATGGACAGATATATTATGTGTGAAGTTTCCTTTAATAGATTGTGACCGCTTTACATATTTTGTAGGTGACGCGGACGGGGTATCAGAAGGGCATAGGAAGGATGTCGTCGGTTGTGTGGTGATAGAGTCCGTTCTTTTGAGAATTCTCTATATATGTCACTAGAATTTAATGCTTTTAAATTATGTTTTAGTTTACGTTTGAACGTTTCGTTTTATTTTGTACGTTTTTACCAAATCAGCTAGGCCCAAATTAGGGTCATTACACTTATTTTGCATATACAACAAGTATTAGTGACATTAGCCTATATTAAGTTTGAATACACATATACTTACCAAATTTACAATGTGATTTATAAGAATATGATTTTGCTCATTTTTCATATAGTTATACATGTTCTAGGTGTGATGATTAGATTTCTTTTAATCTTGAATTGATGTTGTTAAAACATTAATACATGTTGTTAGAACAAAAAATAACATGTTTATAGCATGATTAATGTGATTAAACTACAGTTTAAATGCTTAAAACATGATTTCATGTTGTTATGACTAGCATGATAATTCCATTTTCGAACATACTTATTTTGAATATACAACAGTTATTGGTGAAATTAGTCTTTATTCAGTTTGAAGACACATAGATTTACCAAATTTACCATGTGATTTGTAAGAATATGATTTGTCTCATTTTTCACATAGTTTCATATGTTCAAGAGGTGATAATTTTGATTTCAATTTAAACATGAATTGTTGTTGTTAAGACATGAATACATGTTGTTAGAACAAAGAATAACTTCGTTATACACGATTTATATGATTAATTTATAGTTTAAATGCTTAAGACATGAATTCTTGTTGTTATGACTATCATTATAATTCTGTTTTCGAACAGACATATTTTGTATATACAACAAGTATTCGTGATATTATCCTCTATTTATTTTGAATACACTTGGATTTACCAAATTTACATTGTGATTTTTATGAATATGATTTGGCTCATTTTTTACATACTTCCATATTTTGTAGATGTGATTATTTTCATTTCGATTAAACTTGAATTGATGTTTTTAATACATGAATACATGTTGTTAGAACAAAGAATAACTTGATTATATCATAATTTATATGATTAAACTATAGTTCAAATGCGTACAAGATGAATTCATTTTGTTATGACTTGCATGATAATTATGTTTTCGAACATACTTCATTTGAATATACAACAAGTATTCGTGATGTTACCATTTATTTTGTTTGAATACACTTGGATTTAAAAATTTTACAATGTTATTCTATGAATATGATTTGGTTCATTTTTCACATAGTTCCACATGTTATTGGTGTGATGATTTTGATTTCGATTAAACTTGAATTGATGTTGCTAAAACATGAATAGATGTTGTTAGAAGAAAGAATAACTTGGTTATACATTGATTTATGTGATAAAACTATAGTTTCAATGCTTATGAGATGAATTAATGTTGTTATGACTTGAATGATAATTCCGTTTTCGAATATAATTATTTTGAATACATAACAAGTATTCATGAGGTTATCATATACTTTGTTTGAATACAATTGCATTTACCAAATTTACAATGTGATTTGTATGAATATGATTTGTCTCATTTTTCACATAGTTCCACATGTTCTAGGTGTTCGATTTTGATTTCGATTTAACCTTAATTGATGTTGTTAAAACAAAAATACATGTTGTTAGAACAAACAATATCTTGGTTATACCAAGATTTATGTGATTAAACTATAGTTTAAATGCATATGACATGAATTCATGTTGTTATGACTTGCAAGACAATTTCATTTTCGAACATAATTATTTTGTATATACAATAAGTATTCTTGATGATTGCATTTATTTAGTTTGAATACACTTGGATTTACCAAATTTACAATGTGATTTGTATGAATATGATTTGGCTCATTTTTCACATAGTTCCGCATTTTTTAGGTGTGATGATTTTGATTTCGTGTAAACTTTAATTGATGTTGTTAAAACATGAATACATGTTAGAACAAAGAATATACTTGTTAAAAATTGGTTATACAATGATTTATGTGATTAAACTATTTTAAAGGCTTATGACTTGAATTCATGTTGTTATGACTTGCATTATGATTCGTTTTCGAACATACTTATTTTGTATATACAACATGTATTCTTGAATATAGCTTTATTTAGTTTCAATACACTTTGTAATAGCCGAGAAAAAGGTATGTCGAAACAAATAGTAGGGAATGTAACGTTAAAGTCTAGACGAGAGATACGGGAACGAAAGAACGTAAAAGGGAACGAAGAATAGAAAAGTAAAGAAAAAGATAAATGAGGGGTCAAAAGTAAAGGAAAGAGGGGTCAAAGTGTGAATTAGAAAAGTTAGAATGTCTATAAATAGGGGTGAGGAGGCCCAAAAACGAGCTAATCATCATTAAGACCCGAAAATTCGAAAACTCCCGGGAAGAAGGAAATTATCGCGAAAATCTCCAAGGCATAAAATTATCGCGAAAAAGTTGAAGGCAAGAATTGTCGCGAAAATTTTGAAGAACAAAAATTGTCGCGAAAATTTACGAAGGCAAAAAAATTGTCGCCAAAATTCACGAAGAGTGAAATTGTCGCGGATTTCCAGTAAGGCATAAATTATCGCGGATTTCATCCCAGAGCAATATTGTCGCGAATTTTAATCTCAGGGTATTATTATCGCGAATTTCAGGGCAGATGTAGAATTTTTGCGATAATACTAAGTTTGAGTGTTTTCGTTACGTCCCGAAGTCGGATCGTGGGAGGAAAAGTACACGTGAGGTCTACGGTAACCACATAGTCAACAATAAGATAATACCGTCAGAATTTGAATAATTAAGACCTGTTATGAAATGCAGGGGAAGCACGGGAAGATTATAACACGCTAAAGCAAACGGTAAGCGGAGTGAACACAATATAGTAAGGGAAGGTTCAGACTTAAGGAATGGGATTGGGTTAATAAAGAAGGAAGAAATGATACGAATGAACGAGATAAATGATAATAAGACTCGGGGTGAGGAAGGATGGACCGTCCGACCGAACCCGGCATCGTGCCTAGTACACGATTCGCCAAAGGAAGGGCATGCCTGATGAAGGGAACGATAAGTTCCAAAGAGGAAAAGATACGTACGAAGAGGGCGGAACAGATCCGGGTGGAAAAAGGGGTAGCGCCTAAGTACCCACCCGGGGAAGGGATGCATATGGCCCGTCGAGTCATCCAACAGCTAACGGTTGGCTTGGGCGGGACATGCACCGAGCATGTTAATCTCGGCAACAGAAAAGTTAATGAATGATGGAAATGATAAGGGTAAAAGAAGAGGGAAATAAGAAAACGGTTAAGTGAAATGGTTCATGTGTGTGTGTATGATGTAACTAAGAAATAAAAAAGATAATGTGTAGTGTGTGTGAAGTTTCCTTTAATAGCTTGTGACCGCTTTACAGATTTTGTAGGTGACGCAGGTGAGATATGATATGGACGGGGAAGGAGGTCGTCGGTTGTCCGTTGATAGAGTCCGGTCCTTCGGAGAACACTCTAAATTATGCAGTCGTACTTTAATGTTTCGAACTATGTTTTAAATTGCTTTTGAATATTTTCGTTTTAATTATCATGTTTTAACAAAACAACTAGGCCCAAATTGGGTCGTTACAAATGGGATTGGAGCGTAACATCGTTACTAAACCGGTAACGGTGCGGTCCTACGTAGAAGAGTCAAAAAAAAATAAAAATAAAAAATAAAAAATAAAAAACCTGTAGAAGAGGACAACCGACCATAGGAGGGGATGGGTATAGAATGTAACAGATGACATGAGTAGACATAGACATAGACATAACGAAAGTTTAATGTAGGAATGGCACTAGAACGAGAGCTCATGGAAACCGAGAAGAGGATAGCAACGCATCAGAACAGGCACCGGCGACAGAGACTCCGGTTGCAAATTCCGCGACGCCTCTCACGTTTAGTCAGGAAAGCCTCAGGGACCTGTTTCAGACCATGGCAAGTTCCCTAGTTAGCGCAATGAGACAGGGACAGGCGGAGGGGGGAAACTCCGCGCAAATGGAACTAGGGGCAAGGCCCGAAAAGAGTAGGATGTACTACAATGAGGCATTAAAGAAGGCTGGGATGAACAGCTTCACGGGGGATAAGATGGGAGATGCAGAAGCATGGATTATCCGCCTTGAGGAGAAGTTCGAACTGATCGAAGCCCCAGAGGAGCCTTGGTTCGATGGTAGTACCGCCCGATGGTGGGGGAGTGTATCGGCCGCATTACTGAAGGATGGGCCTATCTCTTGGGCAAAGTTTAAAAATGCGTTCTTGGACTACTACGTGCCGAAAGGACTTAAGAAAGATAAGAGGGCTGAATTTGACAGACTGACTCAGGGAAACCGCCCCGTTATGGAATACATGCAAGAATTCATTGAGCTAGGCAGGTACGCCCCCGAGATCATGGGGAGTGAACAGGAAAAGATGCACCGCTTCACGGAAGGGCTGAATGAGAAAGTGAAACTGACTATGTATGGCCGCGACGACGAAGAATTTTCTAGTTTGGTGGCGGCGGCAGTCCGAGTTGACGGAGGGTTACGGAGAATGGATAAGGAACGCACTAGGAACCCTACAAAGAACGAAGTTCAAGGACGGGGGGAATGGAAAGGAAAGACCACTGCAGAGGGTTTCGGATCGGCACCAGGACTACAGATCAGGCCTGCGTGCACCAAATGCGGGAGGAACCATTTTGGAGAATGTCGCGCAGGAACTAACAGTTGTTTCAAGTGTGGCCAGGAAGGACATTTTGCCAAGGACTGTCCAAAGAGAAGGAGGATCGAAACCGGGGTAACCGAAAACAGAGTGAGGGAAAGAATTACTGGAAATGCTCGAGTGTTTGCTGTGAACAAGGAACAGGCCTCGGAGGCTGAGGACGTCGTCGCAGGTACACTACTTATTAACGGCTTTACAGCTTTCGTATTATTTGACTGTGGGGCGACACACTCGTTTGTGTCGGAGAAGTTAGCAAAACGGTTTGGGATAACGGGAAGTAACGCTAAAATCAAAGTAAAAACACCGGGATCCGAAGCCATGGAGGCAAATAGAATCTACAAAGGGTGCACGGTAGAAGTGGACACAGTGCGAACAGAGGCAGATCTGATTGAGTTAGGAGATATGGGATTCGACGCCATACTAGGAATGGATTGGTTATCTAAGTACGATGCGCAAGTAAGATGTCGGGAACGTACGATCACGTTTAGTACGCCCCGAGAGGGGAGACAGGACATGGTCGGAGAATCAATTACGAGTGGGGAGGAGGAATATATGGACCGATCGAACTGGCTAGCATTTGTCACGACGGAGAAGGAAGGGACACCATTGGAATTGGAGTCTATTCCAATAGTTTGTGAATACAGCGATGTATTTCCCGACGAGCTGCCGGAGTAACCGCCTCAGAGAGAAGTAGAAATGGGAATAGAACTACTCCCTGGAACGCAACCGATTTCTAAGGCCCCATACCGAATGGCACCCCGAGAAATGCAAGAACTGAAACAACAGATTGAGTCGCTATTGGAAAAGGGATTTCTAAGGCCAAGCAATTCCCCTTGGGGAGCACCAGTATTGTTTGTTAGAAAGAAAAGCGGCGAGTTAAGATTGTGCTACGACTACAGAGAATTAAACAAGGTCACGATGAAGAATAAGTACCCGTTGCCTAGGATCGACGACTTGTTTGATCAGTTACAAGGTGCAAAGGTATTCTCAAAATTAGACCTGAGGTTAGGGTACCATCAAGTTCGAGTAAGAGAAGGATACATACCGAAGGCAGCCATTCGAACGAGGTACGGCCATTACGAATGCACGGTGGTACCTGATATTGCCCGAGGTTATTTATGTAATTTTGTTAACCTCGGGGCTCGTCCGACGTGGCTATGTGGTATTTTCGGTATTTTTATATGTCTATCGCAAGGCGTATTCCAGGGGTATTTTCGTAATTCAGGCATGCTAGACCCCATATAAGGCTTCTGTAAGTGTTTTGAGATATTTTGTGTCATTTCGGCCCCGTACGGGACCAGGGGTATTTTCGTCATTTTTCACCTGGGAGTGCACCGGTCAGGTGCAATGATGTTATATGGCTGTTTATTCGCTATCTAAAGGCAAAGGACCAATATACGAAGTTCTCGGGAAATTTCTGATCGTATTCCCGACTAATATCTTGTCCGAAGTGGTTCCCGAAGCTTCGTCATCAACATGGTATTTATTATATTGTAATTTGGAATATTTAATTATTTTGGGCTTAGTGGAGTAAATAGGCTTATGGGCTCATGTAAGTGGAGTTGGGCTTGATTTGGGCTGGATTTCTCTATAAATACAAGGTCCGGTGCACTTGGATAGGATTCGGACTTTTTCACGCTTCCCAAGGTAGAACGAAACCCACTTAGTCGCGACCAAGCCTTCCAGCCGCGACCAACCAGTCATCCAGTCGCGACGAGTGGCTAGCTAAACCCAGCCGCGACCAACCAGTCAGCCAGTCGCGACGAGTCACCATCACTCGCGACCAGTCATCGTCTCTCCGCGAACAGTGGCCTCCTCGCGCCCAATCGCGTTGGTCGCGACCAGCCTGCCAATTCTGCCAGTGGAACGCGACTGCAGATTCGATCGTTTCTCGAGCCGTTTCCGCCCGAATTATCGTTATCATCTCATTGTATTTGTATCGCTTGATTATTATAGTGAAAACCAAGGTAGAGCTTCGCTCTCCCGAGGACGTAAGCCCGCACATTGTGGGCCCAACCTCGTATATCGCTCGTGTCTCCACAACAACCAAATTTCGAATTAATTGTAAATTGACTGATCTAAAAATAAATACCCAAAATATTTTTAGACTAGATCAGTGCTGATAAAGGATGGACTCACCTTACGAATTCCGAGGTGCGACAATGTGTCGAGTCGGCCGGCCCTGTCATACTTGGAGCAGAACCCAGAGTTGCTGACTCGTGGTCGGGATGACCACACAGTGTTTACCGACATTGGTCGGTTAATGAGTCAGACCGCGACGATGCGTCGCGCCATTGGGGAGGTTCGTCGCGACACTAACGATAATTTCTTTATAACTTTATCATTTTCACTGTATATACTAACCCTTCTTGTTTTCATTTCAGATGGAGCGCACTATAATCGAGTTGGGCACCGCAGCTGCAGTAGGGGAATACTGTATGCTCAGACATTCGGAGCTCGACTCGCCAGACATTATCGGGGAGCAAACCAAAAAGGCGGCGGAGAAGCTGATGCAGAATCAGCGAGATAGACATGCTCAGGAGATGACAGCACTCCGAGAAGAGCATAGTAAGGCGATCGAGTCTTTACTTCGAGCTCATCGCAGCGAACTGACAGAGAACTCCGCCTTCCACATCGGGCAAAGGCATGCCCTTGAACAATCCATAGAGACCCTCAAGGTGAATGAGAAGTACGCACAGGACAAATTAAAGGAGATCCGAGAGCAAACTGAGGAAAAACTGAGGAAGACCAAAGAATATAATGCGGCAGATAAAAAAGCTCTCGGGAAAGCCACGGAGGAGGTCAAAGAGCTAACAACAAAGACTCAAGGCCTCCAATCTATCACCGATCGACTCCGGGCGCGAATCACCAAGCTGCCGTCCCAGATTAACGAGTGCTTCCGAAAGTTAATATGGGAGTACACAGTACACTCCCCTACTTTCCGGAATCTAGGGGCGTTAGCGAATTCCAAGTCGAATGTCCGGTACTTCTTAAGAGGGAGTGTCCAGACGCAGAGACTCCTGGGCATGTCCCTTACCGCTGAGGAGAAAAAGAAACTCGACCCCAGACTCACCGGGAAGTTCGAGCCTGTACCCGGTGAGGACATGTTGGATTGTTCACAGGATCCGTTCGGGGCGCTGCATTTCAACTTAGATGAAGATCTTCACCAGCAGCTTTACTCGGAGGATGTCGAAACAGAAGAGGGCCCATCTCCGGACTCATTTCGAAGGTTGGCTACTTTATTTCCGGAACCAGTGGGCCCCCTCGTGGCGGAGCTCTTGAAAGATGATGATGTGATGGCGGCGTATGACCCTCAGATATATACTCCCGCTAGTGTGACTGGAGCTCGAGAGCGCCACGAAGACGAAATGGCAAGGTTCGCCTCCAAGAAGTTGGCCACTGCGAGGACTCAAGAAAAGGGCGTTAACCCTTCATCTTCCCAAAAAATAAAACTGGTGAAAAAGCGCCCCAGCGGACCTGGTGAAGGCTCAGACTCCCAGAAGAAGAAGAAGAAATAAACTTCTATAACTGATTTCTTCGATTTTTGTATCCTCTCCTTATTTTGTATTCCCCGTATATATAAAATTTGTTTTTTGTTTGTTTTTTTTTTTATTTTCCGTTCAATTCTTCCACTGCATTTTCGAATAAAGAACATTACTCTGAATAATGCAAACTCTCCTCTTTTCAACTTTATTTTCTCGCCACATTCTTCAAGAAATATATAATTCCGAATAATCCACCTCGAGTTAATAAGAATATATGTGAAAGAGACATACTCTGAATAATGCAAACTCTCCTCTTCTCAACTTAATTTTCTCGTTACATTCTTCAAGAAGTATATAATTCCGAATAATCCACCTCGAGTTAATAAGAATATATGTGAAAGAGCCATACTTTGAATGATGCAAACTCTCCTCTACTCAACTTAATTTTCTCGTTACATTCTTCAAGAAGTATATAATCCTGAATAATCCACCTCGAGAAATAACCGTTCATTCACATAATAATATATGTGAATCTCCGATATGGATGCGCAACAATAGCGCATATAATAATAATCAGGATGCGTAGAAGTCCCCAGTGTGGCGGAGCTTGTATAAGTCTACGATAACTCTAAGACGAAAGCCTCTTTGAATTGAGTAGATACTCAAATTAAGTCCACCGCTCTGCATTCACCAATATATCTTTGCCACCGGTGTACACTTACACCCGGGGCCATCACACAATCGCCAACGGAATATACTTGCACCCGTGGCTATCACACTCTTGCCACCGGTATATACTTGCACCCGGGGCCATCACATTCACGCCACCGGTATGTACTTGCACCCGGGGTTGTCATACACTTACTCAGCCCGTCCATAAGACGGCGCCATCGCACTCTCGACCCGTTCATAAAACGGCGTCATTTGGCCCGTCCATAAGATGGTGCCATGCGGAAATGGACCAGCCTCCGGCTAGGGCGCAACCCCCGTCGGCGTGTCATGGAGGAGTCAGGTATATACTTGCACCCTGATTTGCCACGGAAATATACATCACAACAAATAGGCCTCTTAACATATTCCAACAGTCATTATGTACAGAGGGTTCTGCCGCGGACATGAAGACTCATCACGTTCAAAATATTTTGACACAGTACTCAATTTGACGAGTTTGAAAATGATCGACTATAAGACAGGTGGTACATTGAGTTTCTAATCTAACTTACTTAATTTATTCCATCCTCCTTCGTACTAAAACGCAATGGACCTACTCCTACCTTACCAGTCCCCTAGTCGATTGAATTCATGTCGTCAAAAAAGATACTTAAAAATTAGAATATGACCACATAAAAGAGGGGAAATTTTTTATTTTCAAAAAGATCAATGAGTCACTTCTATACATAATACTTGCGCAAATTGGAAATATGCCAAGTCCGTGGCAGCTTGTCCCAGCTCATATTTGCGATTTTGTACGTACCTTCCTTCACTACGGCCGTTACTCTGTACGGTCCTTGCCACTTTCGATCCAACTTGCCAACATGCTTTGAGACTTCTACTTTCTTAAGAATCAAGTCTCCAACTTTTAACAACATAGGTCGAACGCCTTTGTCGTGCTTCTTAGCCATCCGCCTTTTACATATCTCCATTCGTATTGCAGCTCTATCACAGATATCATCAATACAGTGAAGGTCCAACTTTCTCATATCCTCGTTCAACACCTCGTCATAAGCGATAACTCTTTCTGATAAGATAGTCACTTCTGCCGGAGATACGGCCTCAGAGCCATATACTAAAGAGAAAGGGCTGAATCCGGTAGTGGACCTCGGTGATGTCCGATATGCCCACATCACATTATGCAATTCATCCACCCAAGAGCTTTTGGATTCATCTATCCGTGTTTTTAGCTGTTGTAGGATAATACGATTGATAACCTCTGTAAGCCCGTTTGTTTCTGGGTGTGCCACGGAGGTAAACCGCTGTTCAATTCCATAACTCTCACACCATTCATTGACCCTCTCTCCGGAAAATTGCGTTCCGTTATCTGATACCAAAATCCTAGGAATTCCGAATCGACACACGATATACCTCCAAAGGAAACTGATAACTTCCTGTTCCCGAACGCGTGATACAGCTTCAGCCTCTATCCACTTAGAGAAATGTTCCACAACCACGATGCAGAATTTCTTTTGGCTAGGTGCCTTCGGAAATGGTCCTAAAATATCGATGCCCCACATATCGAAATGGCATGTTGTCGGTAAAGGTTTCATATTAGCTCTCGGTACATGATGCACGTTTGAGTGGAACTGACAAGCGGAAGAAGCCCGAACAAAATTCACACAATCTTTCACCAATGTTGGCCAAAAATAACCGGCCCTCTTATCCTTGTTCGCCAAAGATCGACCTGCTGAATGATCACCACAGTCCCCAGCGTGAATCTCTTCTATAACGGCCTTTGCCTGTACTGGGGACAAACATCGAAGATATGGGCCTCCGAAATTCTTCCTATATAGCTTATCATCCACATAGACGAAATTTGTGGCTCTTTGCATAGTTTTTCGGGCCTCGCCTTCGTCGGTAGGCAATTCTCTCTTGATTAGATAATTCACAATAGCATCCTTCCATGATGGCTCGTCGGTTACGGCATCCACTAAAAACCATGTCTCATTCGAAAGTTCCAAATTAGCCACCTCGGCCGTCTGTTTCTCCAATGGACTGACAGAGGGCTGGTAATGGATCATTGTTGTTATCTTCGACTCATCCGAGAGTTCTAAAATCGTCGCCGCCTTTGCAAGACCGTCTGCACGCGTGTTTTCCTCCCTCGGGATATATGTAAGCGTAAACATCTTAAGATTCTTAGCCGCCTCTTTGAGCTTTTCCAAATACCTGCACAAATGGTTTCCCTTGGTGGAGTAAGTATCTGCAAATTGGTTCACCACTAACTGCGAATCAGAATGAGCATGCAAACGAACGATTCCAATTTCCACTGCCAAGTTAATACCAAATATCAAGGCTTCATACTCGGCGACGTTGTTAGTTGCAGAGAAGCGCAACTTTACAGCATACTCATGTTCTTCACCAGATTTCCTTTCTTTAAAATAAATACCAATGCCGGCTCGCCCGGCAGACACCGATCCATCGACAAAGGCGTCCCAATATTCCTGAATACCCAATTCCTCCGACCGAGTCATCTCTACTATGAAATCTACTAACACCTGGGCCTTTAACGCTCGCCTGGAGATATACTCTATCTGATACTGGCCCAATTCGATATTCCACTTTGCTAGCCTACCAGAGGCATCAATCTTTGATAGCACACTTCGGATAGGCTGATCTGTCAAGACTGCAATATGATGTCCTTGAAAATAGTGCCTCAATTTCCTTGAGGCAACAATCAGAGCTAATACGAACTTCTCTAAATCGGTATATCGGGACTCCGCTCCCTGCAATTTCCTGCTCACATAATATATCGGTTTGTGCTCTTTGTCGCTAAGTCTGACCAACGCAGCGCTCACTGCCTCTCTTGTCACTGACAAATATAAACCCAACGGTTCTCCCGGAGATGGAGGAGACATAAACGGTGGCTTGCTCAGATAGTCTTTCAAGCTCTCAAAAGCCCTGNATCTCCCTCATAAGCTGAGGTCTTATGAGTATCCTGGGTATGCTCCCCGTACACTCGTCTCCTTTCCTGGCCAAGAGTCAGGCTGGCCTCCAATTGGTTCCTCCTAGCCTCGTTTTGTTCCATCTTCCCGCTCATCTCCTTAAACTTTAACTCGATCAACTCTCCAATCTTTTGCAGAGTATCGTTCTGCTCTCCGGTTGCTGCTGTATTCGCTCGCGGCTCCGGAATATGATCTGTATCTTCCTCCGGCACCTCATCATTAACGGGTTCCGGGGTAACATTGCTCCTCCGGGTTTTCCTTTGGGCCTCAACTTGCTACTAATTGAGCGATTAAAGTACGCCTTCGCTCTTCCAATTCTTCATCGGTTTCCGTTTGATCCGCAGATCTAGAACGCGCAGGTGGCGAAAGGCGGGCATTATTACGGACTGCAACTCGGCCAACTCTCGCAAATTCGTAATACTTAGATAAACACTGACGTTGAGGAGGATAAAAACTAGGTGTCCTCCCGGATGAAAACCCGCTCCGGGAGGGTCGAACAGTGACATTTTGAGCAGGGTCTCCTCCAAAACGGACGATTGAGCCCCCTGTAACGAAGCAACCCCATCGTTCGCCCGAGGATTAGGATCTACTGCAATCTCTTCATCGAAAACATCTTCATCCGAATTCCGAGTAGTCATGATAACAGAAATCTAAACTCAGCAATAAAGCTCTCAATGGGATAAAATATCGAGTCCCCATGGACGACGCCATACTGATCTCGTCTAAAAATGTTTTAGAGTGTTTGTTTATGATCAGTTAATTTTTAATTACTCGAAATTTAATTGTTGTGAGGACACGAGCGATATACGAGGTTGGGCCCACAATGTGTGAGCTTACGTCCTCGGGAGAGCGAAGCTCTACCTTGTATTTCACTATAATAATCAAGAGATACAATTACAATGAATAAGTATCGGTAATCTAAGTGAAAACGATACGAAAAACGATCAAATATGTTCCACCATGATGAAACTGCCGAAAACTCGCGAATGAGTGGGCTGGCCATGAGTTTTCATACGAAAACTCACAAATAGTGTTATTTCAGCAAGAACTCGCAAACAGTACAAGAACTCGTGAATAGTAACTTCTGAATAAGAACTCGCGAATAGTAACTTCTGAACAAGAACTCGTGAATAGTAACTTCTTAACAAGAACTCGCGAATAGTAACTTCTGAACAAGAACTCACGAATAGTTACTTCTGAACAAGAACTCGTGAATAGTGATTCCGAGCAAAAACTCGCGAATAGTGATTCCGAGCAAGAACTCGCGAATAGTGTCTCACGTGGAGATGGCCGCGAGTTTTGGTGCGAAAACTCGCGGGTGGGGGCTGAAAAACGAAATCTCACGAGTACCTTAGCGAATTCGAGCGAGAGCCTTGCCTTGGGAGGTACAAAGAGAGTTAGAATCCTTTTCGAGTGCCTTGGGGCTCATATTTATAGAGAAATTCAGCCCAATTAGTAAGTTTCAGGCCCAGGAGCCCAATTTCACTGGATTAAGCCCAAAGTACCTAAATAATATTCAATTAAATTGGAATAAATGTCATTCCGCAATATAACTTCGGAAATGCATCTCGATCGAGAATTAGCCTTAAATATCGATGAGAAAATACCGGAAAACCTCGTAAAATAATTCATTGCTTCCAGATGTCGAATATACAGCCAAAAAGATCGCCAAAACTTACCGACACGCTTTTCGGGTGCCATATTACGAAAATACCATTTGCCCCGTCTGGGGCCGAATTTGTCCGAGACTGCTAGAAGCGTTAGTCAAATGCAAATACGTAGGCCTGGGAAGTCCAAATTACAAGAATACCCCCAAAACTTTTGAATGACGTAAATATATGAGTATACCGAAAATACCATCTAGCCGAGTCGGACGAGCACCCGGGATGTCGTAATACCGAAAACATCCTCGGGTAATATCACCAATTGGATGTACTGAACGCCTGGCTTGGCATCGAGGTGGATGCCGATTAGACTTAGATGAGACAATATACGATCGACATCTTACCACGATTCTGCATACCCGACTCATTTTGAGCAGACCCTTTATCATAATTCATGCATTTGCAAGTGCCTAATGACCTGTATTTATAGAAAAACAAAGGACACTAGTTCAATTCTAGGTCCAAAAGCCAAATCTTATTCAATTCAGCCTGAATTGGCCCACTTGGTCCAAAAACGCTCAATTTCACCTGGGCATATATGTATTGCCTCGGGTTTTTCGAAATGCATCTCGGTCGACTACTAACCGTACGAAACTACGAGAATATACTATCGACATAATTCCATCTCAAAATCTTCAAAAGATAACTAAAAGGCCACCAAGGATTCGCCAACACAGCTTATGGGCATCAACTTACGAAAATATCCTCAAAGTCGATTCATTACGAAATCATGCGCGAAAACCAAAAATACCATTTAAGATGCACCAGACGAGCTCCCAGGGTATCCAAATTACAAAAATGCCCACAAGTAATATTAGGAGTTTTACGGTGTATTGAAGATTGTTAGGATAAAGTTGTATAATCATTGTGCTAGGACACAACTACAAAGGAGGACTTTTGGTGAGACGAGCGGGTCACCTAAGCAGCCCCGTATTTTTTATATGATGACATGTTAAATATTGATTTTATTGATAGAACCAGCCCGTAACTTTTTTTTGTTGTTTTATAAAGATTGTTTTACAATATACTAACATAAATTTAAAAATTATAAAATACATGAAATCAAGAATTCAATTCCATATCCGTTGAAATCCGATTACCTCGATGCCGCACTCTTCGGATAGCTTTCTGCCTTGTTGGATCATGCCATAACTCCCACAGCCGTTTTGTCCGCGCATACTTGGGTATGAGGGAATGCAAGATTGTGTCTCTATAAGCTACTTGCAACATCTCCACGGTCGAGCCTCTTATGAACATACTAGCACAAGCTCAGCCTATTTGCTTTGCCGCTCTAATAGCATGTGAACATGGTACTCAGTATGTATGTCACTTCGACCAAACACATGTTTGACATATTAAGTTGAATGTGTGAATGTATCTCGCATGGATACGGCCCATGTCCAATATAATGTAACACAACAATTAAATTAACAAATATTGATAACATTTCTAGACTACGATTTGTGTTGTAGGAGTTGTTCTGTAATAGTCAGAAAAAAGGTATGTTAAAACAATAGGAGGGAACATAGTGGTAAAGTCTAGATGAGGAATAACGAGGGATACGGGAATGAAAGAACGAAAAAGGAAACGAAAAGATAGAAAAGTAAGACAAAAGATAAAGGAATGGCCAAAATATAATTTTGGGAAGTTAAAATGTCTATAGATAGGGGTGAAAAGGCCCAAAACCAAATCATTTATCACTAAGCCACAGAAAATCCACGAAAACCCTGAAAAACACGAAATTATTGCGGAAACGTAATATTCTCGCAGATTTGTGGAGAGAGAAAAAATGTCGCGGAAAACCTAAACCACAAATTGTCACGGAAAAACCTAAACCAAAAAATTGTCGCGGAAATCTCGAAGACCAAATTATCGCGGATTTGCCCTTAACCACAAATTGTCGCGGATTTTCAGGTTTTACGTAAATTACCGCAAAAACCTAAACCACAAACCTCATAACCCCATTTTATCACAGATTTCAAGAAATGGAGTAATTTATTGCAGAAACATCAAATTTGGGTGTTTTCGTCGTCTCTCAACGTCCGACCGCGAGAGAGAAAGGATACGTAGGGTCAACAGTAACCACATAGTTAATAATGAGATAATAATATCGGAAATCGAATACTAAATATGTTACGAAATGCAGGGAAGCACGAAGGGGTTGTAACGAGCGAAAACAACAGGTAAGCGGAGTGAACACAATATAGTAAGGGAAGGTTCCAACGTAGGGGAAATGGGAAGGGCTAGAAAGAAAGAAAGTAAAAGACATGAATGAATGAGGCAAATGTTAATACGACTCGGGGTGAGGGAGGATGGACAGTCTGATCGAACCCGGCATCGTGCATAGTACACGATTCGCCAAAGGAAGAGTACGCCTGATGAAGGGAACGATAAGTTCCAGAATTGAAAGATACGTACAAAAGGGCAGAACGGATCCGGATGAGAAAAGGGGTAGCGCCTAAGTACTCGGGTAAGGGAAGCATACAGCCTGTCGAGTCAACCAACAACTAACGGTTGGCTTGGGCGGGACATGTACCGAGCGTGTTACACTTGCCAACAATGAAGTTAAAAGATGAGAGGAGGGGGGGAAGAATGATAAGGGTAAAGAAACATGAAGAAAAAAATAAGTATACGATTAAAAGAAACGACTTACGTGTGTGTATACGTTTTATTTAAGAAATGGAAGAACATATATAGCATGTGTGAAATTTCCTTTAATAGATTGTGACAGCTTTACAGATTTTGTAGGTGACGCGGACGAGGTATGAGGAGGGCATGGGAAGGAGGTCGTCGGTTGTCCTGTGATAGAGTCTGGTCTTTTGAGATTACTCTAAATTATATCGCTAGAGTTTAATGCTTTTGAACTATGTTTTAGTTTAAGCTGGAACGTTTCGCTTTATTTAGTACATTTTTACCAAATCAGCTAGGCCCAAATTAGGGTCGTCACAAAATGGTATCAGAGCGAAGATAATATGGGGGATGCGGAGGCGTGGATTATCCACTTGGAAGAGAAGTTTGAACTAATCGAAGCCTAGAGGAACTTAGGGCAGGACTGGCCCACTATCGTTCGACGGTAGCATTCCCCGATGATGGGGAAGCGTGTCAGCCTCACTGCTAAAGGATGGATCTATCTCTTGGGAAAAGTTTATGAATGCGTTTTTGGATTATTATGTACCAAAAGGGCTGAAGAAGGACAAGAGGCCCGAGTTCGACAAAGTGACTCAAGGGAATCGCCCCGTAATGGAGTATATGCAGGAATTCATAGAATTGGGTAGGTACGCTCCCGAGATTATGGGGAGTGAACAAGAAAAGATGCACCGTTTTACAGAATGGCTGAATGAATGGGTGAAACTGACTATGTATGGCCGCGACGACGAAGAATTTTCAAGTTTAGTGGCAACGGCAGTCCGAGTGGATGGAGGAATGCGAAGAATGGATAAGGAACGCACCAGGAGCTCCACGAGGAGTGAAGTTCAGGGATGGGGGGAATGGAAAGGAAATGCCACTACAGAGAGTTTCGGATCTGCACAGGACCCTCGATCAAGCCTGTGTGCACCAAATGCGGGAAAAATCATTTTGGAGAATGTCAGGCAGGAACTAAGAGTTGTTTTAAGTACGTCCAGGAAGGACACTTTGCTCGGGAATGTACAAAGAAGAGAAAGATCGAAACAGGGGCCACCGAAAGCAGGGCGAAGGAAAAGATCACTGGAAATGCTCGAGTGTTCGCTGTAAACAAGGAACAGGCCTCAGAAGTCGAAGACTTTGTGGCAGGTATACTACTTAATAATGGCTTTACAGCTTTCGTATTATTTGATTGTGGGGCGATGCATTCATTTGTGCTGGAGAAGTTAGCGAAATGGTTTGGGGTAATGGGAAGTAATGCTAAAATCAAAGTAAAAACACCTGGATCCGAAGCCCTAGAGGCAAACATAATCTATAAGGGATGTGCGGTAGAAGTAGATACGGTACGAATAGAGGCAAACTTGATTGAGTTGGGGGATATGGGATTCGATGCTATACTGGGAATGCATTTGTTATCCAAGTACGATGCGCAAGTGAAATGTCGAGAACGTACGATCACATTTAGTATATCGCAGGAGGAGACAATATACCTGGTCGGAAAACATATTATGGGGGAGGATGGAGAGTATAGTGATCGGTCGAATTGGCTAGCATTTGTCACCATTGAGAAGGAAGGGACACCATTGGAGTCAGTCTCGGTAATTTGCGAATACAGTGACGTATCTCCCGACGAGCTACCGGGTCAACCAACCCAAAGACAAGTGGAAATGGAAATAGAATTGCTCCCCTAAACACAACCAATCTCCAAAGCCTCATACCGAATGGCAACGAGAGAGATGCAGGAACTGAAGCAACAGATTGAGTCGCTATTAGAAAAAAGATTTTTAAGGCCAAGCAATTTCCCTTGGGGAGCACCGGTGTTATTTGTTAGAAAGAAAAGGGGTGAATTAAGACTGTGTTACGCTTAACGGGAGTTAAACAAGGTTACGATAAAGAACAAGTATCGATTACTGAGGATCGACGACTTATTTGATCAGTTACAAGGCACGGAGGTGTTCTCAAAGTTGGACTTGAGGTCGGGGTATCATCAGGTCCGAGTGAAGGAAGGAGACATCCCAAAGACAGCCATCCGAACGAGATACTGCCATTACGGATGTACGTTCGTACCATTTGGATTGACTAACGCCCCAGTGATCTTCATGGATGTGATTGTAACGACCCTCCTTTCCGCTTGCACGATATTGTCCGCTTTGGACTAGGCTGACCCTAATGACACCCACCTAGTCCTCACGGCTTTACTTTTCCCTAGCCCCCACACTTCCCAGTGGGTCACCCATCCCTGAATTGCTCCAGGGTGAGCACGCTTAACTTTCCAGTTCTAACGTTCCGCTTGCCACTTTGCTAGGGAAAAGGCCTCGTGCAATGTAAGACGAATCACTATACTTAATCTCTGATCGTTCCCCGTCTATAGCCGATGTTGGGATTCGACTAAGGTGCCCTCTCTCTCGCACCCCCGAGAGGTCCTTACAGTGATGAATCGGGTGTTTTGCCAGTACCTAGACAAATTCGTAGTGGTATTCAATGACGATATCCTAGTTTACTCTCTCAACCGGGAAGAACACGAACGACATCTGAGAATAGTGTTACAGACCCTAAGACAAGAGAAGTTGTATGCCAAGTATAGCAAGTGTGAATTATGGATGGACAATATAGCTTTTCTAGGATACATAATATCACCAAGAGGGGTGAGGGTAGATCCAACGAAGATAGAAGCAGTGATGAGTTGGCCAAGACCGACAAACACTAGAGAAGTCAGGAGTTTCTTAGGATTAGTCGGGTACTATCGGAAATTTATCGAGGGGTTTGCAAGGATAGCCAAGCCACTGACAAACTTGACCCGAAAAGAAATGAGGTATACGTGGGACGTGAAGTGTGAAGAGAGTTTCGAATGCCTCAAAACGAAATTGACATCGGCACCAATATTGGTGTTACCCACACCGAGACACGACTTCACGGTATACAGCGACGCCTCAAAGGAAGGACTCAGGTGCGTACTAATGCAACGTGGGAAGGTCATAGCATACGCATCCTGTCAACTGAAGGTACACGAGTTGAATTATCCGACCCACGATTTGGATCTAGCCGCGGTGGTATTCGCACTCAAGATTTGGAGATATTATTTGTATGCCGTGAAGTGCGAGATATTCACCGACCACAAGAGTTTGAAGTACATAATCACCCAGAGGGAGCTGAACATGAGACAATAGAGA
Organism: Utricularia reniformis; assembly: GCA_009725065.1. NCBI lineage: Eukaryota > Viridiplantae > Streptophyta > Magnoliopsida > Lamiales > Lentibulariaceae > Utricularia > Utricularia reniformis. Next base: position 30,008 of record RWGZ01001126.1, on the reverse strand, counting down.
TGGCTAGAACTGATAAACAATTATGACCTGAACATTCAGTACGACCCCGGAAGAGCGAACAAAGTAGCCGACGCATTGAGCAGGAAAACCCATGGCGTGTTAGCAAACACATTGTTAAAAGAGATGGAGAACCTACAATTGGAAGTGGTAGAATCGACCACAGTCATATTAGGGACCGTTACCGCAAGCAGGGATACTAGAGGAGATACTAGAGGCCCAGATATTAGACTTCGAGAAACCTATGACACGAAAAGAGGGAGCAAGGAGCGATAAACCAGAGATAAACAAAGGAAGCGATGGGCTAAACAGAATGAATGAACGGGTATGGGTACCAAACATGCCGGAGTTAAGAAAGAAGATTATGGCAGAGGCACACAGTTCGGCTTTCTCAGTTCACCCAGGAAGTACTAAGATGTATTGGGGCCTAAAAACGCACTGGTGGTGGAATGAAATGAAAAATGAGATTGCAAACATTGTGGCCAAATGCGAAAATTGCCATCGGGTCAAGGCCGAACACCAACGTCCAGGAGGCGAGCTACAACCTTTGAAAATTCCAAAGTGGAAATGGGACAACATTGGCATGGACTTCGTGGTAGGATTAACCAAGTGGCCACGGAAGAACCATGCGATATGGGTAGTGATTGACCGCCTAACAAAGGCGACTCATTTCTTAGCGGTCACGACAACATACGGAGTAGACAGACTAGCTAAAATATATGTGGATAACATAGTTAAGTTACATGGAATTCCAGTAAATATCGTGTCATACCGGGATCTGAGGTTCACGTCTAGATTTTGGCAAAGCTGACAGAAATCACTCGGAACTCAGTTAAGCATAAGCACAGTCTACCACCCACAGACGGATGGTCAGACCGAGAGAACGAATCAAATCATGGATGATATGTTACGGGCATGCGTGTTGGAATTCATGGGAGGTTTGGAAGATTTCCTACCACTCGTAGAATTTGCATATAATAATAGTTTTCATAGCAACATTGGCATGGCCCAATATGAGGCATTGTACGGGAGGAAGTGTCGAACACCATTATGCTGGGATGAGGTTGGAGAGAGAAAGACCACGGGAACAGAATTGGTGGAAGTCACCGTTGAGAAGGTGGCCGTGGTACGAAAGAACATTAAGGTGGCACAAGACCGATAAAAAAGTTGGGCAGACACGAAAAGGAGACCCCTGGAGCTGAAAGTTGGGGATCACGCCTATCTGAAGATATCACCGATGAAGGGGGTACTAAGGACCACAAGGGCAGGGAAGCTGAGTCCCCGGTACATCGGACCATACGAGGTGGAACGGATAATCGGAAACCTAGCATACCAGCTAAAGCTTCCGAGAGATGAGAGGGATACACAACGTTTTCCACGTATCCCAACTTAGGAGGAGTCTGACTGAGGGAATCCAAGAATGTGTGGGGGAACCCATAGAGATAACCCTGGAATTGACATACGAGGAAGTTCCGGTGAAAATCCTAGGCAAAGAGGAAACAGGAAGGGCAAGTAAGAAAGAAAGTAAAAGACATGAATGAATGAGGCAAATGTTAATAAGACTCGGGGTGAGGGAGGATGGACCGTCTGACCGAACCCGGCATCGTGTTTAGTACACGATTCGCCAAAGAAAGGGCATGCCTTATGAAGGGAACGATAAGTTCCAGAATTGAAAGATACGTACGAAAGGGCAGAATGAATCCGGGTGAGAAAAGGGGTAGCGCCTAAGTACTCACCCGGGGAAGGAGAAAGCATACGACAAGTTGAGTCAACCAACAGCTAACGGTTGGCTTGGGCGGGACATGTACCGAGCATGTTACACTCGGCAACAATGAAGTTAAAAGATAAGGGGAGGGGGGGGGAAGAATGATAAGGGTAAAGAAACATGAAGAAAAAAATAAGTATACAATTAAAAGAAACGACTTTCGTGTGTGTACGTTTTATTTAAGAAATGGAAGAACATATATAGTATGTGTGAGGTTTCCTTTAATAGATTGTGACCACTTTACAGATTTTGTAGGTGACGCGGACGAGGTATGAGGAGGGCATGGGAAGGAGGTCGTCGGTTGTCCGGTGATAGAGTCCGGTCTTTTGAGAATACTCTAAATTATGTCGCTAAAGTTTAATGCTTTTGAATTATGTTTAGTTTACGCTCGAACTTTTCGTTTTATTTAGTACGTTTTTACCAAATCAGCTAGGCCCAAATTAGGGTCGTTACATGTTCGGTGTGAGTTTGTGAGCAAACTCACCCATATATATAGATACTCTATCATCGTTCGAAAAAGTGGAAATTTGACTTGGATAGCTTTAGCATTCATCGTTATATGAGTTTATATGTTAACGCGTTTGGCGAATGCTAAAGCTGTCCACATGAGCTTTTTGCGTTTTTCGAACACGGACGGCCTTACAACATTAATTTGATTTTTTTCCATAGTAAACGACCAAATTAGCTCTATTAGTAATACATTTAAATTACTAATAAATATTAGAGTTAATATTGATTTATTTTAGATTGTCAAATGTACACTTATCAAACTTTGAGTACATAATCTTTACATATTTTGAAAGTTTAGGCTCAAAAGTAGCAATTGTGATAATGTTATTTTTAGAATTTTAAAAGTTTGAATATTTTATACATTTTTAAAATCTTAAAAGTTAAATACAAATAGTCTATATGCAATATTAAATAACATATATGTTGGAATAAATAACACTAAAGAAATACTAATATTTTGTTTTGTAGTGATTAAGTGATCAAATTAAAAAGAGAAAATGATGTCATTGATCCCTGAAATTTGGATAATTTGCACTATTCATACTCATAGTTCGTGACATTTGATAAAATCAGTCCTCAAAGTTCATTTTTAGTCCCCGAAGTCAAATTGACACAAAACATCCTCCCGTAATTTACACGCAGTGGTAAAATTAGAAGTTCGTAAGATTGACAAATTTAGTCCTTCAATTTTCTAACCGACGTTAGTAAGACGTTAAATAGGTTTCCAAAATGTCATTATTCTTGGTGTCTCATGTTGTTATTCTTCTTCCTTGGGTTTGCTTTTGCTCAGCATATCTTCTTGCTCATCATTTTTCGGGAATTCTTTTTCGTTATTCTTCTTCCTTGAGTTCCTTGTTTCAATCGTGCTTTCTTAGGAGAGGAAGAACTCCTTCGGATTGTCCCTACAAATTGAAGGAAGACCATGTGCTCCCACGAACGGAAGTTTGTTGCATCCACAGAATCAGCACATCAATAAGAGTATTATAAAGGGAGAACTGGGGTCGATGATTCATTTTAAGCACGGTAATTATTATCTGAATAAGCTAGAGAATTTGGAAGCTTGAGTTTTAGCGTATTTGATACAATGGGGTTTTTATGGAGTATCGAAGACTTTTCGGATCAAATTGGATAATCATTTGTTGATCACTATTGTGGAGCAATGGCAACCCCACATATTCTTCTCCCAATGGCCAAGGTCACTATGAGATTGCAAGATGTGTCACTGATATGGGGTTGTTGATATTGAATAATGTTATCACTAGTCCACGACCCAATAGGAGTATTGGACAGTGTATGAGTATAGTACTACCACGTTTGGATGGACTCCTAATGTTGAAAACATTAGGTTGCACATTTCCAGAAACGTGCTCTAGGAGAGTATGTGTTATGGNCAATGTGTGAGCTTACGTCCTCGGGAGAGCGAAGCTCTACCTTGGTTTCCACTATAATAATCAAAGGATACAAGTACAATGAGGTGATAATAATAACACGGGTAAAAACGGCTCGAAAAACGATCGAAAACACTCAGTCAAGTTCGAAAGGCTGGCAGCCGCGAGTTGTGGTCAACAACTCGCGAAATATACTGTATCAGCAACAACTCGCGAAATATACTGTATCAGCAACAACTCACGAGACAGGCTGGGTAGCAACAAGTCGCGACTGCGTGCAGCAGAGCGATAACTCGCGAGTACGAGCAATAAGTCGCGGATGCGGGATGAAGAGCAATAAGTCGCGACTCAGGCTAGGAGGCAGGCAACAAGTCGCGGCTACGGACGAAAAGTCGCGACTCTACAGTATGCAGAATAATACTTTGCCTTGGAAAGTGTGATAACAGTCCGAACGCGTCCAAATGCACTGGGTTTGTATTTATAGAGAAATCCAACCCAACTTTACTTACTTGAGCCCATTAGCCCAGTTTACTTCACTTAGCCCAAAACACTTTAATAACCTCCAATTATAATATAATAAATGCCACGCTGATCTCGAAGTTTCGGGAACCTATCCCGGTCGAGATATTAGTCGGAAATACGATGAGAAAATACCGGAAAACCTTGCAAATTACTTCTTTGCCTCCAAGCAGTGAATACGAAGCCACATAACATCGTTGCACCAGACCGATGTGCTCCCAGGTGGCAAATTACGAAAATAACTCTGGCCCCGTCCGGGGCCGAGATAACCCAAAACATCTCAAACGCCTATAAAAACTGTATACGAGGCCCAGCGAGCCTGAATTACGAGAATACCCCCCTGAGAATGTCTCGCGACAGACATATGAAAATACCGAAAATACTACATAACCATGTCGGACGAGTCCCCGGGTAAGGATAAATACAAGAGAATATACCCGGGTAATATCAATAGTCCCATGGTTTTCGGATTCTGATTCTGAGTCGTAAACCATATATCACCAGCTCGTCCCGAAAGCCGATTATCGTTCGGGAGCCCCGCCGAAGAAATCCTTATTACGGTTGAAATTCTCTCGTCAATACGATCGTTTTGACACTAAGAACGTCAGATTCTGAGCTCGGGTGAAAATTTCGGGATTTTTCGACTCGGGATATCACCCCTATATAACTCATTTTTCGAAATACACTATATAAATACCCTGTACGCCCTTCATAACTCATTTTCTCGCGCGGAATCCTGAGCATTCGCGACTTATCGTACCACAACTCGCGAACACTGTGCTTCTCGCGACTTTTCGTCAATAACTCGCGACTTCCAGAATCGCTTGCACTAACTCGCGAGCACTGTACCACTCGCGACTAAACTTCCACAACTCGCGACTAAGGACTTGAACAGTAATTCTCGCGACTTTTCGTCAATAACTCGCGAGACACTTAATAAAATTTGTAAAAATAATTTCAAAAAATAAATTTGAATTAAATTTACCAATGACTTCCGATCGCACCGAATCCTCGGGCTCCGCCACTACTTCATCCTCAGATCATTCGGACTCCTCATCCGGTTCGGGGAGTTTCGATTCGATCACAGCCCCTTTTCCTCCCTGCCTTTCCACCATTTATTCTCATTTTTTCGAGAGGATCGCTCACATCGAAAACACCCTCAGCCCTCAAAGTTCCGCGGTTAAAGCCCTCAATTCCTTTAACCAACCTTATAGCATGCATGCTCGGAAGTGGGTATCGATTCTTTAACAGTATTATCTCCCTTGCGACTGTGTCTTATACCAACCTGAACCTACTGACCGTCTTTTGACACCTCTGATCGCCACCCACACTATTTCTCTTGAATATTTAGAATGTGGCATTCGTTTCCCTCTTCATCATTTCCTCGTAGAATTGCTCTCGCATCTACAAATTCATCTTTTCCAACTGAACCCTAATTCAATTTCTTTTGTCGTCGCATTCATAATATTCATGGAGGTGAATTGCATTCCTTTGACCATAGACCTTTTCATTCAAATCTTCCACATTAGTACTGCCGTCAATTTTGGTGCCCAAGGTTGTATATTTTTCCGCCCGAGGCACAAGACAATCCCGTTTCCTTTTTCTACTCCCCACTCCAATCACGACTGGAAGAAACACTTCTTTTTTGTTTGTGGTGTGGGGGATAAGAGGCTGTCTCCTCTGAGTTTTCATTGGCGGTTCCCCGTTGAAGGGGAACCATTTTTCCCTGAAACCTACGGCCCTATTCCTCGGACGACCCTTCCGAGACCTCTGAGGAAGGCACTCCTCGATTGCGCTAGGTCAGACGGCGCTGACTGGACCGTGAAGACCTTATTCTACGCCCCGATCCTGGTTGCTTTCAACCTTCTTCTGGTCCCTCCCCATTTTAGTAGAGAACTACTAGGTATCTGAACCGTATATTCATATCGAGGCTAAACTTGATAACTCTTCTTTGATAGGAAAGAACCTTAGGAACTTGAATTATACTTTTTTTAAATTTCCACTTCGCGTTTCTCACCTAACTTACTTGTCTTGCAGATAAAATAATGGCTCCAGCTAAGGATCCAACAAAGAAGGGGGACCAGCTGAATTTCCTCCGTGACATACATGCGGAGGATGATGAGCTCATCTTTGAGGCGCCACCAGGGACTCCGAACCGAACTGTCGCGGCCGAGTTGGTGTCAAGTCTACAAGAGGTGGCATCCCCGACTGGGGAAATAAGACGCGCCACTCCTCCACCACCACAATCTGCTGCAACGATGGTCGATCCCGAGCCGGTAAATGAGGAGCCAGCTGCAGCAATTACTGAGAGTCCCGAAGATCTAATCCCCTTGTCTCGGCGATTAGAGTATGTTGTTGAGGATCCCACCCCCGATGAAGGCATGTACGACTTTGCCGAAACATTAGTGGATATCATCGGGGACGATGAGGAGGGCGAGATTAGCGAGGACCAGCCGATTTACCCGGTGGTGGAGGAAGTATACAAAGAAACCCGTCCGGAGGGAGAGACCAACCAAGGCACCCGCCCTGACAAGGGGAAAAAACCGGCGGAAGGTCCCACCGTCTTGGAGATCGCGGAACCCATCAGAGAGAGTGGGTTAACCGCTGAATTTATCGACGCCTTCCGTATTCATGACATTCCGAGACTAACGGTTAAGGAATGACTCGATATGGGACGCCGGGCTGGCTTTGTCTTGATAAAGGACAGACTCACCTTTCGAATTCCGAGAGGTGACAACGTATTGAATCGGCCGGCCCTGGCATATTTGGAGCGGAAGCCAGAGTTGCCGCCTCGTGGTCGGGATGACAACACGGTGTTTACCGACGTTGGTCGGTTAATGAGTCAGACCGCGACAATGCGTCGTGCCATTGGGGAGGTTCGTTGCGATACTAGAAATTGCTTCCCTATAACTTATCTACTAACCATTCTTGTTTTCATTTCAGATGGAGCGCACCATAATCGAGTTGGGCACCGCAGCTGCAGTAGGGGAATATTGTATGCTCAGGCATTCGGAGCTCGACTCGCCAGACATTATTGGGGAGTAAACGAAGAAAGCAGCGGAGAAGTTGATGCAAAATCAGCGAGACAATCATGCCCAAGAGATGACAGCACTCCGAGAAGAGCATAGCAAGGCAATTGAATCTTTGCTTCGAGCTCACCGCAGCGAGCTGACGGAAAATTCAGCTTTTCATATCGGGCACAGGCACGCCCTAGAGCAATCCATAGAAACCCTCAAGGTGAATGAGAAGTACGGACATGACAAGTTGAAGGAGATCCGAGAGCAAACTGAGGAGAAGCTGAGGAAGGCCAAAGTGGACAATGCGGCCGATAAGAAAGCTCTCGGGAAAGCCACGGAGGAGGTCAAAGAGCTAAAAACAAGGATTGAAGGCATCCAATCCATCATCGATCGACTCCGGGCACGAATCACCAAGCTGCCGTCCCAGATTAACGACTGCTTCCGAAAGTTAATATGGGAGTACACAGTACACTCTCTTATCTTCTGGAATCTGGGGGCGTTAGCTAATGCCAAGTCGAATGTCCTGTACTTCTTACGAGGGAGTGTCCAGACGCAGAGAATCCTAGGCATATCCCTGACAGCTGAGGAGAAAAAGAAACTCGACCCCAAACTCACCGGGAGGTTCGAGCCTGTATCCGGTGAGGACATGTTGGATTGTTCACAGGATCCGTTCAGGGCGCTACATTTTAACTTGGATGAAGATCTTCACCAGCAACTCTACTCGGAGGATGTCGAAACAGAGGAGGGCCCATCTCCGGATGCATTTAGGAGGTTGGCTACTTTATTTCCGGAGCCAATGGGCCCCCTCGTGGCGGAGCTCCTGAAAGATGATGATGTGATG
>RWGZ01001126.1:0-17363 GCA_009725065.1 Utricularia reniformis | reverse complement strand
AATTAAAAATCAATTAAACTCATTTATTATTTGACTATTTTAAGCGGCAAATGATTTTTGAATTATAGGAATTTAGTTAGGGATTGATATGAAAAAGAAACACTCTGGGAGAAAAAAACAAGGCAGGAAGCTACCATTTTTTTATTATATATAAACCAGTCTTAGTTATTTGGCTTGCTAATCCAAATCCAACACCTTATTTCATCTTCAATTCCAAGATCAAAATCAAGAAGATTTTGAACTGTGTTCATTTTCTCACCGGCATTATGTCGAACAAGTGGTGGTTGGGTGATGGAGTTGGGGTTCCATCTTCTGGGGTTGATTTACCTTCTTCTTCTTCTTCCTCCTCATCACCTGCAATGATAAACCAAATTATAGGAAATCAGCCGTCTTCTTCAACGATCATCAACAACCCAAATCTAAGCATCTCAATGAACAATGGGGATCAAGAAGGTCAAGATGACGAAAGAAAGAACAGCGAAGGGCAAAAAGAGGGGGAAGTTGAAAAACCTTTGCGCGGACCAGTAGGCCGGCCACGGGGATCAAAGAACAAACCGAAACCGCTGATCGTAACAATAGACAGTCCAAGCGCGTTTTGCGGCGTTTTCTTGGAAGTAGCTAACGGAGCTGATATAGTTGAGTCCATCGCTCACTTCGCTAGAAGAAAACAAAAAGGAGTTTGTGTTCTCAGCGCTAATGGAACAGTAACCAATGTTAATATTCGTGAGCCGTTGTCTCCTAACGCTGTCTTTGCTTTGAACGGCAATTATGGCATACTTTCTTTAACTGGCTCTTTTCTTCCTGTCTACACTGGCCTGGCTGTGTTGCTCTCCGCGGGTCAGGGTAAAGTGGTCGGCGGCAGTGTTGTGGGTTCACTTGTAGCAGTAGGTACGGTGATGGTGTTCGCTTTAACCTTCGAAAAATTTACTTACGGCCGTCTCCGTACAGAGGAAGAAGTGGGTAACAGGGAAGACGGCAGGGAATGTAGTGGCGGCAGTGATCCATCACATGTTGAAACTGATCTGATCAACAATGGAGGTCCAAAAAGCAATGAATCCCTTCCTTGGAACCAAGATCGCCATTACTAGACTGAACAATTCTTCTACAAGATTGAGGAATCATTTCAACTTCACAAATGGAAATTCTCATACACTCCTTTGTTCTCAATCCATACTTGCAAGAATAGTTGGAATGGAAATCATGATTTTCAATACCCAAAGAAACCAAAACATTTACTGCAAGTCATAAGATGAATTCCAAAAGGCTAACAACAACACAAGATAAACATTTCAAGTAATTGGGGAAAATCATTATATTCTTCTGCATTGGAATATTCAGCCGGAAAATGATGGTTCCATGAGGACCACCATACTAGCAATTATCACACCCCTAACTTAACAATTGTTTTTAACACAAATAATACCTCCATCAAACAGGTTTCACTTACCTAGAACAAAGCAAAATTCTCACTGGCGGCATTCATCATTCATGGCCTAAGTCGCTTCAGAGTTGTTTTACTAATTTTGTAGATCATCCCTTCCGCCTATCATAAAATGAAACAAATTGGTTAACCTAATTGCCAGTAAAATTACCCATACAAGATAATCCAATCACATCTAGAAAACTTATTGAGGAACAAAAATGGAATATAAGCTCGGTACAAACATATCCAATTGAAAACCACCTTTCTCCATGTGTAGAATGCAACTGATGATAAATATAGATCCGTGAACACGATTCGATATTTACCTCGAAGTAGCATTAGGATCGAGATCTCCTACTCTCAAATCTCGCATTTCGACCCGTTCTTCATGCACTCCGAGTGACGTGGTTGGATCTTCATCATTTTTTGCACAAATAACAGTAGTTCTGGTAAACTTTGAAATGTTTCAGATCTCGATAGGAAACAGATTCCTTCCATTTACAACTCAAACTCGAAGTTCCATGCTCCATGGACGCGGTAAGAGAGAATGATGATCGGGTTTGGGTCAGATTACTGATCAATCAAGTAATATTTGCAAGCCCAATTTTGCTGCTTACCTTGGGCCCACTATTCAAGCCATATATTCAGCCAGGAAATAAATATGGTAAAGTAAAACACACATGCAATCTTTTTATATCAACTAGGCTATTTTAAAGGGTGGGTGCCTAGTCTGACGAGCATTCACTTTTATTATTATTTTTAAATTAATTAATTTAATTAAAAAAAATTAATTAATTTTTTAAAATTTAATACATGTTATTATTTGCTCATTAGGATATGGGTTTTTGTGAGTAGTCAAAAATTAGATTAATTATTATTATTTTTATAATTTTTTATATTTTTCAATTCCTTTTATAAAGATTGGATCAATTTTATTATTTTTTAAACTATTTTATTTGTTTAAATATTTTTGACATCAATATTTATATAGAACATATTTATTTTACTAATAATTAAATTAAGTTATCCACAACAATCTAAATGAATTAAAATTTAAAAATAAATGAATCTCTAAAATAAGGTAAATAATTAAAAAAAATTAAAATTGTAAGTTTCGGAGCATTGTTATAGGGATTAAAGGAAAGTTGTTATTTTAAATATTTATATTATTATTAAGGAAATAGAAATATAATATGTACAGACAGAAAACTGATATGTACAGAGATAAACAAGTTTTCTGACGCCTATGCCGGAGATAGCCTTAAGAATTATATTTTTTTTTATTTCTTTCACGTCGCACTCGAAAAAAATCTGAATTCCAACCCAAAATATAGTACGAGTAAAAATACTGGTGTTGTTCGATTTTTATCATACAGATCGATATAAAAACATTGACATGTGATCATTTTTGGGCGATGCGCAAATTTGATCCTCGTAGTTTCTTATTTTGACAATTTTGCTCTTCCTACTTTGACAATTATGGCAGATTAAGTCCATTAACTTTATTTGTAGCAAAATTAGTCCTCATATTTTGTCACATTTGACAAATTAGGTCCTCCAAATTTTATGTATATGGCAAATTTGGTCCCCGAAGTTTGTAATATGTCATTTTCATTTTTATATAATATGGAGACTAATTTTACCACTACGATCAAACTATAGAGACCGGTTTTGTTCGATTTCATTTGGAGAACTAAATATGAAATTTGAAGACCGATTTTGCCAAATGTTCCAAAATAGGAGGACCGATTTTGCCAAATGTCCAAAATTCGATGACTGAAAATGCCAAAATAAACTTGGAGAACTAAATTTGCCAAAATAATCAAACTACGAGAACCAAAAATGTCATTTTCTCGATCTTTTTTACTTTAAGATCTCTAAATAAATACTTATTTAGATTCAGTTTTAGTCAGTTTTAGTATTATTCTATTAAATAATGAAATTCAAATATATTTTTCTTATAAAGTTAACCTAAAGGGTAAAAGTAGCCAAATTAGAAAACGGCTGTTTAAATTATCATTCAGAAATAACATTATATAAAAATGGCGATATATAAATTTAATGTTTATAATTTTGATAAATTTAATTCTAACGTTTATAAGCAAAATACAAAAATTGCATAACCACCCCATACTTTATTGGCGAAATTATTCTCATAAGTTTAGTATGTATGACATAATTACTTTTCAAAGTTTTCAAGTTTAACGATTGAGGCTGTAGATCATAATCGAAATCATGAAAACCAATTTTGTCTATTTGGAGATATAATTTACCAAATGTTGCAAATTTGGAGGATTATATTTACTAAATTTTAAACTTTTGGAACTGAATAACTATTACAAACTATAGAGGTAAAATTTACAAACATCCAAAATTTGAAAATTAAAAAGTCATTTTCTCATAAAAATATGATGTTAAATTATTATGTTTTAATTGAGAAATAATATTTAGAGAGATAAGTACTTTAAGAATAATTAGAATTTGACACATATAAGCCTCATTGGTTCTCAAACCTATAAATTGAAGATCGAGATCCATTCGTAGTAAGACTTACCGACTGTGTTATTACGAGCACAAAAATTCATTACAAAGAATAAAAATTCAATTACTCTATGATCATCATTTCAATATTAATTTAATTTAAATATATTAAAAAATTGAAATAGAATAATAATAACGGTTGTGACAAAACCACATACCTTTCATATTAATTTTGAATATCAATGTAACCGGCTTTGATAAATTCCAACTTAATACAACATAGTCAAAAGGTCACCAACTCTCTCGTACGACACCGTATTGACTTATTTCATTCACATATGATCAAACAATTATATATATACATAACAAAACAAAATGATATGTTCATCAATGGGGGGTAAGTGTAAATCACCCTTAATGATTATTATTCTCGTAATCTTCTTCTCCGAATCGAGTTGTCTTGCTGTACGAAGTGAGTGGTGGTTCGATGTCAACAAAGCTTTGATTTCTCATGTTCTTCCGAGAGGTCCGGTACCTTCATCGAGCTCAAATCCCTGCACTTATATTCCTGGTGGGCAAATGCAACGATTACCACGTCCACGATGTTAGATTAACTTTTCATATAGTTGATTTCTTTTGTTCGTTTCAATAGTTTTAGGAGTTTCAAATAAATTGTTCCCTCATAAAGCTTGTTAAGATATTGTTAAATTCTTCATGGATTCACAAAGACATCTAAGCTTCAACTATTGAGTTTCTATGATTGACAATATTCGATCAATACCAAAAAAGAATTTAAATTCATATTTTATATTATTTTTTAAGATTAGATCTAAAAAACCCAAAATCTAAGGGTTTTTCAAATATTGACGGTATAATTGGTCACACGACTTTAAAACAAAAATATTTAATATTAGTCCAGAATTTTTATATATTATTTATTATATTATAATACGTAAAAAAAAATTTTTTTTGCATTATTTTAAAATAACATTTAAATATCTTGGGTAGATTGTCCGAATATATAATTGTTAACATTTTGGGTTCTTTAGATCACGTGAGTGAAGAAGATAATAAAAAAATGGTTTCTTGCTGCTGCAGGCACAGTCCCTTGTCTTGTTTAGATTCTTTCTTCTTGGCTCATTGATACCGACCCTTCACGCCCAGAGTTTTCACAAATCTATATTCAATGATTCCTTATTGATATGATCCGGGTTCAAGCTTTGATTCCACAATTTGCAACTTTGGTTTCATTTGCAGAGCCCTGTTATTGACAGATACCTTTCATGGTCAAAGGTGAAAAGTATTCATCTTTGGCTAGTTTAACAGGAGAGAAGACACTCTGTGTGTGTGTCTATAAAAAGAGTGGGTTGGATAGGAGAAGCACCTGATCCAGAAGCTAATGCAAAATGCAGATGCAGAGCAGAATGGCAGCTTATTACCACGCTAACATCACAACTGATCATATACAGCAGGTTAAGTAGCACTTCTTCATCTTCTTCTTAAAAATATGCTTTCTTTAACTGTATTCTTATCCCATTCACTGTACTGTCTCACTAAAGGGCACTGTGGTGTCTTCTCTTTCTCTTCCTTTTCTGACTTAGTTCTGAACCTGAAACTTATGCCATGTAAATGCGGGATCCCGGCAAGATCTAGCGGGATTCACATCTTTTTTACATATGAACTGAACAATGAACATTCCATTTGTCTCTCAACTTCATAAGCTTCTTCTTCATTTGTAATATGCAGTACCTTGATGAAAACAAGTCACTGATTCTCAAGATCGTGGAGAGCCAGAGCTCCGGGAAGCTGAGTGAATGTGCAGAGTAAGCTAATTCCTGTATAGAACAGAATACACACTTGTTTTCATGTTTGTAATACTATTACTAAAGGAACCAAGCGAGGCTTCAGAGTAACTTGATGTACCTGGCGGCCATAGCTGACTCTCAACCTCAGCTTCCTACAATCCATTCTCAGGTATATTTATTTATATGCTACATAGAGAAGCATTCTTATTGACGGAAAACCTGTTCTACAGTACGCAGGCGGAGGAATGCTGCAGACAGGGGGCGCGCAATATCTGCACGCTCAGCAACAGCCACCGCAGTCACTGATAGCGGGTCGCTCCTCGATGATATACGGCGAGCAGCCTTACCAAGCATTGCAGCAGCAAGATCTTCACCGTCAGCCCGGTATGAATTCCGGTGAAACCAACGGCTTGATGTTGCAGGGCGAGCCGCTCTCCTCCGGGGGAGAAGGATTTCCCGATTTCAGCCGCGGATTTTTCGGTATGAAGCAGGAATTCGTCAACGGGATGACGATCGACGGCGGTGACCGTGGGAATCTTTACCTTAAAACAGCCGAGTAAGGGATCATTTGAATTTTATCTTGCTGACGAAACCCTAGATTACTGTTTGGATCTTTGTTATCGGTTTTAACTTTTAAACTAGGAAGATGAACTCTAGTTGTAATCATTTTAATGACTAGTGTAAAAATCATTAGGGCTTTTTAATATTTCTTTAACGGGCCAGATCCCATTATAAGGCCTGGTCTGCTAACAGGCCCAATGAGCCCATTACAGTAGAACAGCGATGAACAGAAGGAAGCCAATGGCAGATCAAAGGGATCTGCTGGGAAATTGCAAATTTTCATCATCAAATGTAAAATGCTTGAATCATATATAAAGCATAAAAAGTAGGAAAAAGGAAGAAGATGAATCTTGTATCAGTCATATAGAGTTCAGATTTCAAGATTAAGCGAAGTTAACCCAAAAACCATCAAAAGGAAGCTTACAGAGTCGGATTAGTAGGTGAGAGTTGAAGCAGCTTGTTCGTGATAATATTGTATATTATCATTTGTTCGTGATAATACTTGTGATGGTATCTTGGTTATTGAATTATTGCTGGGTTATCGATGTTGGACTGTATGTTTGTAATTAGATTGTAACTGATTACAAATGGGTCGTACGGTTATGCCCACTTGTATAAATACTGTATTTTCGTTTGAGTTGAGAGACACTTACGCTTTGCGCCTAGGGTTTGCGATTCTTCCGAGTTCTCTGTGCTGCACTTATGATTTCTTTGTGCTTGTGCCTCTTTTCGTGTGTTCTTGAGGCTCACTGACCTACTAGTTTGGTATATTGTTTTTACGTGGTTTCTTAAACGGTTTCCTTTGAAATTCGAGGCTTGCCGTCTACGTAGTTTCTTAAACGTTTTCCTTTGAAATCTGAGGCTTGCCGCCTATTTAGTTTCTTAAACGTTTTTTCGTCTGTGAGACTGCTTGAAAAAACGTCTGTGACGTTATAGTTGTGTGTACGTTTGAGCACTGCTAGAGAAACTGTGTGAATCTATGTGCTTCTTGTCGTGGATCTGAAAGATTATGAGAATCTTGATATCACGATTAACTTCTCTTCGGGATAAGACTAACACTTGCGATTAGTCCTGCATCATTTTCATATTTTGTACTGATAATTTCTTGAGGTGTACATGAACAATATTGCACTGAGTGTGCGGATGATAACAACATATACAAAAGGTGGGCTCGGAATTGGAGTTGTTGTTCTCGTGAACATACGAGAATTATACTGAGCATTCCTAACCCTACTTTACTTACTGCGTTATTGTGTGATTACGTGATTAGCTGTTTACGAAACTTCTTGGTTGTAGAACGTTTCAGTTTGCTAATTAGTAATAATATCGTAGGGTAAAATAGTTGATTGTCGAGACGATCCATTCTAAGATAAGAATCGAGATCGGATATCACTCTAAAATATGTGTGTTTTGGTTTTAAGAATACTAAAACTAATAGAATTAATAAAACAACAAGAGTGACCGTGATACTGGCTTCGATGGACGGGTAAGAAGTAAAAGTAATTATCATCCCATAAAAAGGGAAGGCAAAAAAACCCAAACTTGAAGAATCTGGTAAACAAGCGCGTCTTCACCAGAGAGGCTTTGGTCGGCAAAATGCTGATGCCGACATCTGCACCGGAGTTTGAGTGGTGACCTGAGTTTGGGCCTTCGGGGTGGGTCAATTCTTGATCTACGGCCTACGGAAGCTATGAATCCGGTCGTTTGTTATTTGATCCCCAATTATTTGGTGACTTGTAATAAATCAGTATTATTATTAAAGATGCAAGCTTTCTCTCCCCACTCCTAAGATTGCTCTATTTTCTTGTACTTTCAGAATCCTCTGCTATCCCTTGTCCCTTGATCTTGTTGTAAATGATTCGTGATTCATGGATCTGGGAAACTCTGAGAGGTGACCGGTAACAAATGGTGGGTGACAGACGCTACCGCCATCCCAAGAGCTCATCGACGTCTAGAACTAGAAAGTCTTCTGCTTTACCGATTGCTCTGTATTTGATCCTTCTTTTTGTTCTCTCACTCGGTGTTTTCATCCTGTACACAAAGGATATCTTACTCGATGAACACCAGGTTCCTTTTCTTCGCGCACAGAAGCCCGAACCAAAGCAGGTAAGAAGAAGCTCTTGGGTGTTTTTTATTGTACTGTCTTTGATTATTGTAGAATTTTGAGAATTGGGTATGTTTCGTGTTGTTCCTGGGTTCTCGATTGAACACTAGATTGGGCATATTCTCGTGGAACTTTTCACCTAATTTGTATTTCATTTAAGCCAATTGTTTGAGCAAAAACCTGTACTGTCATGCTATTATGATTTTACATTTCCATTGCCTTTGTTTGTGAGTGAGATCTTTACCATTGCATAAACTCATTGGCTAAATGCATTACCCAAGGTTCCTGACAATGGAGGCTGAGCAATTTTTTTCTGCAGGTATTAGATGATGCTCTTTGGGAAGCTCCTCCCAGTTTCGGTTTACGTTCTTGTGTCATACCAACGTCTAAATATACATGTACTTTCTTGTCATCTTACTTCTTGTTCAGTTGCCTTTTATTATTGAGAAGTTTTCGATATCGCCTTTTAGCTCTTTTGATGTTACACTAAAGCGCAAATGCTTTGCTATCTTGTGCCTGCTATGCTGTATGTTTCTTAATCTTAGAAATTGGAATGCTTTTTTCAGATTCTTCCTTATCCGATCACTTTATCACTGTCCGGAGCAATGGAGGATTGAATCAAATGAGAACTGGAGTAAGTCATCTTTTAAATTTCACCAATCTCTTCAAAAAGGTGAAAAAACTATAAAGTCGTTCTCGATTCGTGCTGCGTATTTTACATTGTTAATGTTAAACTACGTAGATAGCCGATATGGTGGCTATTGCTCGTATAATGAATGCGACTCTCGTTGTTCCTCAACTAGACAGAAGCTCATTTTGGCAGGATAGTAGGTGCATTTTTCAACCTCAACTGTTACATTTTATAGTTTGTGTATATTAAATATATCAAGTTTCATGTAATATTTACAGTACATTCTCCGATATATTCGATGAAGCCCATTTTATGGAGTTTTTACGGCGAGATGTGACTATCATTAAATCCCTCCCAAAAGATTTAGAATCTCAGCCACATGCAAGGAAGCATTTCACCTTATGGTCTGGTGTGAGTTACTATCAGGAAATGGAAGATTTGTGGAAGGAATACAATGTAGCCTCATTTTTTTCTTCGTATGTCGAGATCCCGTTTCCTTGTTTGATCGACTAACTGTGCAGGTAATTCATGTTGCAAAATCTGACTCCAGACTTGCAAACAACAATTTACCTCTTGACATACAGAGGTTACGTTGCCGTGCTCTATATCAAGCTCTTCGTTTTTCTCCATTTGTCGAGAATCTAGGAAAGGTGAAGACTGCTTTCTCTCATTACTTCATTCTCTGTGGGGATTTTCTGTTCATATACTTGTGTTAGCTATACTGTTAAATAGTTTTTTTGCTACTTGCGAGGTAAAAATGAAATTGCATCTCTGTGAACCTTATGAGTTTGAAAATTTGAACATGCATTTTAAAGTTATCCTTGCGGGAATCGGCTTATATTAGGTTCTGAGCATAAATCGGTGACACCACAGAAGCTCGTGGAGAGACTGCGGTCACGTTCCGGAAGATATATCGCTCTTCATCTACGATACGAGAAGGATATGTTGTCTTTCACAGGGTGCACTAATGGCCTTACTGATACCGAAACCAAGGAGCTTCGTATTATGAGGTAATAGCATATTTTTGTCTAGTATTCTTTGTATGAAACTCATGTAAGTCTTGTAAGAACAATAGGGAGAAGACAAGTCATTGGAAAATCAAGAATATTAATTCAACAGAACAGAGACTCGGTGGTTACTGTCCTTTAACTCCGAAAGAAGTTGGAATTTTTCTCGATTCTCTTGGTTATTCGAACTCCACATTGATTTATTTAGCTGCTGGGAATATTTATGGTGGGGAAACACATCTTTTAGAGCTTACATCCCGTTTCCCGAACGTAGTTCGTAAAGTAAGTTCAGTTTCGTGTCGAAAAATCGAGCTCGGAAAATGACAAGGTCTCATTTGATTACAGGAAATGCTTGCTACTAAAGAAGAACTTGGAAGATTTGTGAATCATGCATCACAAAGTGCTGCACTTGACTATATTGTATCCATTGAAAGTGATGTTTTTATCCCGTCTCATGATGGGAACATGGCGAGAACCGTAGAAGGTCATCGTCGTTTCTTAGGACACCGTAAAACAATTACTCCCGACAGGTATACTAGATTATTTTTCATCTTGTCTTGTTTCTTATTGTCTCTGTATTTCATTGGAATATGCAGAAGAGGTCTTGTTCAGTTACTAGATAACTCAGAAGCTGGAGTTATTTCGGCATCAGCATTACCTCGTTATGTAAAACAATTGCACAAAAACAGGTTTTTTTGTCTCAGATTCTTCTGTAACACAGCATTCTGCAGTTGTTAAGTGTGCTGTTCGATTGTAGGCTTGGTACCCCTCGACGTAGAAGCAGCCCTTTCGGAATCAGGGGACGTGCACGACTAAGACTCGAAGAACCATTCTACCAAAATCCATTTCCAGAATGTATATGTCGCTCAGAAGATGCAGTCAAATGACATTTTTTTGCTTCTTATTCCTTCAATTTTGACATTTACGAATCAATGTAAATTTCATATGTTCTGCGGAAACCTCGAAATCAACCTCGATTTGTTTGTGAATGCACCTGTTAACATGAGATGACTACTCTTGTTCGAATGCAGAGTTTTGGGCTCTTACAAATCTATGTATATTACAAGTGGTTCATTTCCCGGCTCAACGACAAAGTTCGTAACCACTGTCCCTGTCGAAAGATCAACATCTGCTTTGTAAGATCCATGGAAGCCTCGAAACTGAACCTGGCCTTGTCCGTCAACACATTTTCGAATATGAGTCGACCACTCTTTCTTCAAAGAGATAAGCCTTTTACCTGCTTCATTGATATCACCTTCGGCATTCACAAGGTGGGCATTTTCTCTGCTCATGCATAACTCCCAGAATCCCCACAAGACAATACCACCAACAGCAGGGTGTGCATAAGCTTCACGTAGCATAACTTCGAGATCATCAGCTCTTATGTATTCATTGTGTGAAGCAACATCGAGCTCTGTAAACCATATCGGAAGGCCAAGAATGGCTAATTTATCAAGAGCAGAACAAACAATGGAGCCAACTGGTGAGGTTATATGTCCCTGTATACCTATTCCTCCAACCGGAGCTCCTTGTGCTTGAAGACCGAGAATATGATCTATGTACTTCTCGGGGGATGATCTCGCATCAAATCCATCTTCGATGTTGTAATCATTTACGAAAAGTGTGGCAGAAGGGTCGATCTGGTTTGCCTTCTTGAACATGGTGGCTCTGATCTCTTCTCCTAGATGATCTTTGTAGAATGAGCCATGAAGCATCTCATTGTTCACATCATAATGCTTGAATTTTCCAATGTACCTTGTTAGTAGGCTCGTTAGCCGGTTATCGACGGCTGAAATCATATCATTTCTATTCAAACTCCGAACCCATGAAGGAACAGCCGACTCCACTTCCCAGAAGATGCAGTGGCCTCGAACTTGAATGCCGTTCGTGATGCATAACTTCAACAAATCATCAGCATCTTTGTAATTTAAGTTCCCTTGCTGTGGTTCTGTCCAGTACCATTTTAACTCGTTTTCAAATACTCCCCAGTTGAAATTCTTGGTGAAAAACTCAACATTGTCTTCATTATCTATGTAAGTTCTGTTGATGCATGAACCAATAGGGAAACTGCTTAGAGTTTGCTTGATTTTCACTGAACTTCCCAGCAGTTTCGTCGAATCAGACGATCTCAGCTTCAAGACAACATCACGCTTCCTTATCTGCAATAATTTCCATGTACAAACTAACACAATGAGCTTATATTATCATTTAACGAAACCCGAAAATCGAAAACATACCATATCGATTTGCTTTGTAAGTTTCGGGAATCTCTGGCATCGATCAACGGGAAAGATTTGAAGGCCAGCAAGCATCAAGTCAACACCAGGATTAGGGCCTTGCAAATAGACCATTATCTTTGAAGGGAGTTTTTCGATTCTGAAGGATCCTCCAATCTCATGCCATTTTCCATCATTAGCACACTCAACAAGACCTCCATTGACATACTGAGTATCAACACCAAAAGCAATATTAATGTTCTGAGGTCTCGTTGCCTGGTTACCGATCCGAACCCATGCCGATACTTGATATGTCAAGTAAAGCTTCACCTTTTCAGTTATTATCTGAGCAGGACCCATCCATGGCTGTGTACGATTTGTAACGAGAATGTAGTGACCACTTAAAGGTTCAAAGACTCCAAGAGAATCTCTAGCCATGGGAGGAATAATATGTGGAGAACCATTTTGAACACTAAGATTGCAATCTCCTAAGGGGAACCATCCATTTGTTCCATTGTTGAGACTGGAGTTAGCAACAACATTGACTCCGAAAACGGTATTCTAAAGCAAAAGAAGAAACAAGAAGCAATCATTTGATTTGATTACACATTCCTTCACTTAGAAATAAAAATATCAGGCATTACACTACCTCAATGGATGGGGGAGACGGTTGGGGAACCTTAACTGCATGTTTTACGATAAGATTGTCAAGGAGAATGTCAGTTCCTGGAGGAGGGCCTTCTAAGAATATAACAGCCTTGGATGGAGAACCATTTATCAGGAACTTTCCTTGCAACTGAACCCAATCTTTGTCTGTTGCTTGGACACTGAAAAATGAAGGTCAAGTAATCAACCTGAAGTTAGAACTAAAAGGCGCCAATAAGTCATCTTACCCTGCGATCCCGATGTATTGTTCACGATCATCCAGTTTCAGCCAAAGTGTAGCTCTCACTTCAGAGCTAGTTATGTTATCACCAAATAGTCTAATAGTGGCAAGGACTTCATAAGCAAGCTTCCTCTGAACTCTTCCACTTATCTCCTGCTGTATCCCATTCCAGTTTTGAGACCGATTAACTGTCGATACAAAGAAATTCCCAGTCTTTGGAAGCACTTTTCCTTCTGCCATAGAATTGTGCAACACAACATTGCAACCTCTTCCAGACCAGTAGTTAAGGCCATCATCAAACTGTGAATTCTGTACTATGTTCTCGTCTCCATCAGCTAAAGCCCCCCTTCTTTGATTCTGAAAAATTCACAACTCAAATGTGAGAGCTGAAAGAACGAGGAACATTGGCGTACAACATAGTTGAATGGTTTAAGGCCCCTTTTGAGACTGGGGAAATCGCATTTGTTTAAATATCGTACAAGCATGTTTTTTCTTCTTTTGTACATAAAGAATACCTTCTTTTCAAGCAATATGAAGAAAACTACATATTTTTTAGCATGCATACTTACATCATGAACACCGGAATTTTGACAAGATATCACCACAGATCTTATCAGCAAATCAATTCCATGGGAAGGTCCTTCGAGATAAAATATAGCTCGTCGAGGGGGAGTCACCAGAGAGAATGTGCCTTCTACCTTTTCCCACCGATCCATTGAAGCACAAGTCCTGCATCAGGTGTAATAAATCAAGATCAAATTCCGAAGCAAGAGAGAAAATCAAAAAGTTCCATGGATTACCTTCCAATAAACAAGAAATTAACCGAACCATCATGTTGTTCAAGTTTCAAAGTAGCAATCACGTCATGAACACCGCTGGTGTCCCCCGATATTGCGACCCAAGCACATAATGAGTAACTTGAACTTGTGGTGACCCTGTCAGTGATATCTTGTTCCAATCCTTGCCAACATTCTTTACGGTTTGTGATCACAGCAAAACGGCCCCGCAACTTCGATGACAACTCTCCTGGATAACCAGCATCCTCAGAGACTACATAGGCATCACAACAATTGGGGTGCCATAAATCAAGTCCCCCAGAAAATTCATGGTTCTCTATGATATTCCTAGATAGTGTTGTGCTTGAGTCCTTCAACTCCTAAATTAGTGAAAAGATTCAAAAATTTCAAAGAGCGGCAACAGCATTCCTTTGAAACTGCATATATTAAAGAACATTTCGTAACCTTAGGCTGGAGTCTCATATCCTTATTGTTCGTCTCCATACCCTCCAATCTATCTCCTGATTCCTAGAACATGATTCCCGTTAAACAATATATATTAGATACCTGAAAACCATGAATATGATGAGGAAAGAAAAAAGGACCAATGGATAAATGTCTAGGTATCTCCATCACCTCGGTTTGATGGTGTGAATCGTCATTGCTCGTGTGTGGCTTCTCCATTATATCCCTTGAAAGCTAAAATTAACAATAAAAACTAATCATCTCCAGCCAAATCAACGCAAAAATGCAAAAGGAATCAGAAATCAAGAGAGAGTTAACTTCATTACTCTTGAATGCGAGCTTCTTTCTAGAAATCCAAAGATGGAAAAACAATTCAAGAAACGGGTCATCATATAGTGCCCGCCCTCAGAGATCTCTTAAAAGTGAAACCTAAGAAAAGAGTGGGGCCTTCTTCAACGATAAAGAAAAGATTTTCATGGGCTCTCCAGCCATTGCAATAATATCGCTAACCATCTCCGATTATATGACTTGAAATCAAACCCCATGTTAAAACACAATGGACTATGCAGATGAAAAAAATGTTAGTGGGTACGTGAGTTTCTTTGAAGTGCAGATTACTCTTAGCAGAGATGCTTCAGCGAAACTTGAATTACAATTTAAGACATCATATTTCATTTCCCTATTTCATACTTTTTACCAATTTATATACCTTTCTTTCCAGCATAAAAAGGGAATCTTTTCTTCAAGCGTTTCCGTAGAAGATGAAGCAGTGGCCCGGAATTTGACTTCCAGGTTCGGGGTACCACGTGGCACTCCCTCCTAAATTTTTCTGTTCAGGCACCAACCGCACCAGTTCACATTCACTGTTTAGGGCTTCCATATATTCCTGAAAGCTTTTTACTATTTTTGCCCGTGCAGAACAAAGCCAGAGATAAAATCAATATTGAGCTGAAGTTTCTTCTCCTTTTTAACCTTCTTTGTCTGTTGTGCTTGTGCCTGAAAAATGCCAATTACTGTTAAGTTTTCCATCACTTTCGCCAAATGCATATGGCTGATTGTAAATAATGCATCCCTATCATCCACCAAACCCTCTTTCATCCTGCATCAATCACAGAACATCGACACATAAATACATAATAAATACATTAAATAAAAGGTCGAAGCTTTGCTGATAGAGGAATCCAAGATTAAAGATGGCGATTCCTATCCACAGAAGTTTAAATTTTTGGTTTATTGCAATGAATTCATGCTCCCTTCAATAAATCACACTTCCTAACTTTCTGACGCACTGCGCCCATCTAAAAGATGTATATAGTAATCCCAACTTGATTTCTGTATATAAAGAAAGCTAAGTAAATACATATAATGGAGTTGAGGAGGGCCTGCTATAATGATATGACAATAATGGCAGTAGTTTCAGCTCTGGGCAGGGCCACTACCCTTATCATTTTAGCCGTTTTGATGAACGATCAAGGTTTGATCTGATGCTTTCTTCAGGATTGATTTGTTTGTTTGTTTTGAAACATGTTCATGTAATGAAGAAGGAAACTTACAGGAAATTATTCTGCAGGAGGAATCATGGGAGCAAAGTTTACACTGATCAACAAGTGTTCTGAGACGATTTGGCCGGCGGTTTTGGGATCTCCGCCGCTGGGGACAACAGGATTCGACCTCCAAAAGGGGGAATCACGCGCAATCCAAGCGCCCAACGGATGGTCTGGTCGATTCTGGGCGAGGACTGGTTGCTCATTTGATCAATCAAGCAAGGGATCCTGCATCACCGGCGACTGTGGTTCCGGCGAAATGGAGTGCAACGGAGCAGGAGCCAGCTCAGTCACACTAGCTGAATTCACGATTGGGACTTCCCCTTCTATGGACTTCTACGACGTCAGCCTCGTCGACGGCTACAACTTGCCGGTAACGGTGGAAGCAACCGGGGGTTCTGGGCAGTGCGCATCCACAGGTTGTGTGGAAGACATCAACAAGAAATGCCCACCGGAGCTGACGACTAATAACGGAGGAGCGTGCCGCAGCGCATGCAGCGCTTTTAACACGGCGGAATACTGCTGTAAGGGCGAGTACGGGTCGCCGACAACGTGCAAACCATCGACATACGCGCAGATGTTCAAAACCGCGTGTCCCCTGTCTTACAGCTACGCTTACGACGATGCAACCAGCACCTTCACCTGCACCTCCGCTGATTACATCATCACCTTCTGCCCCTCCTCCCTACCAAGGTACAACTAAACAGCGAACCAATCCACACTAACACAATCTAACAGGGAGCTGATTTTTGCAGCAAAAAATCATCAAAACCCGACGAAAGCCCCAGTGAAGACACCCATCCCAATTCGGGTCACGAACCAGGACCCGATTCAAAACCCGGACAACTTCAGCCGGTGATCATGGGGGACGATTCGTGGTTGGCGGAGCTAGCGGCGGGAGGAGCTGGCCCAATTGGTAGGTCATTACCGTCGACATCGCTTATCGTAGTTGTACACCTCGCATTAGTGGGTGTACATCTCCATCAGTTGTTAGATAATTAGGTTAAATTTATTTTTTCATCAATCATCACCCAATAAAGTTTGTATGATTTTTCTATCTCATTATTTTTAATTTTTGTGAATATAGTATTCAATGTTTTTTTGTTCCTAAAATAATTTTTTGACAAAATTATCTTTATAATTCGTAAAATTTGACAAATATAATATTTAAAGTTTAATATATATCAAAATTGATTATTCAAATTTGAAGATTAAATTTGGATCGAATTTGCAAATTTTGAAAATATTTGAAATTGTTTTTGTCAAAATTATCAAAATATACAAATCACGGATCCCAAATTAAAATTTAGATATTAAATTTGTCAAATCATTTTCTCCAAATTTATTTTTCTGAATATTTTTAAACAATATTGTAGCATAAAATATATAAAAAATTAAGATTGTTTGATTCAAAATGACAATATAAAAAGTAATTGATTTGTTTTAAAATGTAAATACACTTTT
>RWGZ01001125.1:1059292-1071405 GCA_009725065.1 Utricularia reniformis | reverse complement strand
AGGTGTAAGTGGGCTGTAAGTGTTTGTTTTGATTATTTAAGTTGGCCCAACTGTTATCGGGCCTCACCCATTACAGGGTATCCGGTCCCAGAGTTCTCATCAATATAGAAATACGTTTTGTGTTCCAAAGAAGAGTGAAGGATGCTATGTCACGAATAGAAAATGAGCAGGCCCGTTTTAGGGGCTTGAGAGTGATGATTCAAGGTCAAGTACACGGAATGGCGAGGCAATGCCTGTAAGATCAAATTCAACAGGATTCAGGACTAGCGATGCCACTGAAAAGGCAAGGTATCCTTTATTCAGATCAATCGTCTAGTTAGTATATAGAACTTGGCAGGCATGTCACTTATCTAGAAAGAAGGAGAAAATATTGTGATGTAAAACTACAAACCCAATATTGTGTTTGTTTAGTATAGCTTATTAAAATTGCGGTGTGGTGAGATGTAGTGAAGTGTGGTGAGATGCGGTTAGATATGATGATCGTGAATTTTTAAATATGTTTTGATAAAATTGCGATATTATGATCGTGATTTATGTAAAAATATTAATATGCTCTTATATATATAAAATAATAAATATAATTATATTATAATTAATAGAAGTAAGGGTAAATTAGTCTTATCCAAAATCACGATGAGACCACAGCTGGTTTTAACAACTGTGAAGATATCGTGATTTTTTAACAATTATCACATCGCAATTAAGCTTGTGTTTTGTGTACCATTCAAAAATCACGATCTGCATATCGCACCGCATCTCACCGTATTTTTAATTTGAGTTCCAAACAAACCTATTATATTGTGAATAGTAACTAAATATGACTTCAGTTACGTTTGACATTTATTCAAACTAAATTTACCGTTCTTTTTCTAATGCACTATAATAGAATTCGTAAAATATGATTTCAAATCCTAAATCTTATATGCTCGTACCCTATTACTTGAAAAATAATTTGTAGTGAGGGTGACACAGCATTTTAGTGTTTGATAAGTTGATTGTTGGTAATTTTATTTAGCTAATTTTTTGATAAATAAAGTATCTTCATGGAAAATTCGGCCATATTTTTCATTTTTCGTATATATTAATGGTTATTGATTTATGTATATGTGAAAAAGTTTTTATTTCGATATCCTATTTCCTCAATATGTATTAATTTTAAGGCCATTTTCCAATTTTAAGGATGAGGTGCACCTCATGTGAAATTTAAGACAATTTTGCATTTTACAATATGTATTCTTACATAAATTTTAGAACTTGTGAAATTTTCAAATTTTGAAATTTTAAAAATGCAAAGTTTGTATTAAATCCTATAATTTGGCTAAATATATCTCATTTTCTCTTTTTAATGTTACTATTGGGGTCAATTTTTCACCGACCCAAACTCTGTTACAGATAAGTAGGGTTATCGGTCGCGTTCGAGACGGCGATACAAGAAATTCCCTTGCGTGGTGGTAAACGCAACGGACGTCCTCTTGGCCGATTGAATTGAATATTCTTAATTTGTCATAAGATCCCCTAATTTTGAATATCTGTCAGTTTTCTTTGGTTGGGTATCGGCAGAAGGAAGATAATCCGAGAAACTGGCTTTTTGTCAACTAAGCCATCAAATCTTCTTTTGTTTTACACTTTATAATGTCTGCAATTGTTTTTGGCAAGAGAGCTTTCTTCGATGATATAGATCCAGAGATTTCGCCTCAGTCGGCATACAAGAAGTATCGGTGCTCGTCATCAGGCTCACCTGTTCGTTTTTTATACTCGCCGGCGTTGCAGGCTACTTCAATTGATCAGCTCAAGGGTTTGTTCCCTCAAATGAAAATAGAGGTGAAGTTGTTGATTTTAGACCGTTTTTTGGTTTTAAGGCTTCCGTCTGCTCTCGATTTTATTAGCATGAATTCTTCATTCACTTCGAGTTCTCTCCGCTTGAAATTATTTTTCTATATATATATTCTTCACCACCATTAGTGATTGGAGTTTTGTTTGGTAATTTACTTCAATGTATATTCTCTATTTAAACTCTAGCCTAATGAGTCATTGTTAGCTACACTCAAACATAGCCTAAGGCTATGTTATATATGCGCTTTGAAAATTAGAATGCAGTTTGAAAATGTGTTTTCAGAATGTGATTATAAATCAAGAATGCATTAAGTGCTCTGTAATTGATAAATTGAATTGCAGAATAAGAATAATGTTCTGTATAAAATTAGATTTATACAAATTAGACTTCGTCGCTAGTATCTACATGACGAAAGAAATTATGTATGGTTATAGTTGCACGTTAAAAATACATGAGAATGGACAACTTACAAATATGCCCAATGACATTGTAGATCTGAGATTGTTGAAGATGAAAGAAAATATGATTTTTTAAAGTATATATTTATAATTTAAATAACGAGAATGTATTCTAATTTTCAGATCCAGCCTCCTACCTCATTCTGTATTCAAATAACAATTTGAAAATGCATTATGTTTATAATCAGAATGTAAATACTGTAGTGTTCTGTAAAAACTGCAATAATGCATTCTAACATCAAAATGCATTTTGAGAATGCATGCAGAACATAGCCTTAGTAATTTCTGTTTCTATTTCTTGTCAAATGACACTTTTGTAATAATTTTTTTCCATCTTAATACAAAATTTTCCATCTTAATAATTGTAAAATTATTCACTCCAGCAATGTCTCAGATTTTTATTGTGAAGGACTTTTTGATTTGCTGAACATATGTTCTGATATGCTGAACAGCAGATCAACTTGACTTAATTTTTTTCAAAAGCTAGCTCTTATTTCTTATGGATGAAATATGGCACTGGTAGAATTTTCTTGGATATTCTTGTTTAATAAATATCTGGCATCTAATCACGGTGGTGCCATTTTCATGCAGCTTCTTGAAAAAGCTTTGGAGGAATGTGGTAACAATATGGATTTGGCAATAAAGCACCTTCAAGAGTTTTCCCTAGGATATTCCGAGGGTATTGCAACTGCCAATGAAGAAGATAATTCAACCCAATTGGAAAGTATATTCTTATGCTGTATATTGGCATGTAACCACATCGAATATTTATTCATTTGTACTTGTTTTTCTTTCAGATCATTATAGGGTACTTAATAAGTATTGACATATGACATATTCTTTTATGTGATCAGATGCCTCTAATCCAATTGAAGAGACTAACACTCAACTCCAAAACAGACTTCGAGTGGATGGTGCGGAATTGGTAGACTTCCTTCTCAAGGAAATGACCTGTGCATCCAGCATGGAGGATGCAAGATCCAGAGCAGCCAATGTGTTGGAGAGTTTCGAAAAATTAGTATCATCTAGTGCTACTGCTGAGGCAGCTCAAGCTTTTGTCAAGGTTTGTTTACTTTTCTCCATTCCAATTGTTCATTTACTGGTACAAGGTGCTAGTGTGGTGATATCTTCCAAATGCTTTGGAAGGTTAAATGATATCATTTTTGCCAACAGTACAAACATATTTCTCACGATTCAATAATGGACCCTGAATCTTACTTTATACTTGTCGTTGCTAGGAAAATGAGGTTCTTAAGGGACATATTGAGGTGCTTATACGCGACAACGTCATTCTTAAGCGTGGTGTAGCCATTCAGCATGAACGTCAAAAAGATTACGATGAAAGGAATCATCAGCTGAAGCAGATGGTGAGCCAGTGCCAGGAACAAATACGAATCCTCGAGGTTTCTTGTCTTCCTTTTACAATCAATATGGTTAGCTGGTTCATTGATTAAATCGTGTATTGGTGCAGATGAAAAATTATGCATTGGCATTGCATTTGCGTCAAGCTGAACAAGGCAGCGCGATACCAGGGCACTTCCATCCAGATGTCTTCTGATAGTAAGATACCCTTCAGTTTCAAATGTTGGTTACAAACTTGAGCCTCCATCGTTCTACTGGAATTATGCCAAACGTTTACATATTTGAGTCTCCATTGTTGTAACAGTTTAAACTTTTTAAAAATGTTTCTAGATATGTATTATTTATATTTTTAGGAGGCCACAAATATAATTCTTTTATTCTTGTTGTTTTTTAAATGAATAATATAAACTTATAATATAATGTTAGGATATGGGTGCAGTGGTGCACCTATACGAGATACACAGAGTCGGGGGATTAGTGATATATAGAACTTTCTCAATAGTAATATAAACATTATAATATATTAAAGTTAAATATTATGAGTTAAAACAATAATACCTAACAATTAAACTTCAAATTTTAATAATCAAACAAATCAATTAATACATCAAAATTAACCAAGTAAAATTCCAATTTAGGCTATTTATTTTTTGGTATAAAAATAAAAAAAAATTAAAATTCTTGTACTTCAACTATTGATACGGGTATCCACAAATTGGTGTGTCTGATGTGTTAAATTTGGATATTTTGGTGAATCAGCACATCATAGAATATATGCAATGAGCACGTAGTTCCTCAAAAGTCAATAAGCATTTTGTGGGAAAGCGGAAACCATATTTGTATTGCTAATTTTAATACGAAGTGTAAATTACTATTGTTTGAGATAGAGAATTGCGAACGTTAATTTTTCACTGTATTTGATATGTGCAATCGTGAATTCCGTACAAAACTTTTTTAAAAAATTATAATGTGTGGCTTGATATAGCCTATTGTAAGTGCTTTGGCTATCATGATAGACTACCGCGAAGTAGAGCTGTTACACGATTTAAACAGTTCGTGAACAATATGTGTTCGATTCGTATGTGATCGTGTTCGCTCGTTAGAATAAAAATATAAACATTATTCGAACATTATTTTTTGTTTGTTTATAATTTAAACGAACACGAACAATTTCATGAAAAAATATATTTGTTATGGTCCCTTTTTAGGGGTACCAACAGTCGTCCGGTTCATTCAACGAATGAACTCGATTCTAATTTATAAAAGATATGGAGAACGATTNGGGTTCGGACGGGTAATAAAACATTGTCTAAGATGACTAGTTTATCCAAAAATAGTAAATCATAGGGGTCTAATTTGCAAAATCATATAAGCCCACTGATGTAATCCACCTTTTTAGAAATACATGTAATTAACACTATTGTAGTAAATTTTGAAGAAAGGGAAAGATAAAATATGATATGATATAAATTGTTGACATGAGAGAAAGTTGATATCTGAAGAGTGAAATTGATCTTATTAGATTTGACAGGATAAATATAGTTTAATGACTGAAATTGTCATTAAACGAAATTGATATATTAAATATATTTTTTAGATGATAAATGTAAATTGGAAATTAAGTACTTAAATATTAAATTATAAATTTATTCTTAAAAAAGTGAAAGTGAAGTATGTTGAGGGGGAAAGGAAATTAAACTAGTGCACGGCAAAGATGATGGGCGAGTGTAGGCCAATACAAAACGACGTCGTAAAGATAAAGGAAGCAGAAAGAAGCAACGGACAAATTGAAATGCAGGGAACGCCGTTTGTTTGCGTTGAGTGGCTGGGCTGTCCCTGGACCTGGACTTCTTGTTGCCTTCGCCTTCCCACTCCATTTCTCACCCTCTTCTTCTCTCCCATTCAATGATTTACCGAATTCACCTTCAATTCTTCTTCACATTGAACCTCTTCTCCCAGCTTGTCCCGTCTTGTATTCTTATGGTGGTCCTGTCCACTCTGCTTTTGAATTCAATTAAAAGTTGAGATTTACGTGTCTGAATTTGTGGGTATTGTAATATGGACGACTGTGTTTGTCAAATGAGGACTGGTAATGGTGTTTCTGTTGATGATCTAGAAATTTAGGATTCAATGTATTGGGGAATGTAGTCCAGTATACGAGAGAAGTGAATCACATTGAAAAACTTGGATTAAGTCAATTACTCATGATATTATTTCTCTTATACATTTTCTATTTCCACATCCTTTGTCCAATTCCATCCTCATGACTCCCAAATTCTTGGATATTTTATCAACCTCCCTCAAACAAGATCGGGGACGTAGGTTGAGTTTTCGTATGAAGTAGAGGAGTTGTGGACGACCAAGTGGTTTGGTGAATATGTAGGCAATTTGATTGGAGGTGTGTACATGATGAGTAGACAAGAGACCTTCAGCCACCCTTTCCCGGACAAAGTGATAGTCAAGTTCAACATGTTTACTTCGAGAATGTAGAACTAGATTGATTGTCAAGTGAAGAGTTGAGATGTTATCGCAGTAGAGTCTTGGAGGACGTGGTAAAGTGACTTGAAGATCATACAAAAGGTACTTAAGCCACGTCACTTCTGCTGCAACATGAGCCATGGCTCTATATTCAGCTTCGGTGCTGGATCGGGAGACTGTATGTTGCTTGTTGGAGCACCATGAGATCAAG
Source organism: Utricularia reniformis (assembly GCA_009725065.1). Classification (NCBI taxonomy): domain Eukaryota; kingdom Viridiplantae; phylum Streptophyta; class Magnoliopsida; order Lamiales; family Lentibulariaceae; genus Utricularia; species Utricularia reniformis. The sequence continues at coordinate 1,065,062 of RWGZ01001125.1, read as the reverse complement.
TTTCCATCGAGAAAAGTACAAAACCCGGTGACTGACCGACGAGTACAAAAATCCTTATGACTCCCAAATTCTTGGATATTTTATCAGATGATTCCTTTGTCGTTGAGTTTTTCAACTTCTCCCATGGGTTCTCCGACAACGACGATGAAGAGCAGCAACTGCAATCGGTGGATTTCGATGTACAGGAAAAGCGAACCCATGATGCTATTTCGTTGGAGACTGACCTCTCTCCTCTTCTTGAGATCGAATTCATTGCACCAGTAAGTGTATTTTTCTGGTTTTCTAGGGCTAAAGAGACATTCTTTGATGTCATTTTTATCAAAATATATTTGAAAAAATTGTTGAGCCAAATAAAGATAGAGTGTACCCTGAAGAAATGCTGGAAATTGGTTAAATGAAGAATATATCCTACTTATTAGACCACAATATTTTGTAAGTGTGAATACATTTTATGATTAAGTACTATACAAGTGGGAAACTATTTTAAAAAGTTTTTTGTATGCTGGAAAACCTAAGGTTGCTGTATGTTTTTTGTAGCCACAATTCTCTATCGGAATATGCTTTGCATACATTGATTGCAATTACAAGGCTTCTATGCTTAAATCTGTTCCGACAACTCTAAATCACAAAGCTCTTCATAGTATCGGAGCTGTCAAATGAGGTAATACTCTTAATTCCTGGGAATGTTAGTATCTAAATAATTACAGATGACAAGTAGCCGCACAACACAAGTTCCTCCTCTTTTGGATGGGACAAATTATTTCATCTGGGCAATAAAAATCAAGACAATCCTGCAGTCCAAGGATCTATGGTAAGTTATACTAAGCGAAGATATTTCAAGCATATCTGATCCTCCATCAGAATTAGAAAAAAAAAAGGATGATTTTGTCATCCAAAAATATAAAACAATGACTATCCTTCATGATGTCGTTACAGGCACCATGTTCAACAAAATAGCAAGTTGCAAGACACCCAAAAAAATTTGGGACAACCTCAAGGAGCTTTATGAAAGAGGAGATCAAATCAGAAAGATACATATCCGAAATAAGATGACGGATTTTGAGACAAACAAAATGAGCCACAAAGAGACACTCCAAGAGTACTACGACAGGACATTGAATATTATAAATGAAATTCGAGCACTAGGAGGGGATCTATCAGATGACAAGATAATTGAAAAAGCCACTATGAGCCTACTGTCAAGATTTGAACCAAAACTATCAGCCATATAGGAATGTGATAAGTTGAAGAAACTCATGGGGATCAAGAAAACAAAAACCACCTTTGGAGAATTCATCAGTTCTCTACAATCTTCAGAAAAGAGAATGTCAATTAGACCTCCAGAAATTGATGAAGCAACAACAAAGAATGAAGTTGCTTTAGCAAATCAATACATATTTGAAGCTGCCGCAGTCTCAATGAATAAGAATAGAGGATCAATTAGATACTCACATAGTCACCAACAAAATCAGAATGTTCAGAATTGGAAGGATAAAAGGGAATCAAGCGGGGTGTGTCCTCATTGTGCAAAATTAAATCACAAGGCAGAAGCATGCTGGTGGAGGCCTGATGTCTTATGTTCGTATTGTGCAAAACTTGGACATGTTGAGCGAGTGTGTCCAGTTAAGAAGGCAGCAGGAGAGCAATCAAATGCAGTAGATTTTTCATTTTTTTGATGATATGGAAGACCTTGAAATCTGCCTCCTGACTTGTTTCGACACAAATGCTGAATGGATATTGGATAGTGGGTGTTCAAGGCATATGTGCAAAGAGAAGCGATTATTCAATGTCCTAAACTCTACAATCAGAAAACCGGTTAAATCTACTACGGGTTATCTTGCATTTGTGAAAGGAACCGACTCTATTTTTCTCAAAGGAAGTGTTGGACCCTTACAGATCGATGATGTTCTCTATGTTCCAACATTAAAACAAAATCTGTTGAGTCTAGGCCAACTGCTCAAACATAATTTCAAAGTATCATTTGATGGACTGAAATGCAAGATTGAAAATCCAACAGGAAGCATGTTCATTATTTCTTATATGATAAACAATAACTTATTTACATTGACCTCTGCAGAATGTGAAACAAGTTTCAGTATGGCTGAAGATTCACATATATGTCACAAGAGATTTGAACATGATGGAATAAAAAATCTCAAGCTACTTCAAAAGAATGGTATGACACTTGATTTTCCGAATTTCCATATGTTAAATGCTACCTGCACTATATGTAAAAGGGAAAACAAACAAGATTGCCATTCCCTATTAGCAGTCATCGTGTTTTGAATAAGCTAGATCTAATTCATTCTGATTTGTGCGGTCCCATAAAGGAAAGTTCATGGAGTGGAAATAAGTATTTCATTATTTTCATAGATGATTTTAGTCGATATTGTTGGATTTATTTTATGAAATGCAAATCTGAGACTTTTGGCATTTTTAAAACTTTCAAAGCCTTAGTTGAGCTACAATATGAGAGAAAAATCAAGATGTTACGATCTGACAATGGAGGAGAGTTCATATCTAAAGCTCTAGACTCATTATGCAAGTCAGAAGGAATTTTACATCAATACACCACTCCATATACACCTCAACAAAATGGAGTGAGTGAGAGAAAAAATAGAACCATAGTGGAGATGGTACGATGTCTAATTTATGAAAAAAACCTTCCAAATGAATGCTGGGCAGAAGCAGCATCAATCGATGTTTACATACTAAATTCCTTACCCTCCAGAATCTTAAGTGGAAAGACATCTTTTGAGCTGTGGAATAATTCAAAACCATTAGTGAACCACCTCAGAGTGTTTGGCAGCATCTGTCATGTCCAAATACCTGAAGAAAAAAGAACAAAATTGGATGAAAAACGCAAAATAGGAGTGTTCATGGGATATAGTAATGAAGTAAAGGGATATCGAGTTATGTTTCCCGAAACTAAAATGATTTGCATAAGCACGGATGTGATCTTTGAAGAAGGAAAGGAATGGGATTGGAAAACTCACAAAGTTAAAAATTGTGTTTGTTCTTGTACAGGTGATGAACATGTACAAAATGCTCAAGATAAACAAGAGGAATTCAGACGATTTCTTATTTCATAATCAACAGAAACTGAAGAAAATCAAAGCTCACCTGTACAGATTATCACTACTCCATTGGAAATTGAAACAGATGATATGCTGGTTAATGATCAGAATGAAAATGTTGAGACCTTGGAGAGGAATATCCATGAAGATGAAATCATATTTGAAACAAACTACAATGATCAAGATACTCCTAGTCATGACCCTGAATTAAGGAATGAATTACAGGAATATGAGGATGCAATCTCTACAGATTCAAATGACACGAACTCTAATGAAGGGCCGACCAAAATGATCAAAATGTCTTAAATTTATGAAAGAACTGAACCTATTTATGACATGGTTGCTGATGTATGTCTTGAAGAAAATGATCCAAAATCGTTCTCTGAAACCTCAAAGTATGATGAGTGGATGGCAGTAATGAGAGATGAGTTAAACTCCATAGAGAAGAATGATACTTGGGAGTTGGTTGATAAACCACGGTGCAAAACTACAGTAAGTGTGAAATGGATTTACAAGACTAAAATAAATTTAGATGGATCAGTGAACAAGCTCAAGGCAAGACTCGTAGCTAAGGGCTACTCCCAGGTCAGAGGAGTAAATTATACCGATGTCTTTGCACTCGTGGCAAGGCTTGATTCCATAAAACTGATATTATCCATAGCTGCAAACTTAAGATGAACGTACATCACATGGATGTAAAAACAGCGTTTCTCCACAGAATTCTCAAGGAAGAAATTTATATCGACCAACCTGAAGGCTTTGTCAAGACTAAAAATGAATCGAAGGTATACCGACTCAAGAAAGCATTATAGGCCTTAAGCAAGCACCAAGGATATGGAATGAAAGAATCAACACCACTTTGATTAATCTTGGCTTCAACAAATCTGTGACAGATCATTCAATCTACACAAATCGCTATAATGGTAACAAGGTTCTTATTGTTTCACTTGATGTTGATGATCTACTTATCACTGGGAGTCATGATTTTATTATTGATGAATTCAAGCAAAATATGTCTGATATTTTTGAAATGATAGATCTAGGAAAAATGACATATTTCTTAGTTATGGAGATTATGCAACATGCTGGAACCGAAATCATCATCTCTCAAAAGAAATACAGTTTAGATATTCTGAATAAATTTCGTATGATGGATGCAAATGCTGTAAAGAATCCAGTGGAATCAAAAGTACAAGCAAACACATATGAGAATGAGAAAGAAACATGTCCAAATCTCTATAGAGCTCTAATTGGTAGCCTGCTTTATTTGTCTAACTCCAGACCTGATATAAACTTTGTTGCGAATCTTCTATCCAGGTACATGCATAATCCGAGAACCTTTCATTGGTTGACGGCTAAAAGAGTCTTGCGATACATTAAGGGAACTCTTGAATATGGATTACTTCTATCTACTGCTGGGAACAACACTTCACCGAAGCTATCAGTATATACTGATAGCGACTATGCGAACTCTGAGGATGCCAAGAGTACCTCCGGCTTTGTCTTCTATTTGAATCAGTGTCCCTTCTCTTGGTGTACAAAAAAACAAGAATTTGTCGCACAATTAACCACGGAAGCTGAATACATAGCAACAACATATGCATCAAATCATTGTGCCTGGTTAAGGCAAGTCATGAATGACATGGGGTTCGAACAAAATCATCCTACAACGCTCTGCATAGATAATCAAGCCGTTATCGCTATAGGCAAGGATCCCGCACATTTCGGTAAGACAAAACATATAAAGGTAAAATATCATGCTTTGAGGGTAGTTGTGAAAGAAAATGAAATCAAACTGATTCATGTGTCTTCAAAAGAACAGTGTGCTGATATACTTACAAAATGACTAGGAAGACACCAATTTGAGAATCTAAGGAAGAAGATCAAGATCATACCTCTAACTTGTTTACAGGTGATATCATCCTTTGTCTTCAGGGGGAGTGTTCAGCAAAATGAAGATAGAGTGTACCCTAAAGAAATGCTGGAAATTGGTTAAGTGAAGAATATATCCTACTTATTAGACCACAATATTTTGTAAGCGTGAATGCATTTTATGATTAAGTACTATACAAGTGGGAAACCACTTTAAAACACTTTTTGTACGCTGGAAAACCTAAGATCACTGTATGTTTTTTGTAACCGTAATTCTCTATCAGTACCTGCTTTTCATATATTGATTGCAATTACAAGACTTCTATGCTTAAATATGTTCCCACAACTCTAAATCACAAAGCTCTTAAAAAATGACACGTTTCCTTTAGGTTGAGGGGTTAGAGAGTCTGGAATGGCTTTAGTAGACGTTTCCCATTTCGTAGACGACTCATTTTCTGAGTACTCATTCACCGGGAAATTGCCGCCGGAGAAACCTTCTCAGACTGGGATTCCGGCTAATGAAAAACCTTCACAACGGAAGTTATGAAATCGAGGTATTGGCGATGCAAATATGATAAATAAATATACACCAAAATTTAACGTGGTTCACCCAATACCGGGCTAGTCCACGGGTCCCACCAGATAAACTTCCACTATTACGAATAGTAGGTATACAAAGAGAATCTACCCTAGATAAATATATAGAATAGAAATTACCCAAAATAGGCGGTAAAATAGTGTTGACCCAACACTCCGACTACCCCTCAACTATTTTGAGACTCCCCCGAATATTTAGGAAATATTCCTAAATATTACACACT
>RWGZ01001125.1:926213-1055964 GCA_009725065.1 Utricularia reniformis | reverse complement strand
TGCAAGAGCCTTTACTGCTGGAATATGAGATTTTGTAATCTTTTTCATGTCTGTAAATGCATCAGGTAATTAATTTGCAAATGTATAATTCTTTGAACTTCATTTTCACATTGTTTTGTACGAATATCGAAATGTTGCATTTTAGATGCATTTCAAATAATTTGAAGTTTTTCCAACGTTTGTTTCTCTCTCCCTAGTTTTTGGAGTACTGTTTCATCAAAGTTACAATCAGCAAATCTGGAGTCATAATTTCAAGATATTTAATAATCGATGGAGATTCGAAACCAATATATATTCCCAATTTTCTCTGTGGAACCATTTTTGTTCTTTGTGGTGGAGATATTGCAACATAAATTCCACATTCAAATATTCTTATATGTGATATATTTGGTTGATTACCAGTAACGAGTTGTAAGGGAAAGTAACCATAATAACTGCTTAGCCTTAAACGAATTAATGAAGCTACATGTAAAATAGCATGACCCCAAACAAAGGATGATAAATTTGATATCATAAGTAATAGTCTAGCTATTAATTGTATCATTTTGATAAGTGATTCTGTTAAACCATTTTGTGTATTTATATATGCCACTGAATCTTCAACTTATATTCCAATAGACATACAATACTCATTAAATGCTTTTGAAGTAAATTCTACAGCATTACCCAACCATATCGTTTTAATCATATAATCTGGAAATTGAGCTCGTAATTTAATAATTTGAGCCAATAATTTCGCAAATGTCATATTTCTATATGATAACAAACATATATAAGACCATCTTGTCGATGCATCAATTAATACCATATAATATTTAAAATGTCCGCTTGATGGTATTATAGGTCCACATATTTCACCTTGAATTCTTTCCAAAAATCTAGTATATTCTTTGTTCAACTTACTTGGTGATGGTCTTGTTATAAGTTTTCCAGTAAAACAAGAAGAACAATTAAGCTCTTTTGGCAAAAGAATTTTCTGATTCTTTAATTTATTACCATTCGTACTATTTATAATTTTTCTCATCATAATTGATCATGGATGATCTAAAACGATCATGCCAAATTGTAAATTCATTCTTTAATTTATTGAACTTCTAGTTCATATGAATTTCTATAGCACTTATCTTTGTATATTATAATCCAGAAGACAAGATTGGTAATTTTTCTACTATGATTTTTTCTCATTAACCATATATGTAATATAAAAATATTCCACATCGTTTTCACATCTTGTTTCGATATTATAATTATTTTTACATATATCTTTGAAGCTATTTCTTTTCGATTTAGAAGATAATAATGCATCTTCTATAATAAGTTTTGTTTCATTGGGCAATATAATTATTGCTCTTCCGGGGCCTTCAATCAAATCTACTGCCCCATATATTATATTCACATTTGCTTGCATTTTTCTAATAGTAGAAAAATATTTCTCATTTTTTAATATTGTATGAGTTGTTGCACTGAGAGCTAGACTTATGTCTTTATCCATCTTCATATAATACATAATCACTTTTCAAAATACAATACATAATAAGTATACATTTAAAATAAAACATACACATGGAAATAAGAAATACATATATACAAACAGAACAATAATTTAATATTTGTTGTGTTCCAACAAAGATGGGAAATTTTTCTGGATTGAAGAAATTTGCAATATTCAAATGGGTAGAATCATATGAAGTTGATAGTTGATCACTTGGATTTATTGGATTTATTGGATTTTCGAGTGTCTGATAAGTACGGCAAACACGTGACCAATGATTCTTTCCACCACACATCTATATTACATATTTTCAGTATTTATGTTATTTTGTTCCCTTATTTGTGTATTCTTATTTTTCCAATTTTGGTGGAAATTTGTATTTCTGATATAATCTTCACGATTTCCTCGTCCATAACCACGACCACGTCTACAACCATATCTACATCCTCTCCTGGGTTTGAAACTTTGATAATTACCCATTGATTAGAATCCTAGGACCAGGTACCCTGCAATGGGTAAGGCCCAATAACGATTGAGATGACCCATGTGTTAAGAGTAAAAATTTACTCTGTGATGTTTTATATTTTGGTGAGGATACCGCTGGTATACGGTTGCCGTAACCTGAAGAGAACAAGAGTTTATACGTGGAAACCCGAGAAACGGGAGAAAAACCCACGGGGCACCAAACCAGGAAGAATTCACTATGAACTTTTGATTGGGAACTCTCCCTCCAGCTTGTCCTTCAACACTTTCAGTCCGCTCCCTTTTATAGACAAATATTTTACATATTTTAATCACACATAATCTTATCGTAATCTATTACGATTTCCCCGCAGCCACCTCGAGCCTATTTATAAGACTTTTGTGCACGCTGAAGCCGCACACCGCCACCTAGAGTAATTGCGCAGCCTTCGTTGACAATTCTCCTGAGGACGCCGATCGCACACCCTTCTTCCAGCAATTCATTACCGATCCTGCAACACTTCGTAGACTATCGATCGACTGACCATCATATCTCTCGTCCGATTGATAAGAGAATCTTGTCGTCCGATCAGTCACCTCGCCTGACCCTGACCGTATCTCCGTAAGTAATGTATTAACACCATGTAATAAAAAGCGAACTTGCGCGGCCCAAAATCCCCAGCTTAGCACATTTGAGATAAATTGACCCGATGTTCCGCGATGGGACTGAAGATATACATGGAAAAATAGAAGGGCTTTGACAAATGGCCCCACGGTTCGGTCCAAACGTTTACAGCCCATGCGTTCCACGCTTCGGGCCAGATCACGCAGGCCACGCTTCGGTCCCGGCCACGTATTACATCACGCGACAACAGCATTCAACAAACTTGTCAGATGTAGTTACATGGTGTGGATTACACACGCCTTCAGCTCTATAAATACAGAGCTTGATGACGGAATTAGCAGAACCTTTTGGACGTATAAGAACATGCTGTAACTCTGCCGGAGTTCTTATAGCTTTCTTATATCTCGTCATCTTCATAAACCTCTACTGTATTTTGTAATGAACTACTTGATTAGTGAATCAACTAAGAATTTTTCCTACTCTTAGTCAAGTGGTTTTTTCCCCACTTCCCGGGGTTTTCCACTCTAAATTGCCTTGCCCATTTCTTCATTTGCTTTATTTAATCGTTTCCCCACCAAAAAGAAATTAAAACCGAGTTCGTTTATTGAAGAACCGAACGACTGTTTGTACCCCCTGAAAAGGGACCTTAACAGTTTGGCGCCGTTCGTGGGGATGATTCTCTAATCCCATTTGAGGTTTCTACCAGAGATAGGATAATCAAAGGCATGACAACTGGAACTTCGAGGAACAATAGTGACGTGCTTCCCAACAGTCTCCCAGCACCAGCATTCTCTCTACAGGATCTGGAAGCTGTTGTCAGGAAGGTGGTACTGGAGATTACGTCTGAGAGAAGTGAAACAGAACCACCGACTGTTTCGAGCCCTGTTCCAAGAAGTAGAGGGTACAAGAGCGACCCTGATGAGCGTAGCACTGATGATGAGGAAATTATCAGGCGCGGTGTAACGATAAGGAGGCCAAGATATCGATCTACTCCTCCACCCCCAGCCAGAGCTCCAACTCTCGCTCCTAGGAATCATCAGGAGCAGATGCAGCGACGTATCGACGAGCTCACTAGGGAGTTGGAAAGCATGCGCGCGCTGATGGATTGCGGGCCCGATCTGGGGTGCAATCATGGTTTATTCAATAGGGCCATGGAGGCCCCGATTAGGCGGAACAAGGATGACGACTGGTGGCATAATCTACATGCGGTCCAGACATCATCCCAACAATCTGAAGGCGTATCAGCCGCCCTGGTAAATTTGATTCTCCCTTATTCCGAGTAGATCTGGGCGGTAGTCCCAGATCGACATTATCGCAACCCCAAGGGGTTGCCGACGTCTCGTGGCGACGAAGATCCGATCGATCACATTGCCGACTTTGAGTTATGCATGGGAACGGTTCGGGCCTCAGTTTCATTGAAGTGCTGCATCTTCGCGGCAGGATTACAAGGCGATGCCTGAACCTGGTTCAAGAATCTACCGGCCCGATCCATAGAGTCGTATGGCGGGTTTATTTTAGCTTTCTCTGAGCAGTTCGCTCCAAATGTAGGACCGCCCCGAAGTAAGCAGGAACTATATCAGCTGAAATATATCCCAGCTAAAATGAGTCTTCGGTCCTTCATGGAAAAATTCAATAGGACCGCTCGGGGCATCAAGCTGGAGCTCCGAGACAAGATCGATATTCTACAACAAGTCTTGGGACCGTGCTGGCTTTCGGCCAGTTTGGTGAAGAGCCCGCCATTCACCTTAAGAAAGCTTCTTCAGAAAATCAACAAGTATATTAAGGTAGATGAAGCGCTGGGATTAGGCTATCGAAAGCCTAGCGGGAATTTTGAACCCGTAGGTGATCATAGGGTTTCCTATCCTAAGAAGCAGCCGCGAGAAGTAGCGGCTGTAACTGAGAAAGATGTCTCTCCGAAGCACGAGGACAATCGGGTGTATTGTGAAATACATCACAACAGCGATAATTCGACCTTGAAGTGCATGTTGTTGAAAGAGACAGTAGCGGCATTGAATAAAGAAAGGCCCGATCGGAATGGTCAGAAGGGCAAACGAGCTGAATCTCCCCGAAGAGGCCATCAGGGTGACGATCGTTACAGGCCGCGGGCAAGAGATTATCGGGGACAACCCCAGAATGATAATGATCGGACGGAGGACCGAAGGTCTCCTCCGCCAGAGCAAGATAGAGACCAGCATGGTCGAGAGAACCGTGGCCAGGGCCGGAGAAGAAGATGGCGGGGTCGTGGCAGCAGAGCCCCACAAAATGGGAGTGGAAGGCAAGAACAGCCCGCTCCTCCAGCAGCCGAAGCGGGCGCCCAACCTCCTCAAAACAAGGCTGCACCCAGAGACGTAGCCGGAGATATCTATGTTATATCCGAATGATTGAGAATCAACGAATCGGTCCCGGACCGAAAGAGAATAGTGCGCAGAGACTTTGTTGAAAGTTCCGAATTTGTGGCGCTGGTTAAATATGATCCAGCTGAGCGGTCCCTCTCCTTCGGGGGGATATTACTTTCACTATGGTCGACCGGGAGGGGATTATCGATCCATGCGATGACCCCCTTACTATCACTAGAATCATTGGGAACCGTCGGATCCACAGGATCTTAGTGGACACCGGGGCATCGTGCAATCTGATGAAGCGCGAAGTTGTTGAGATGCTGGGAGCTACCGCTCATGATCTTCCGATCGCTAATATAACTCTCTGGGCATTTGACCAGAGGAGTGTCATTCCATGCGGGAAAATTCTATTCCCAGTCACCCTAAGAGACCCATCCCGGGACCGATCGGAGATCATAGAATTCATTGTCGTTGAAGTCGACTTGGCTTACAANAACCGTCAGCTCTAGTCATATTCACATCAAGACCCATGTTTCCGGCGGTTTCAAGGGCGAGACATACACAATCAAAATTGACATTAAGGGTATCGTTTAAGCCAGTACAGCAACTCGGATCCGGGGAAGTTTCCGTACTTCCAGCGAGAAGGTAGCTAATACAATCTGCTACAGCATAAGCAACGTTGCAATCAAGCGCCGGAGACGGGGCTCCGCCGCTATCCGCCGTCGCAACTGCCGTGCAGAAAACTAGGAAAGATGGTAACAAGAAAAGCTTCATATTCACCAGATCAAACTAAAATCAAGGAATTATTTATAGATATAGTTAGGTAATATTTAGGAAGTCAAAATACAATTTAATTGTTTCCTATATTTTAGACCAATTTTATTAAATAAATATTTAGATTAAGGTTGGTTAATTTTATAATTAATTTTATTAAATCCAATTGTTAATATCAAATGTTAAGCTATAATTTTTTAAAATAAATAAAAAACTTAATTACCATCAATCATATTTTATAAGTATTTTTTAAAGAAAATCCAATAAGTAATTATACGAAATAATTATGATTATATTTTTATTATTACCAAATAAAAATATTCAGCGGCGAATAAAATAGAAGCCTAATGTGAATCAAGGTGTTGTTTATGTATCTAGCTAGAGTAACATTTATGAACTTAAAGTAGATTTTATTTAATTGTTTCCTAAATTTTAGACCGAATTTATTAAATAAATATTTTATATTATATTAATTTAATTGGTCTTGAACTTTATATTATATTTATAGGACCGAAGCGGTATTGAAATATTTTTTTTTGCTGAGAAAATGGTGAAAATTGAAATACTCCACAATTTGTGGAGTAGATTGTGGTTTTGACAACTAGAGATGTTATTCGATTCGAACGGAACGAACCGAACGCGTTATGTTCATATTCGTTCATATTTTTATTTGAAGGTGTTCATGTTTGTTCATATTTTTTTCGAACGTGAAAATATGTTCGAACATTGTTCAAATTATTAACTGAATATTCATGTTCGTTCGAATAGCTTGTTCGAACATTGTTCATACGATTTGTTCGAACATGTTTGTTCTATTTGTGCGAAATTCAACCAAAGGGTTCTTCATGTTCTAACTCATCTCCATTTTCTGTAGAAATTGGTTCTTCATCAAAAACAATAACTTCATCCAAATGGTTCACTTACGATGATGAACTTTCGTCTTGTTTCATATTTGACATTTTGAGAGTTTTGTAAAATATCAAATGTATTCCCTTTTAAGCATTTTGAATACAATGAATAGTTGAGAAGTGATTCACAGCCGACGTTAGAGTCAATGAGTGAAAATTATGGTTTTGTAAAGATTTTTAAAGTTAAAAACTATAATAATCTATTATAATAAAAAGTAATTTAAATAATATATTTGTTCATGAACGTTCACATTTGTTCACAAAAATGTTCATGTTCGTTCAAATTATAAACGAACAAAATATAATGTTCGAACAATGTTCATATTTTTATTCGAACAATCGAACACGATAACATACGAGCCGAAGATATATTGTTCACGAGCTGTTCGAATCGTGTAACAGCCCTATTGACAACCCTGTTTTTGCTACTATAGAGCTTGATTATTCTGAAGTTATGACAATTGTTTTGGATGAATTTAACTTTGCAAAGATTGCTTTAAAAATTAAATTTTCTCATTTATCATGTTTATTTGTCTTAAGTAATGATAGTTGGAAAAGGTTAATGCTGAATATTATTTGATTGTTACATGCAATTGGATTAATGATGATTGATTTATACGTAAAAGAATTTTATCTTTTCAATAATGTGAGCTACCCCACTGCGGTTTACAATTTCAAGAGTTATTAAAAATGTGTGTCATGAATATGGAATTCTTGATAGAGTTTTTCCAATTTCGTTAGACAATGTTTCGGCTAATACAAATGCTATAGCTTTTTTGAAAAATTCTTTAAAACCAATGCTAGATGTAATTTTTTTACACAACAAATATGTATGTCATATAATGAATTTGTGTGTTAGAGATGGTATGAAGAGTGCTCAATTCGCCCTAAAACCTATTCGAAATTTGATTAGATTCATTAGTAGTTCACGAGTTAGATGTCAAGAAATAAAACGTTTGTGCAAAATTCACAACATTAAATATAAATGTTAACTCTTTGATAAACTATAGCATATCTTACTCCTTGTGCATCTAATAAGTCTTTTGACCCTCTTTCTATTCTTGAAGAAGAACCAATTACAATATCATCATCATCATTAAATGAAATTGTATTGTATACTAAAACAAAAAATAATTGGTTGTAATAATGATTGATTCAATATCTTAGAATGGTGGAAAAGCAATAGTGATATCGTCATGAGAATTTATTATTTGAGAATGTATCTATTTCTATATAGTCGTTATTGAAGAAGATGATGGTATTCAAAAGATCAATATATTTGATGATTGACTTTGTTATAGCTTTGGTGGTATTCGACCGGGTTACTTATTTAATGAATTTTTATATTTAATTTAGATATTAATGGATCATTATTTATTGGACTTCATTATTGATAGGTCGAGAGAGTTATAATTGGGCTGGACTAATCATCTATATAAACATGTCTAAAGAAAGAAAAAGGGGCTTGGATTGATGACCTAATGGAGGGTTTTATTGATAATCTAAAGGATGCTGCCATTCATTTATTTTTTCCGGCCGGGAAACCTACGAATGTGGCCACCAAAAGATGATATTTTTCCTTTTAATTTCTACATCTTCTATTGTTGTAAATCTACAAACTTGATGTTTATATTGGATTCCAAGGCTACGGCTGGGGTGGTTTTTTATCCTTTCTTTTACAGAAAGGTTTTCTACCTATAAAAATCGTGTCTTTTTATTCTTGTTCTCGTGTTATACTTTAATTCAACCTCTACCCGTAAAAGGGGGTCTAAATTTTATTATTGATGATTTTTATCAGTGATAACATTGGCGCCGTCCGTGGGGACGTTTTTAATCCCATTGAGTTTTTCCCGGAGTTTTGGATGGAAAACCCAAATATATTTTCGATTCAGCGCAGCTTTGGTATTCAGTGTATTTCTAAATACTGAACCGTTGGATCGATCTGCAATTTTCGTATACTGCTAAAAACATATTATTCTCCATTATGAATGGTAAAGATCTATTTTTATTGTCGTCTGGATGTCGAAATAAACGTTGGTTTAGAAGGGATTGTTTCTGATTTTTCAAGTATACGGAATTCAGTTTTTTGATTGGATTCTTATAGTTGTACCGTCAGATCGTTCTGAAATTTTTTAGCATGGTTTCATACATATATTTAGGTCTTCTGATTGGTGAAGATCAATTTTAATGGTAATTTCGGATTTCGGTTTACTATCCGAATATATGGTTGGTATATTTCTAATCTTCTTGAATGTGCAGTTCAGATATTCTATTCAATTTGCATAATTGGACCGTTGGATGTGTCTGAAACTAATATATATTTGTTTAGACGTACTTATAAATTTTATAGACGGTGGAGATTGATTTTAAATGTTGTTTTGGTTTTAAATTAACGACGAACTTTCAACGTTTCAATCTTTGTTTTCTGATATACTGAGTTGTAGTATTCTATGTAATATGCTTTATTTCACCGTTGGATTATTTTGAAATTTGCGTATATTATTCATGACACATTGTGCTGTGTTCCCAACGGTGGAGATCAGTTTCGGTAATTATTTCGCTGTTCAAATTATCGACGGACAAACAATGTTTCTTATTATTCAGAATCCGTTATTTTTGGAAATCTAATATGGATATGATTATTTCATCTTTGGATCGTTGTGAGACTTATATATGTTGATCAAGACGGATTATTCAATGTTCTAAACGGTCTTCGTTGCGAAAAGTGCAGATCGATTAATCTTATTTATTTCGGATTTTAAATTATGTAATCCAAAGAAGATAGATTTCTATATTTTATGGATTGAGATGATGTGGATTTTATGATAATATGATAATCTCTTCGTGTTGGTATTCTTTATGGTATCTTCTGAATGATTTACTAGGTGACTCGTATGTATTATCATCCTAAGTTGGTAAATTGTTATGATATAGTATCAAGATTACATTTTTATTTTTGAACGGAATCAATCATATGATTGACTATAATAGTACTGCAATTATATTTTTATCAAGATCTGGTTATATTTTGAAAATCTTATCGTTTTGGTATTATCTCCGGTATCTTCATAATGATTGACGAAGAATTTTTATGTCTTATTATGATATTATTCTTCATCATGAGAAGAAATGATGATATATGATTTTCATAATTTTTTACTGCCAGTTATCGCCACCTTAAGAATGAGTTATTTAATCCATATAGAATCTTATGGATAGTTGGAAACTAACAGGAAAGATTACAAAGCGATATATGAAGTAAAGGTGTTTGTCTACTGCGAGATACGCAAGTGTCGGAATTGACGTTCTTATTTATGATCAGAATAGTCAGAAAATTGTCGTATGGATGACACGAGTGCGATGTATTACCGGGGACTCAATCAATACTTTCGGAAGAACCGGTCGCCTAAATCATTACTCAGCCTTCTCGGAGCGGGAATTCATCCGGGGGCATCTATTAGCTATCTACTTCCTCGTTGTATATCAAAATATTTTGAATTTGAAAGAACATGCGGAAGCTTGCCTTTGTATGTATTTAGTTTGTTCATGATTATAGAATATTTGAAAGAACGCAATATATCATTATCAAAGACTATGATGCATAATTTTTCGGTTTTCAGCTATGCGCATATTTATATGGTTATCAATTAGAAGAAACTGATATCACGGAATATTCTTTTTCTCTATGGAATTCTATCAAGAAATTTTATTGAGTTCTTTATATGTTTCAGACATGTTATCTATGACTTCGGTGGTTTAAGTTTCGATACTCAGAGTCTAGCGAAGGTTAAGGCATCCTTAATAGTAATACGAACTATCCGAGGCTTTTACACATCATTCAATGAGATTCGATCATTTCTTGAAGTAGTCGGGTCACCCTAGTATCCATGTTGTTTGAAAAATTATACATGTTTTCATCGATTAATGCTCTCTATTTGGATCATGTGGGTCTGTTTAAATTAGGTACCATACATTTAACATAATGGCGGTTACAACGAAAACCAATGAAGAGTTTCACGACCCTTGGAATTATGTTTGAAGATTTGGAGTTAAAAACATTATTAGACTAAGGTAATTGGATTATACTATATTTGATTGTCATATTATTGATAACAATGAGCATATAGTGAATGAGGTATCTAATTGTTTTTTTAATCATCCGAAATGATATTCATTCGAATAGTCTTAATCATCCGGAATGGTATTCGTTTGAAATAATATTCATGAGGACTTCTAGCAGTTGGTTATTAGTCATAGCATCACCGTGTCTGCCATTGGTGATTATTTGATCATTCTAAATTCATTTATGGAGTTATCTATCAACAATATTTGTTTGAAATTATATACCGTGAAGAGGACATCGAATTTATATATTTTATTAATTGCTCAGAATGGTATTCGTCCGTAAATTTAATTTTATAGAACTCTCATTCTTCAAATTTATTTTAATGATCGTTTGGAACGGTTTTCTTTCGGAAATATATATTTATGGGACTCACCTTCTTAATTCACCTACGACATTATTGAGTTGAAGTATTAAACTCAAGACAATACATTTTATGTTAATCGGATTTAATGTTGGTATTCGTAGTGGTGGATCTTATTTGATCCCTTATAATGATATTCTAAAGGAATGTTTTATATTCTTTCGGGGCGATTGTATCCAAGCTTCATTTGATGATGAAGATTCCTATCCCCTCGGGTATCAGAAAGAAGAAAGGGAACCCAGAGTTAGCACATTCTTGTTGTATTATCATGTGCCAAATCATTATGTAGGGATCTAGTGCGAAGAAATCGGTTTGGATTGTAGATGTTTTATCAAAAAACATGAGTTGATTCAAATGATGAGGTCTTCTTGGAAGTATAAAGAAAACGATAAGCAGATGAAACATGCGGTTATTAAAGCAGTTTGAAATGGAGATGTCACCTGAGATTGAAAGTGATTCATTAGAAGAAGCATAAGTTCTCCCCTGAAAGAAAAGACAATTGATGAATAGGTTGGAAGTTTGTTGCAGACATGACTCATCGAGCTTGTAAGATACGTATATTGTATCACGAATCAATTGGTTGTCCTAAAGTTGAATAATAGCTGGAGATTTGCCATGATGATAGATTCAAGGTGGATTCATATTTAAGGATACGTTCGATGAATGTTTGGAAGTCTACATCAAGGAATGCAGATAAAGAGTCGACAATGCAGAAATCATGTTCATCATATGAACGATTGTTTCATTAGCATGCGAAAATATCGAATGATGTTAAGCCCTCCTAGATGTGAGTTTGTTAGAAATGAGAGGAATGTTCTTGGTCTTATGTATCTGCAATATGAATAGAAATTAATATTGTCCAATGTCGATCGGCTTGTGAAAGTTTGATGGAATATTTGAGTAAAGAATCGTTTATGTCGCCACATTTTTCTGGGGAGCCGTTGGTTTTATAGTTTGTACTGTCAAGAGAAGTTTTGAGAAAGCAGACTGGGTTAGACATAATGACAAATAGCATCGGCCAGTAAATTATGTTAGTAGGAAATTACTAATGGTCGAATCTTGATACACTTACATTAGTTCTATCTGGAAAGGAGAACTAAGATCATTTGAGTGTGAATTTTACGAAAATGACGGTATATACAGAATATTCACTGGCAAGAAGAGACCGATTAATTTGTTTCTTTCAGGGAAGAGTTCTAAAGAATTCGGATATGATGTCGTAATATTACCGATAAACACTGGGGACTTATGATTACAAACACCTGATCAATATGGAAGGACATGAGAATGTTATGAGAGTTTTGAATTGAAGTGATAATATTATGATTGTGATACGTTAATCAGTAATAGTAACGAAGCAAATACAAGGAATCTAGAGTTTGTTTCACTTGGAAACTTATTGAAGGGAGTGAAATCTATTGTTATGAGAATTCTTCCTACATATTCTGGATTATCAGGACGTCGTGCTTATCTATTCAAGGAATTCATTTATCTCTTGCACTTATTATTTCCTATATATAGGAAATTGAATCGGTGTCAACAATTTGCCTATCGGAATATGGGGGATCGATATATTAATTCTTCTCACTATCAAGAAAGCTGAGATGAGTAAACATGTTGGCAAGTTGAACTTTGAATGAGATATTTCGTATCGGATTACAGCGATGGTAAGGAAATGAATGTATGAGATGGCGAATATGAGCGGAGATGAGCTGTCACGGACTTGATATATTTCCAATTTGCGCAAGTATTATGTATAGACGTTATTATTCGATCTTTTTTTTTAAAAAAAAAAAAATTCTCCCCCTTTTTAAAATATTCTAAATCGGAAAATGGCGGCCTTGGTCCCCAAATTTTGTTGATTTTGGCAAATTTGATCCCCAAATTATTTTTTGGCGTATAGAGTCCTCAAACTTCAATTAATTGGCAATATTCATCCCCATATTTTGTAAAATTTGGCAAATTCAATCCCCAAAGTTCATAATTAGTCCCCAAAGTTTAAAAAATGCAAAACAAGTCCTCATTATTTACGTTTGGTGGCAAAACTAGTCCCCAAATTTGGGGAATTTGGCGAAATTGGTCCCTAAATTATTTAACGGACGTTAGGGTTTACGTTTTTCAAAACGTTGAGGAACACCGTTGCAAAATTATTTAACGACCGTAATTGTCATATTTCAAAATGTTGAGAATCTCTAACACCGTTAGGGACCTTTTTTGCCAAAACTCTGGAATTATGAGGATCAAATACGCCATTTTTTTTGTTTGGGGACTAACATTGCCGAAATTAAAGAGTTTAAGGACTAATATTGTCAATTTTGATAAACAATGGAGACTAGTTTTGCCAAACCATACAAAAGTCGGGGACCTGTTTTGCCATTCTAAAACTTTGGGGTTCAAAATTGCCAAAATTTTAAAATGATGGGGACTCAATTTGCCATTATCCCTAAACAATGGGGACTATATTTGCGCATCGCCCATTCTAAATTTTTGTATCCATTCTAACGACACGAGATCAATCGACTAGGGGACTGGTAATATAGGAGTGAGGTTCATTGCATTTTAATATGATGGCGGATGGAAACTAAATAATTTAGGATAGATTAGAAATGCAATGTACCGTCTGTCTTATATTCGATCAATCTCAAACTCGTTAGATCAGATACTGGGTCAAAATATTTTTTAAACTGAAGAGTCTCTAGCTGCAGCAGAATCGTCTACACATGTATATTGTTAGAGCATGTCAAGGGGCCCGATTGTTTGATAGTCGGCCACGTACCGAGCATGTTTCCCTGGCAAATAGGGTGCCTCTTTGACCCGACTCCTCCATGACACGCCGGCGAGGGTTGCGCCCTCGTCGGAGGCTGGTCGATTTCCGCAGTGGCCCCGGGTGCAAGTTTATACCGGGGGAGTGAGTGTGATGACCCCGAGTGCAAGTCTAAACCGGTGGTGAAAGTATGTTGGCCCCGGGTGTAAGTTTATACCGGCGGCGAGAGTGTGATGGCCCCGGGTGCAAGTTTATACCTACGGCGAGAGAGTGTGATGGCCCCAGGTGCAAGTTTAAACCGGTGGCAAAAGTGTGTTGGCCTCGGGTGCAAGTTTATATCAGCGGCGGGAGTGTGATGGCCCCGAGTGCAAGTTTATACCGGCGGCGAGAATGTGATGGCCCCGGGTGCAAGTTCATACCACCGGCGAGAGTGTGTTGACACTGGGTGCAAGTTTATACCCGAGGGAAAGTGTGATGACCCCGGGTGCAAGTTTATACTGGTGGGAAAGTGTGATGAACCCGGGTGCAAGTTTATACTGGAGGGAAAGTGTGATGACCCCGAGTGCAAGTTTATACCGGTGGGAAACTGTGATGACCCCGGGTGCAAGTTTATACAGGAGGAAAAGTGTGTTGACCACGGGTTCAAGTTTATACACGAAAGGTAAACGTGATAGGCGTTACTTGAGGTCCACGGGTGCATGTTGAGACCCAATCATATTGGAATAATTAGGGCGCTACTTGAGGCCCACGGGTATTTGTTGAGACCCAAGATATGAAGTTAAGTAGGGCGCTACTTGAGGCCCACGAGTGCTTGTTGAGACCCGATCATATTAGAAGAATTAAGGCGCTACTTGAGGTCCACGGGTGCTTGTTGAAACCCGAGTTATGAAGTGAAGTTAAGTGGGGCGCTGGTTGAGGCCCATGATTGTTGGGTGCTCGTTTAGACCCAGAAGTGAGAACAATATTGGATGTTTATTGAGATACGTGAAAAGACATCTGTGTGCTCATCGGCCCTCTAAATGCCACCTACCCCAAGGGTATTGGATCTATCTATGCGGGAGTGAAAAAATTACGTCAGTCTAAGGATTGTACCTTGAACCTGACGCTACTTCCGCATAGGCAGTGAAAGGTCTCTTTAGCGCGAGGTACCCGATCTGTCCAAGTGGGAGTGAAAGATTTACATCAGTCTAATGATTGCACCCTGAACCTGAAACTACTTTCACTTGTATCTTGAAGGCTTCCTACGCTTATTTTTGGAGTTGTGCGAGACAAGTCGATCTAAGTAAGGGGTGTTGGTGCTTGTTAAGGACCAACACCAGGATTTCAGGGATTCACTTTATAGCTTGGTATTTTCGTGGCATAAAAATTGGCTAAATGGTATTCTTATTGTATTATGAGATGGTTTTCCTAATTTATGATCGGGTATTTTCATTTACGATCAACATGACAAAGTGATGGTCATATGACTTGGATTTCATAATTTACGATAAGATATTTTCAATTTCAACCAAGATGATCAAATGACTGCCTTATGGTGTGGATATCACTAAATTTTATTTATGACAGGTGACTCTGAGTTATGACCCCAACAACAAGAAATATTTTATTATTTATGATCAGAAAATCATATTTATCATATGAAAAATTGTGATGTCGTTTATTCGGGCATATAAGGATTTCTCATATATCAGTCTCTTAAACGATGGTTGGAAACTATCGGAAAATTTTAAGAGAACAAATTAAACAAAAAGTTATCAAAGAAGTGTTACAGATGTCAGAGGGAGATATTTTGGATAAGTATACTGTCAGGTTCAGTAATAAGAATAAAAAATTCGCACTCATAATCTTAGAAGTGTACATGATGTTTCTGAGATGATAGTATTCATTCATAATATTTATTTATTTAAGATATGCTTATTCACTCATGTTTGGTTGGTTCTAATTAAAATGAGAGGATTTTTATTTACAAAATCTGATACTACTATTGTGAGTTTATTGCAACAATATTCTCAATGCAATTTATGATTTGTGTACTCGAATACTTCGACTACACAAATTAGAGGACTTCTGATATCGCCATGAGAATTTATTATTTGAGAATGTATCTATTTATATATAGTCGTTATTGAAGAAGATGATGATATTCAAAAGATCAAGATATTTGATGATTGACTTTGTTATAGCTTTTGTGGTATTCGACCGGGTTATTTATTTAATGAATCTTTATATTTAATTTAGATATTAATGGATCATTATTTATTAGACTTCATTATTGATGGACCGATAGAGTTATAATTGGGCTGGACTAATCATCTATATAAACATTGCTAAAGAAAGAAAAAGGGACTTGGATTGATGACCTAATGGAGGGTTTTATTGATAATCTAAAGGATGTCGCCATTCATTTCTTTTTTCCGGCCGGAAAACCTACGACTGTGGCCACCAAAAGATGATATTTTTCCTTTTGATTTCTACATCTTCTTCTATTGTTGTAAATCTACAAACTTGATGTTTATATTGGATTCCAAGGCTACGGCCAGGGTGGTTTTTTATCATTTCTTTTACAGAAAGGTTTTCCACCTATAAAAATCGTGTCTTTTTATTCTTGTTATCGTATTATACTTTAATTCGACCTCTACCCGTAAAAGGGGTCTAAATTTATCAGCAATAACAAATAGTACTTATTATCCTATCTTGGCTAAGATAATCAAATATGCTTTCACCTGCTAAATTATGCTTCCCTGCTCTATATTGAATCTCAAAGTCAAGTCAAATCAACTTCGCCATCTATTTTTGTTGGAATAGTGTTCCAAGTTTCTGTTCTTTCATAAATTTAAGGCTCTGGTGATCCGTCTGAACAATGAAGTTGCTGCCAATAAGGTAATGTTTCCATTTTTGAAATGCATGAACTACCGCAATAAGTTCTTTTTCGTAGACTGATAGTCCTTTGAATTTTATGCCCATAGATTTTGAGAAAGATGCAATCGGGTGACCCTCTTGGGACAGAACTGCTCCTACTCCAGTGTCACATGCGTCTGTTTCTAAGGTGAACTTTTTATCGAAATTTGGAAGAGATAATACCGGTGTAGAAGACATTGCTTTTTTGAGAGAGTGAAAAGCCTCCGTAGCTTCATCAGTCCACTTGAAAGCATTCTTTTTGAGGAGTTGTGTTAAGGGTCGGCTAATAATCCCATAGTGTCTTATGAAACGGTGATAATAACCTGTGAGTCCCAAGAATCCACGTAGTTCTTTAACATTTCTAGGTGTAGGCCATGATATCATAGTGTCAATTTTTATAGAATCCTGGGCTACTCCTTGTGGAGAGATAATATGTCCAAGATATTCTACCTTTTCTTTGCCAAATGAACATTTTGAAAGTTTCGCAAACAAATTGTTAGTATGCATAATATGTAAAGTACGTTCTAAATGCAGCATATGTTCTTCCCATGTTTTACTATAAACCAATATGTCATCAAAGAAAACTAAAACGAATTTGCGAATAACATGGCCAAATACATCATTCATGAGAGATTGAAATATTGATGGTGCATTACATAAACCAAAAGGCTTGACAAGAAATTCATATTGACCGAGATGCGTGGAAAAAATGGTTTTAAAAATGTTAGGCTCATGCATACGAATTTGAAAATATCCGGAACGTAAATCTAACTTAGAAAAATAGCATGCACCATGGAGTTCATCAAGTAAATCATCTATGATAGGAATAGAAAAACTATGTTTAATAGAGAGTGTATTCAGGTACCGAAAGTCAATACACATTCTCCATCCGCCATCTTTCTTGTGAACCATTAGGACAAGTGCTGAAAATGGACTTTTGCTAGGCTAAATAAATCCATATGCCAAAAATTCCTTAATAATTTTCTCTAGTTGATCCTTTAGATTGTGTGGAATATGATAAGGGAATGATTTTCTCGACTTAGCATCGGGCTTCAGTGGAATACAATGATCAGTACTTCGTTATGGTTGTAAAGATGTCGGTTCCGAAAAAACATGTTCATATTTTTTGACTAAAGTTTTCAGCAAGTTATTCTCTGATGATTTTTTTTGTGATTCTGCTTCCAACAAATATAACTGTGCTACCCAACACGTTGGAGTTTTCGATAAGTGTTTATCCATTTCATGAGCACTGATAAGAGATATCTCTGATTTTCCACCTAGATAGTTTAATTTGATAGGTGTACCTCCTTCATGAATTGTAATGCTCATATCTTGAAAATTGTGGATGATCGGATTGTGAAGCTTGAGCCAATTGCCTTCTATTATCATATCATATGCCCCTTTGAGATCAAAAATCTTGAAATCAAAACAAAATTTGTGTTTAGATATTGTTCAATTAAATCTTTTGCATACCTGATCATTAATTTTTCTATGACCAACAGGTGTGGCCACCAACAATGGAATGGTGTTTTCTCGAATTAGTCCTAGAGAGTTAGCAAATATGTCATCCAGGAAACTGGTTGTACTCCCATTGTCAATAAGGATATGAACTTCCATATTCTCATGTCGGCCCAATAGTCGGAAGTGGTTCTCTGTTGTCTCCTCTGAAATCGAATGGAGGGATATTGCACTTTGGCTATCTGGGATTCCCTCATACTTAAAGTCAGTGTCATTAGGTGTTGATGTTATCTCCTCTGGTTCCTCTTTTTCTTCGGTCGATATTAAGTATAGTTGTTTGTTTGAACAACGATGTTCACGAGAGAATGGTAGACCACATTTGATACATAATCTATTGTCCAATCTTTCACTGGCGAGTTGATATGGTATTTGGTGTCGAGGTGGTCTTCTGTTCATGAATTGTGATGTAGTAACTGGTGTAAATGTTCCCTCACTTGACTGCTTATACATCGGTGGTTGGATTGTCTTCTTAATTTATGATATTTCTTCTTCCTTCGCACGTGCAAACTGAATCACAACTTCCTTTGATTGTAAGTTGGCAACCTTAACTGCAGCCCTTAGTTCTGGTCTTAATCCACAGACAAGTACAGATAGGAAATTTTGAGTAGAGAAATGTAGATGCAAACTGGCTACCATTGTGCTTTCAATTTCATATTTGTGTAGGTATTCCTGAAGTGAGCCATCCTGCCGGAGGTGCATAAAGTTGCCTAATACTTCCATAGGGTCCCATCATGTCAAAGCGTTTTAATAGTGCAGATACAAAATCCTCCCAGGTTCCATTTCTATTCTTAGATCGGTATGTTTGGAACCAAGAGTTAGCTTGCCCAACGAAGGTGAGTGTCGCATAGTTAATCCAATCATGGCTTGGAATTTGACACATTAATTGAAAGTATTGGGTGATCCTTTTAAGCCATCCTCGGGTGTCTGTTCCATCAACTATAGGGAAATCCATCTTCGGGCCTATGTAATGTGGGTTATGAGGTGGTGCCGAAATGGTTGGTTCCTTGATATTTGGTTGTGGAAGTGTAGTTGGTTCCCTGATATTATGTTGCATATGTGTAGTTGGAGATATCTGTAGAATTCCTGTAGTTAATGGATTCTATGAGGTCTACGTGTGGTCCATTCTTTGAAATCTGTGTATAAGGAGTTGTAATTGTGTTTGAATACTCATATTGTTCTCCCTGATGTTCTGATCAAGCTATAGATATGAAGACTTAAGGGTAGTAACTGAATCTCGTAAATCATTCTGAGAGTTATGGAGGTCAAGTTGAGATGTTGATAGCTGATACAGTTGATTTTGGATTTCTGCGTTTGAGGGCAACTCCGCTGATTTCAAATGCATCCATAGTGTCACTATTTGGTCTTGGATCGATATTTTCTGGGGGGAATAACTTATTCTTGTTTCATCCTTTCTTCGGCCCCAGTTTGAAGCTCTGATACCAATTTGTCACAATCCCGAGGGAGTGACCTACTGGATTTTACTGGTGAATAAGAAAAAAGATATAGATAATGGGAGAAAAGATGGGAGAATGGGAGAGTAGAGAAATATAATTTTCATTCGATAAGTTCCATCCTAACGGGAAGATGACTTAAATCCTAATATCCAGACTGCTCAGTCTAAAGGCTACAAAAGTTGCAGTTCAACGGATATAATTTCAAAAGATGTTCGAAGTTGCCGTTCATTAGTTCTGTTGAAGTTGGGCCGCTATTGGGCTTCGGCTACTGCTACTTCCTTGGGTCGTCATTGGGCTTCGACTGCAGTTACTTTCTTCTTCGTTAGTTGGGCTCCGCTTTATTATTTCTTTTTCTCCTATGATTCGTTTCCTTGTTTTGAGTCCATCTACATTGGTCTTCTCTGCTCTCTTAGGCCCAATTCTTGCATTAATAGAAGAGATTAGTGATTTGTCGGTTTGTATCGTAATTGTCTCCATCCAAGCGAGTAGCCATGTAGTCCGACCAGTCTGAATTTGATCGAAGTGTTCTACGACTCACTATTGATGTTCCATCTATAGGTAGACTTTAGGTGATTGATACATCTTGTAAAGTAACAATGATCTATAAAATAGTGAATGAAATCAGTAAATAGATTCTTGTATTTAATTTTTTGAAATTTCACATCAACAAAATTAAACTTCATGAAACTTACTTCTTTGCCGATAAGAAAAAATATGTGTTTCCGGACGCTATCTTTTAATCAACGCAATCAAAAGAAGTTGGTCTAACTGGAGCATGCATGTCTTGAAAACACAGTAGAATCTCCATGTATCTACGATTCTAGCTATGTTTGGCGTAAGTTCTAGATCCATTAAGATGTTATCTCAGTGTTTGAAACAAATGTAGCGGGCAGTTGTGTTGTCCTGTAAAAGTTTTTGACTAGTATGTTTGTCTTGAAGACTTAGGAGACTTAGATCGATAGGTTGTGATGTACGATGTGCTATTATTCTGAAAAGAATATGTTAAATGAAATTAATACACCAATTTAACACAAAAAAAACCATTGTTACAAAAAAAGTTAAAGTCACTAGCACAATTAAATATGAATTAGGAAACTAAACTATGCAAACAAATTTAATATTATAAGTAAATTTGAGATTGTAATTGAATAATTTAATAAAACTAAAATTCATAAAATAATTTAACATCACTAATACCACTAAGACTCATATACAAATTAATTTACGTTTTCAATTAAACTGATATACAATCCTAACGAAACCATTATAATTTATTAAAAATAATTATATCGTACTCATTAAAGTATACAAGAGTTAATATTTGAATGATATTTTCATCATAAGTAACATATTAACCAATGTTACCAGGATTCTCTATTTTTAAAAAAATTTACGAATCGGATTCTCTCGGACTCACGATTCTCTCCCGATTCTCGAATCAGATTTTTTTTTGAACGGATTTTTTTAGAAGACAAAATTGAAAAAAAATCAAAAAACAAATAAGAAATATAAATTATTATATCATAAATTTACTAAGTTATGTAATTATTATCGATTTTTAATTATTTTATTAATTTTAAATTTTATCCAATTTTTAGTTTTTTATTTTGATGATAAATTATTTATTATATCTTATATTTATAATTTGAAAATGATTAAAATATATTTTATCATTATTTTTACTTATAAAAAATTATAAATTATATAACTAAAATAATTATTATAAATATAAAATTAACGAATCATTAACGAATCTTTCTGGATTCTCTAAAAAATTGCGTACTACGAATCGCAAATCGTATCGTGTCACGAATCATGTATCGTGGTAACATCGATATAAACTAATCAATTTGAAATTCTTTTTAAAAATTGCACAAATATATCAAACTAACAATTCAAAGTCCAAAATATACAAAAATATTTATTAAAAAAATTCATAAATTAGATGTACAACAAAAACATAACACAACTACGTAACAATTAAACTCATTTACCAAATAAAATATCACTAATACCACTAAGACTCATATAAAAATAAATATACGATTCAATTAAACCAATGTACAATTGTAACAAAACCATTAGAAATTATGATATTTTTCATATATTAACACTACAAATCATAATATAAATTCTTAGCAAAAAAACCCTAACCACAACAAAAATCATAAAAACAAAATTAAACCCTAACTATAACAAAATTTCAACACTAATATTAACATTACCGGAAATTGAAACAAAGTTATGTCCGAGGGATCTTCGACGGATTACGACGGTTGCCGAAGGAGTCAATAGGGGTTTACGAAATCGGAATACAACAACACCAGGAGGCAATGCCATGGGAATTTGTACTAGAAGACAGACGAAATAAGGAACGAAAATGGGGGAAGGGAGGGCTGTGAAATTTGGGGCTAAATTGAGAGAGAATCCCTAGAGTTTAAATTGAGTTATAGTCAACACAAGCAATTGCGAGTCACAATATGCTATTGCGACTCGCGATTGCGTATATTGACAGTCTTTTTATATCATATTGTTAATGGCGAGTCGTGATTTCAAATTTTTTTTAAAAAAATAAATATCATTCAAGATTGGCACTGTGGATCGCAATAGACAATCTCGAACGGTAGTTAAAAACATAACAGGAATAAAATCAGTAATATTTTAGGGATGTCCCTGATTTCACATAGGTATAGGAGTGGTATCATTTATATTTTAAACCGAAATTTATTCATTTATTAAAGGATCATCCGACGATACCCTGAATGTTGTTGAATTCAATTCAGTACTCATTTAATTTAATAAAGATATATCTAAAATAAATAATTAAAATAATTATTGTAAGATAATTATAAATATATATAATCAAAATAAGTATGGTGTATACGTGTATTAATATTGTTTTGTTTTGATTAATCCGTTGGGTATGAAGTGATTACAATGCTACCCGCTATCCGTTCCGTTTAACATACCATATATATGTTTTCCATCCACCTCACCATATCCTGGGGTTGTTATTCTATCCGAACGAACCGAACTGAACGCGTTGTGTTCATGTTCGTTCATATTTTTATTCGAACGTGTTCATCTTCGTTCATATTTTATTCGAACGTAAAAATATGTTCGAACATTGTTCAAATTATTATTTTGTTCGTTCGAATAGTTTATTCGAACATTGTTCATACGATTTGTTCTAATATGTTTGTACTATTTGTGTGAAATTCATCCAAAGGTTCTTCATGTTTTAACTCATCCATATTTTCTGTTGAAATTGATCCATTATAAAAAACAATAACTTCTTCTAAAAGGTCCACTGACGATGATGAGCATTCGTCTTGTTCGATATTTGATATTTTGAGAGTTTTGTAGAATATCAAATATATTATATTTTCAGTTTTTTGAATCTAATGAGAGTTAAGAAAATTAGGTTTTTCTAAAGATTTCTAAACTTAAATACTATAATAATATATTATAATTAAAATTAATTTAAATAATATATTTGTTCACGAACGTTCACATTTATTCACGAAAATGTTCATATTCGTTCAAATTATAAACGAACAAAAAATAATGTTCGAACAATATTCATATTTTTATTCGAACGAGCGAACACGATCACATACGAGTCAAACACATATTGTTCACTAGTTGTTCGGATAGTGTAAAAGCCCTACCATATCCCCTTCATACCATACTTACTATCCGCCCTGCCACATCGAAAATGCAAAACTAGAGAAAACATAACTAAGATTGTATTTTATTTAAGTTAATTTTACATGTATATATAATTAAATTTAAACAAGTAATTAACTTTATATACGGGTAAACATGTGGGTACTGGGGAGGATATATGTAAAATCAATACTTCTGTTTAAGGCACGTAAGTTACTTACTCGTCACACATCTATCACTCGTTTAATTATCCAAATACGACTTAATCCAGACGATTATCCAGTGGGTAGTAGGGTAGATAACCAAAATTGTCATTCCAAAGAGTAGGTCATTAGCTTGCATCCTATTATATAAAATTAAACATTGGTATTCACCCTTTAAAATTGGGTATTCGAGGTTTTCGTATTTATTTAACAATAATATATAATATTATATTATTTTCGATTTCAATAATTTAAATATTAAATTCAAACTTGAGACGAATCTAAACCTTAATCGAACTAAACCTCGAAACGTCTTGAGGTTTCGAACTAATGAAATTAGTTCATTTGGATTCTAACACAAACTTTAATTTAAGATGTAAATTCTACTCTATCTTATCTAAAAAGATATCTATCATTTTTTCATAAAAAATTATGAATTCTCATTACTTATTACTTGAAAAATAAATGTCTCTTTGTCCCATCAATTCTTTATTTATTCCTTATGAAAATATCTCCTTTCACATTCACTACAAATAATATTAAATAAATTAGCATAAAGACAAAGTTTAATTTAATATTTTTTGTCTTTATTATTTATTCCTTGTCTATTTCTCTTTTCTATGTTTTCAAATTCGTCCAATCGAAAAATATCTAACTCATTAAGAATTGGTTCAAATCTTGCTCAATTTGAATGCAATGAAATTCAAAACATAATGGGAATGGAACCCAATAGGATAAATATGTAATGACGGTGACAATATAGTTCATTATCCGATTGAATTAATAAAGAAAGATCGATGAAACGACATAAGGATAATACAAAAACACAAATTTGAGGATTTGGGATCGAAATTGAGGACTCCAATTTTTATCGTGTTTGGAAACATAGGTTTTTTAGTTAAGAAGAGACTTTATATGAACGATTGATATTTAAGGTCCCAAAAATTTATATAATTTGATAAATTAGTCCCTAAAATGTTTTATTTTGATAAATCTAATTCTTAAGTTTTTTTAAAGATAGACAGTCTCTAAATTTTGAATTTTTTGACAAAACTAATTATCATATTTTATAGATTTAGATAAATATAGTGTTCAAAGTTTAAATATGTTGGCAAAATTGATTCTCAAATTTTTTAGACTAATTTTAATACAAGAAGACCAAATTTGTATTAAAATAAAGATTAGGAGTAAAATTTATCAAAATAACCAAACTTTCGAACAAAATACACTGACATTTTTCATTTTTAATATAAATAAATTTAATTACTTACTTTATTTTTTTTCCAAATAATTTAAAATTATTTCCATGATTTGTTTTACGTGACTTTCCGTGGACGTCTAAAATTCTTATAGAATGATTGTGACTGATCAACCAATAAAATTGTGGGCAAATGTTTAAATTGAGATATTTTCGGGTATATTATTATTTAAGTTTATGATAATATAAAATAAAAAGGGTGAATTCGTCATTATAGACATACTTGATTTATAGTATATATATAGTTTAGCTTTGTTATTATTATATTTAGGGTTTAGGGAAATTTAGACTATAATGATATTATTTGATTTGTAAACTTTAAGAATGAATTATATTAATGGAAAAACACATACTACAATATCAGAGTTAATAACAAACGATATTAAATAACTTTTACACTGCTCATAGAGTTATGCAATTTTATCATTAATATTCTAAAATTCAATTAATTTACAAAAACGCACGCTATAGGTGGGCTTGATAGTAAATACAAAATTTTAATTATCATAATGTAAAATAAAATTTGAAGATCACAATAGAATTATGCCTCTCTGGTTCGCTATGAACCGTTGATTTATATTGATGGCTGATTATTTGGACAGTGACATGCGCACATGGTATCATCGTCTGTCCTTCACTTGTTCTTATTATATAAAATGGAGTATAAAGAAAATCACAAAACTCCATTTATTAAAAAAATTATTTGGTAGTGGCGTGTTATTAATTTAAAATAAATAAATAATTTAGTCTTTTACTTATAAATTCCACATTTTATGTATATTAAATGTGTTGGGAAATATGTATGGATGATAATTTTGGTCATAAGCCTCGCTACCTCTCAGATAATCATCCGTTTGTAGCGTATTTGGATTGTTAAACGTGTATGAATGTGAGACGGGTGTAAAATTATTAATCCGCCATAAACATGGCGGTTAATAATTTTACATATATCTATTTCGTTATCCACATGGTTACTCGCATACATATTAATGAATTGTGTACATTTTTTAATTATATATATATATAATTAACTAAATTAAACAGGAAAACATTCTTAGTTTACATTTTCTATAGTTTGCATTTTCAGACGCAAAAGTATTGAATATTGAGTAATTTTCATTATATATATACATGTTGTTTGCTAAATTGTATTTTATCAAATTTAAAATGGTTAATTCATTATTTTTCTAATATATTAATATTTAAAAAAATCTAGGTTCGGGATCAATTGTCTTCATTTAATATTATTGGATCTGTTCTTTGTCACCTTTAATATTACATGTTCGGTCAACTTGACCAATCGATCCACTATCAATTGCATTCTAAGTGTGTCCGATCGATACAATATCGATTGTTATCCAAATGTGCACGATAAAAAACAATATGAATCTATACTCTTAAAAAAATCATCGATTATATTTCACTTTTTGTAGAGTTCAAATTCCTTAATATTTATCAAATCTCATTATTCATTTATTTCGAATTTATATTATTAGTTTCCATTGTTCGAATTTATACGTTGCATTTGATATGAACAAGGAAGTTAAACCGGTCGGTACCATTCATACCGGTAATGACCGGTACGAGCGATTTTTCATATATATCGATGGTATACCGATGATATATCGGAATATCGGTGTATCGGTCATAACCGATATTTATCGGTATGCCCGTTATACCTGGCGGTATACCACCGGTATGACTACCATGGATACGAAATCGAATTTTTTTGTATTAAAGAAAATTTTCCATCCGAATTTCGATTTAAAATTTAAAATATAAAATTTGTGAAGCGTGTAGAGTAATATTTTTAGTGCGTGTCTACACTGTGCATACTCACTAACACGAATGTTGCGGGACCCTTTGTATTTATTCTACTAAAAAATAAAATGAATTTACTTTATAATTTTAAAAATCAATAATAAATGCCATTCTTCCCTCCATCAATGAATGTTTTTAAACACCCAAATTAGATTTACATAATTTAATAGTTTTATCAATTTTTATTTTCAAAGTTTTTTTATCCATATAATTTGCGATCGTAAAATTAGTTCTGATACTTTGTATGAGTTGATAAAATCAATTTTTAAATTTTTCAAGGTTAGTAATTGAGATAATCGTCCAAAATCAAATTTTGGAGATTGATATTGCCACTAAGGAGACCGGATTTGCCAAAGTTACAAACTTGGATGATGAATTTTGTCAAACCCTTCAAGTTTGTGGACTAAAAATATCATTACATATTATATGAATCAAATTTATCAAAATTATGAATGTTATGTATTTTTTGATAATGACCAAAATTGCGAGCATATTCAAATTTTGAAACTCAATTTCTTGAAAACAAACTATGAGAAATGTATTTACTCAAATTACAAATTTCGGGATGTTATAACACCGTTCAGACTAAATTAACATAACAACCGATGTTGGTGGACCAAAACTATATATATATTTTTCCTTTTATGAGCTTAATTGACACAATTGGGAACTTTTAAAACTAATTCTACGATAATCATTAAAATTTGAAAATTGTTTTAAGGATTATAATTATTACAATTATAATGTTTTGCGATCAAAATTATCAAAATCAATAAATTATTTAACTAAATTTGTGTGTTTTTACTTAGTTTTTTAAAATATTTAAATTTATCATGTAATAATATTTTTTATATATATAGTTTTCATATGTTTTATTTTTGAACCATGTAAAATAATTTTCACCCATGTTATGGAGTTATTATTTCTTATTCTGACATGGTAAAAAATAGGCATGTACTTGTGTTTTCGTGTTTTAGACTCTTGTCTAAAAGAATAATATTCACTATTTTTTAAAAAATAATATACATTTTTAGTTATCACTTTCCGAAAGGAGACATGGCCCATAACCCGACCCAGTTGTTTCCGTTTTCCAATTTCCCATCGCTTTCAATTAAAAAGGGGGACCCACATATACCGACCCATGTCAGTGGTGGACCCCATATATCAAACCTCAGTTCTACTAACCATGGTTAAAATAAACTTAACGTCGTCAGTCTGTACACGGCGTTACCAATAGATCAAGATTACCCCACGCCCTGCCACGTGAATTAACAGTAAGCGTTCAGATTCGCCGTGATGCATCATATGCTTAGATACTTATTTCGTGGTCCCATTCAATTGATTCATGGCCTTGCAATCTCTATACGCGTGGCGTATGCTGATTGGCTAGATAGACCCAATATAATTCAGTTAGGTGCCTCGTTTTTTTCCTTTAATGCCATATCAATATTATATTATTTTTATTTTTAATATTAATATCAATATTTTTATAAATAATTTTAATTGATGTCTAAATAATGTACAAATACTTATTTTTGTATATTTTTATTCTTATATAGATATTGATTATTTGTAATAATAGTTTTAGGGTAGAAGTCACAATTTGTTAGTTAAATTTATGGATATGATTTTATAAGTGTGAAATATTTTATAATTTTATTTAATTAATTAACGACATTTATTATTATATTTTCTAAATTAAAAATATAATCAACTGATAAAACTAAATAACTTATTTATAAAAACTATTAACCCGATAATTGACAACGAAGAAAACCTATGGCTGGTTGGGTCTAGTTTTGATTAAGTATAACTATAATTAAAATGTGATTAATGGAATAGGTTAAAACCGATAAAGCAATTGTTTTCCTACCTATAATACCGAGCAATCAAAACATTATCGTCAAAGCAATGTACCGATTGATTTTAAATATATGCATTTTATAATTATTTAAATTTATAAATTCATTATTTTCTTAAAATTATAAATTTCAAAATTTTAACATATTTTCGAATTTTTAAAAAATAAAATTATGTGAAAGAGAGTATGATTACTCTTTTCTAAAGTAAATACCACATTGATGAATGGCAGAGAATTGGGTGTCCAGTCGAAGTGGTTAATGTTATAGGGCTTTTTCGTCCAAATAATGCTACTTTTTGGTCCATTTATTCGATTAGGGAGGTCTGTGTTTTCATAATGCGACCACGTTCTGAACTCGGGGCCGTGTTTAATATAGAACGTAGCTGAGTTCTATGAAATTTTTATTTTTTTTAAAAATTTTGTAAGTAATAAGGATCGAACACATGACATACTCTAATCTAGAAAGTAATGAATATCAACTCAACTGAATCATTTATTATAAATCAATATATTATATATGATAACAATATTTTAATGTCATTATTTTTATTATTTATATAAAAATATAAATTATTATTTGAGATTATCTTTTAAAATATTATATTGATAATAACAAATATAATTATATTTATTTGATATTATTATCTCAAGAATTTTTGGACACAATCATTTCTTTTTGACGTGACTCAAGATAATGATACAAAAATGTCACGATCCATCGTGACAAAAAATATCAAATAATTATAATATTACACACGTAATCAAATTAATTTTTTTAAAAGATAAAATCGAAAAATTTATTTATATATTTATTATAAACATAATAAAAATAGTAAAAGACAATTCAAATAATAATTATTTATATTTTATATTTAAATCGTATTAAATAATATTAAATATGTATGATTATATTTATTATTATCAAAATAATATTTTAAAAGATAATTTCAAATAATAATTATTTATATTTATATTAAAATCGTATTAAATAATAT
Source organism: Utricularia reniformis (assembly GCA_009725065.1). NCBI lineage: Eukaryota > Viridiplantae > Streptophyta > Magnoliopsida > Lamiales > Lentibulariaceae > Utricularia > Utricularia reniformis. The sequence goes on along the minus strand of RWGZ01001125.1, from coordinate 1,026,436 downwards.
TAAATATAAATAATTATATTTGTTATTATCAAAATAATATTTTAAAAGATAATCTCAAATAATAATTTTTATTTTTATATAAATAATAAAAATAATGATAGTAAAATACTGTTATCATATATAATATATTGATTTATAACAAATGATTCTAATGATTGAGTTGATATTCGTTACTTTCTAAAAGGGAGTAGGTCATGTGTTCGATCCTTATTACTTACAAAATTTGAAAAATTTCACGGAATGCAGCCTCGGGTTTAGAATGCGGCCGCCTTCTGAAAACACGGACCCCCATAATCGAATAAATTGGCAAAAAAATAGTATTATTTGGACGAAAAAACCAATGTTATAGATAATCTCATATTTTTTTTCTAATTTTTCCTTCTATACCTTTATATATCAATTCATATTTGTTTTTTAATTAATATTGTCTTAAAATAATTTTTTCCCAAATTACATTATTGCCTCATATATTTTCAAAATCATCATTTTTATAGTATTAAAATAAGCCACACATGTGAGATTTGGGAGAATTTGACTAATTTGGAACTCAAATTTTGTTTATTACAATAAATATTAAAACATTAGACTAATATTGTCATATGACTCATATCGATAATGCTACCAAAGTTTCTTACACACAAATAAAAGTAATCTTACAAGATAAACTATATTTCCCATGTAACATTATGTATTAAAAGCCAATAAATCAGTATATAGGATGAGCAATATATCGGATATATTAAATACATATTCGGTATATCAGAATTGTGATGAATTAATAAAATAAACATTGAGAACTAAAGTTATTAAATTTACAAAATATAGGAATTTTAAATATCCAAAATTTGAAATAATCCTTAAAGTTTGGTGATTATAAACGTCATTAATGTTTTTACGTATTGTTTTATATTTATTTACCTTAAAATAAAAACAATATCAACTAATTAATTTGATGAGTTCACAAAGAAAATTAATGGAATTTTTAATTAAATATTACAACTTCCTTATAAATATTATTTTCATTTTATATTCTTTGTTATGATTTGGTTATTATTTTGTGTGTGTTATCTATAGATAAAATAATATATAATCCAAAATTACGATTTTCTAATTCCCTAAATTAAAATATTATTCCTATTGAGTTTCACTTTCCAAAACGCATCATAATCTTCCATAAATAAAAGTTAAAATTGTGGAATTATAATTTATGAGAAATAAATAATTTTACTTTTAATTATAATTAATAATTAATTTTTAAGCTTTTGTTTTGTAATATTAAATAATTATAAAATAAAAGATAAAATAATGAGAAGTTTTCATGTAGAATTGGTCATGTGTTTATTATTCATATTTAATTATTAAAAAATATCAAAATATTTAACGGCGTTTCTTCCCGTTAAAGATGGTCCTACATAATCGGTGGGCCCTATTTGAAGCTTTCTCCACTATAAGTAAAGAAAGGCGGGCACAGCTCCGTTTTCCGACGGCGGTCAACAGTTTATTTCTTCCTCTTTCTAGCGCTTCTCGCGTCATAGAGATATTTCATCCTTCACTCAATCATTCACTGATACATCTTCGTTCATCTTCAGCGCCAGGAATCCTGTAAAGAAGGATTTTATTCACTGATTTCTGGTCGTGTTCTGTTTGAATCTTGAGGTAAGGCTTTTTAATCTCTGTATTGGTTTGTTATCTCGGTGTTTTATTGTTGTTATTCTCGCGGATATTCATTCCAGTGCGGTTCGTGTGGAATCTTTAGTCGTTTTCCTTGTGTTTGTTTTCGTTTTATTCGAACCGTTGTTCTCTCTGCTATTATTGCAGTTTTAAGTGTCGTTGCATTGATTCCGTGTTTTTTGCTTGCTTTATAGGTTTCACTTTTCCGTGGTATTGTTTCTTTGGGAATATGTGTTTCCTGCTTAATTCGAATGAATTTTTTTGTAGAAATTTCATGAAGATAGCAGATCAATTTGAAGTATACATGTTTTATTCGATTTTCTTGTGAATTTATAATTTAGTTGATGTTACTTTTACTTTCCAGCTTGAAGGTAATGGAGCAGTTTCAGAATTACGAGCTGGAGTATGTAGACGACGACTTCTCTGATTTTGGAAACGACGACATTGCCGTGGGAGATGGAAGCGTTTGCATCGATGATGAGTATATGGACTCTGATTTTGAAGATGATTTCGAACTGGTAAAGTATTTGTGTTTGTGGTTTAATTGCTCTGTTGTATTTGACGCTTTTCTATTAACATCGTGTCTTCAATAACAGAGCAAACCAAAAACTGATACTTCGGCTTCCGAAGCGAGGAATGGCAAGGACATACAGGGTATACCGTGGGATCGATTAAATTTTACGAGAGAGAAGTATCGTGAATCCCGGTTAAAACAATACAAGAATTATGAAAATCTTGCTAACTCTCGGGAAGATCTTGATAAGGTGACCTGTCTTGTGATTTTAGAAGTGTTTTATTACACTTGATTTCCTGGGTTGCGTGGTTGATTTGGTCTGCAGTGTGACTGCGATATAACAGAGGCGTAGGCTTGGTTCGGACTCTTATTATGTATTAATTTGCTAATTGTTTTATTTATTTCAGAACTGCAAAGAAGTAGAGAAGGGCCACGATTTTTTTGATTTTCAGTACAATACTAGGCTGGTCAAATCTACAATTGTGCATTTTCAGGTAAAGACGAGCATAATTTTTTGGCCGTTTTATGTTGTTTTTCCTAAATACATCTGATTAGGGTTTGAGCCTTGAGGGTTTTGATTTTTGGCCCGTAGTGGGTTTTGATATTTTCGTGTATCGGATAACATAATATCTAAATCTATAATTTGTCATCCTTTTCTTTCCAATCGCTTAATTTTTCAGTTGTGTGCAATTTGCTGCACTATGACCTTGTTTATGTCTTTGCTTTTTCTTATCATTTTGTCATTTTTCATTTATTTATCTCCTTCCATGAAAGCAACACTATTCCCACTTTAACTGGACTGATTAAATCTGGATCTTCCGAGTGAATTTCTTCATATTTCATAATCCGAAATGTTAAAAAAAGTTTTGCAGACGCTACATATTTTCATTTTTATGGCTTTAGAACACTACACTACTAGTCACTTTTACCTGAACGCCTATCCCTTTTAGAAGGTACGGATCATATTGTTGTTGTTTTAATTTGTTTGTTTCAATACTTTGTATGAATTCCTAGTATTTAAGCTTCCTAGTGCTCCAGAAATCAGCCTTGTAGAAGTACATTATTATCTTGTTTTTTGACATATTTTTGTTAGACCCATTTGGTAGTTTCTTGCGACCAATAATGCTACCCTTCGGAATGTTTTTGACTACAATATATTAGCCTTTTTGAAAATAGTTCAAGTTTAATTTTTAGATATTTTTCCCAGTTCAAGTCACATTGAACTGGGTTTTTATTCACATAATACTTTTGTGCAGATTACTAACAATTGCCAAGAGTCGCTTGTTAAATTATTCACTTAATCCCTTTTCAAAGGTACCAGGTTTAGTTTTTACCTGGCTTTATCAACCTCTGATTCCTAGCCAAGTTTGTGCTATGGGATGCAGTGCGGTGAGCCAGTAACTTGGCATTTTTGGACAAGTTGTTAATTTAATACTAGACTATTTAGCTACTTAGACTTGTTTTTGTTCGCTTTTGATATACCGTGTTAGATCTACTTCTACTATTGCTCCCAGCTTTACATTCATTTTCTTGACTTTTTTAGCAAGTGGATAAGTTGCTTTGGATCATGAGTGGCTAATGTATTTAACGTAGTTTAGGTTCTCAAATCATGCATTTGATTTGCACTGCCATTCATAGTTTCTTTTTATGTGTTTTGGTAATGATTCTTATTTATAATCTTACTTTAAATTTTAACTTAATAATTACCTAGTTTTGTTTTTGATGGTACCACCCTCTAGAATAACATGACCTCGTTGTAAGTTCCTTTTTCCTTTTCCATTTGAAGATGTTAAGTATAACTAATTAGCTCGAAATCCCTACATTCACTTGCCTTACTTTCTTTGCAATATTAACCCATAGAACGGGACTGTTATTTCAGCCTCATTAGCAGGAGTGCAGTTTTATTCTGAGCGGCTGGCAGATAGAGATCTTTACAGTATGGTTCGAACAGGACTGAATTTTACCATCAGTTTATGTGATAGTAACTAGATTTCTTTAGTGGTGCACTTTAGCACATGATTCTGTGTTTAATCATTGACTGTGCATATCTCGTGGTTTTTTCTGCATTTGCTGTCATTTTCTATACGGATAGCTACACATTTGTTGAGAGAAGATAGTTCACATCCTTTAGTTATCTCTGCTCTATGATACTTCTGTTTTTCCTTGAGAAATTTGAGTCTGGCGATTTACTGGAGCTATAAGTTTTTTCAGGGGAAAATGTTTTGCTGGATGCTAAACCCAGTCTTATGTTGCCTTCACTGTTTGCCACTTCGTTTCTCGTTTGCATTTATATAACTTGCAGGAAGATGTGATTGCTAAGAGTATATCACCAGTATGCTCCAAAAATTTTCACGTCTATTTTGTTATGATGATTGCATAACATTTAAGCGAAGACTGAATGCTGATTAACCATATTTCATTTTTCATCTTAATCTACTTGTCTATGGAGCACTTATTTAGCTGGAAATCTTTGATTCTATGTTACATTATTTTAACTGAACTTCATTTTTCAGCTGAGAAATCTTTTGTGGTGTACATCGAAACATGATGTTTACTTGATGCAAAACTACTCAGTGATGCACTGGTCCTCCCTACGAAAGAAGGGTACGGAAGTCCTCAACGTTGCCAAGTCTATATCACCTTCCCTGGTAAGTTGAACTCATCCAAAGATTTTGACGTCATTCTCCATAAACTTTAGCTAAACCTTCCGCGTGTCTAACAATGATTCATTATGCAGAAGTACCCTGGATGCTTAGCACAACCTCTGTCAAGGGTTCAGATAAGCACTATGACTGTGAAAGACAATCTTATGGTGGCTGGTGGCTTTCAAGGAGAGCTTATCTGTAAGGTACCTACACAATTAGTATTCCGATATATCTCATATGGCTGGCTATCTTTTCATATTTGCCTTTCAATAAGCTCAAGCTTTTTTTTGCAGCATCTCAACCAACCTGGAGTTGCCTTCTGCTCAAAATTATCTAATGATGAAAATGCCATCACAAATGCAGTCGACATATATTACGATTCCAGGTATGAAGCAACACTGACACGCATTCCATTTGCTGCTAAATTTTCTAGATATACTTATGGTGTTGTTGATTTTTATATACAGTGGTGCCACGAGAGTCATGGCTGCAAATAATGATGCTCATGTAAGGGTTATGGATGCCAAAAACTTCACATGCCTGAGCCGATTCACTTTCCCTTGGTCTGTAAATGTAAGGGAATTGATTAAATTGCAATCAGTTCCTTTTTACTCATTTCAAATTCTTGCAGAACACATCTGTAAGTCCCAGTGGCAAGATGCTTGCGGTCCTTGGCGATAGTCGAGATTGTTTGATTGCTGAAGCACAATCAGGAAAGGTTTGAAGTCTTACGACAGCTCATTTTGACGTGCTACGTATCATGAATCTTAACCATTGCTTGTGCCCAGGTCCTGACTACCCTAAGTGGTCATCTAGATTACTCATTTGCATCAGCATGGCACCCCGATGGAAGGATTCTCGCAACCGGAAACCAGGACAAAACATGTAGATTGTGGGATATAAGAAACCTATCAAAGTCCCTAGTTGTACTCAAGGGAATGATTGGAGCAATAAGGACCATAAGATTTACATCAGATGGTCAGTTCATGGCCATGGCTGAACCAGCTGATTTTGTTCATATTTTCGATACACACTCGGGGTATGTGAAATCACAGGAAATCGATCTGTTTGGAGAGATTGCCGGTATCTCATTCAGTCCCGATACCGAAGCATTGTTCGTGGGAGTTTCGGACAGGATGTACGGTAGTTTGTTGGAGTTCAAACGCAGACGATACAACCACTACATGGACTGCTTGTTTTAGAGTGAAGCAGCCTGTAAGTTCTCTTGCACCTTGTTTTTTGGGGACTGTAAAAAGGTTTTCGATAAGCTGACTCTTGGTTGCAAGTCACTACGACTTTTTATAGTAGAACCACTTGCCTTTTTTTCAATTTTGGTTATGTAAATTAATCTCTGGTTTTAATGTGTCCATTTGGCTTGCTTTATAAACAAAGTTTGTGCTTTTACATTTTATGAACTCTATTTGTTTGGTTAATTGTTTGTTTTTGCATTTCATATAGTTTTTTGTTTGGTATTCAAATTCATAGGAGATTTTAATCAATATTTTAAAAATCGGTACCGACCAGTACCTCAGTGTATAGGTCATCTCAACATGTATCGAGTATTCTGGATTTGTACGATTTGAAATAATCAATAAATTAAATTATTAACCTATAAAAAATACACAATTTTTAAAACATTATCAATTTATATTTCTTCATTTAAAAAAATAAGAATATTTTTTTTACAAATTTCATATATAATTTTTCATAAATCAAACAAATGAGATCCCACTTAATATGTATATTGTTTACATACCGGCTAAAACAGGTATATCCATTAAAACAGTGATATTAATACCTCTTTAACTCACTTTTTAAATTACATACAAACAAGTCATTGCAGTCTGGGAAGAACAAGTATGACCATTTGTGGTAACAAACCAGTGAAACAGTGTATCATATGTATTTATGAAGATAAAAATGTTTGCTTTGTAATTTAAATATACTAAGAAAAACTATATGATAGTGAAATTACATTCAAGATAAATTTCACGTGTTGTTTTTGAGCAAAAAAAGTAATGGAGATAAAGAAAAAATTGTAACAATCAAAACTAAGGCTGTGTTCTGCATAAATTATGAAAATGAATTATACATTATAGAATGCATAATCTATTTTTTGATACAGAACAATATCCATTTTAAATTATGATTATAAATTATCATCATAATGCATTCTTCTATTTCAACTATAATTGTTATGGTCCCTTTTTAGGGGATATCAACAGTCGTCCGGTTCGTTCAAATAACTAACTCGGTTCTGATTTCTTTAAAATATGAAGACGATCGAAAGCTAAAGAAAATCAAAGTAAATACACGACAATTTATAGTGGAAACCCCATGAATTGGGGTGAAAACCACTCGACTAAGAGCTGATTATGCTCTTAGCCTGTTCACTAAAGAAATGAATCAAAGTTTATACAAACAGGTTAATGAAAATGACGAGGCAAAGAAAGCAAGAAGAATTCGGCAGCGTAACAGCCTGTTCTTCTGCATCCAAAGGGTCCTGTCTTTTCCTTCGTCTTGCCCTGTATTTATAGAGTCGCCGGCGAGTGTAATCCACGTCTTGTAACCGCCTCTGACAAGTTTGTTAGAGGTTGTTATCGCAGGATGTAAAACGAGGCTGGGACCGATGCGTGGTCTGCGTGATCGGGCCCGAAGCATGATAAACGTGACAGGGCCCGAAGCGTGGAACGCGTGAGCCTGTAACTGTTTTGTAACCGTTCGGACCGAACCGCGGAGCCAGCTGGCAGATAACGCTTATTTTTACTAAGGTTATCTTCGGTCCTCCGTATTGAACATCGGGCCGGTCTTCTTAAAGGTGTAATTGAGCTGTGAGAATTCGTTTTGATTATTTAAATTGACCCAACCGTTATCGGGCCTCACCCATTACAGGGTACTCGGTCCTAGAGTTCTCATCAATAATGCATAATCAAGTTTAAATTTGATTCTAAAAATGCATTATGCATTCTACTTATTATTTTTCACGAGAAAATTACGGCATTAGCCCCAAATGTTTAAAATAATGTAAATACTATGCTCCCAAAGTTTGTAAATTATATGAGAAGCTTTCGAAGTTTCAAAGTCATTCAAGAATGACTATCTATTGAATAATATCAGTTTTTCATCTTTTTCGTATAAATGATTTTGATAATTTATGCATTATTTTTAAGATTTTCAAAGATTAGAGATTTAGTCATTTCATATTTTTAAGGTTAATTGATCAATACAAACTATTGATTGGGGGGTCAACTTAAATATTAACGAGTATTAGAGTTCAATATAAACGGTTCTGGAAGTTTGAGGGTCAACCACACAATTCTTAAACTTTAAAGATATGATATTTACAACATTTAAAAGTTTATGGTTAACATCACGCATTATATCAACTTCGGAGGTTTTGTATATTATTTACAAATTTTGGAATAATGTTTTTAAATTATTAAAAGTTTGGTGGCTAGTGACAAACAACACTTTATTTTTCACATATATATATTTTTTTTCAAATCAAATATTTATCTTTTTCATAATAATAAATTCTGTTTTTCTATAATTTAGTATTTATATATTATTTGTTTAGTTTCTTATTCGATAATATTATTTTCAACATTTTTGTTTTATTTTTTATTATACGATTTTTTAATAAAAAAATATTACTAATTTATTTTATATTTACAAATATTATTTTAGTTTATAATTACAATTTTAGATATAATTATTTTTTATATTATAAATCAATTAATATTATATATTTTTGCAGAACGCTTTTATATTTATAATATATTATATGTTTACACAGAACACTACGCAGATTCGAATTATACATTATGATTATGCTTTCTAATTATAAATTCTAATTATAAATTATATAATTTGTTCAGAACACACACTAAATGTCTTAAAGGAATACCAATCATCTAAATATACAAGGACAACACCCCCCTTTATTCTCCGTCTCCTCCTTCATGCCAATATCTTCTACCCGGGAGACTCGATCGATGATCTGATCTTTCGGGACCTTAATTACATACGAATGTTGTGCCGGTTTTGGTGGTAGTACATTCGGGATTATAATATTTGCAACTTTATTAGCGTCCTCGCTGTAGAATGTCGAATTGTCATCGGAAAAGTTAGACTCCACATGATGAGGATTCTCTAGCTCCTCCATTGAGATATGAAGGAGAATAGAAGAAAAGAAGTGGCCACACAATGAATTTCCGTAAATAGTGGGAACACCAATTATGTTTATGGTTATTTAAATACCAATGGATAATTTCCCTTTGAAAAAATACGTATAAAAAATTCAACATATAAATTTAATGGATCATGTTTTGTCAAATGTGTTCAATTGTGATTAATTAATTTTGAAAAATTAAACGATACTCTTAGGGGTGGGCATGGGCCATCCCAACCCGTGTAATGCCCCGTCAAATATTAATGTACGAGTTAGGATGTGATATTCAACTCATCAACTCATACGAGTCGACCCGTGCGGATCAACGGGTTGAAGTGGACCATTTTATTTTTATTTTAAAATTAAAATTGAAGGTTTTTAGTTTAAATTTAAAGTGTAGAGTTTATGTTATGTCAACCCATTGACGGGTTGAACCGATTCTCGAGCGAGGGGGTTACATGAGAGTTTCACTCGTTGTCTAACTCGTTTCACTCTATTTTCAGCTCCCATGACTAACAAAGTTTTGATTTGAAAGATCCACTTACAGTCAACTGCTCACATAGCAGCAGGAGCCAAGTCCACGACGATCCCAGTTTCAATCCGTTGACGGGTCAAGAAAAATTATCAATCTGTTGGGTCAACCCATACGGGTTTTTTGGGTTCAAATGGTTCGACTCGTAACTCGTTGGGCCGGACCCGTGCCCACCCTAGATACTCTTTAAATGTACATGGATCGAAACACGTTCTATTGATATGATACAATGTTTATGAATCATCAAAATATTGATCTAAAACCGATCCGGAATAGTGGATCGGTTTTTTGATTGTATATCGGATCGATTTGCGGATATAAGAATATATTTCATTTATTGTTTAATCTATAATCATAAAAATAATATAATTAACCACATACTAAAAAAATTATTTTCTATTCCAACATTTATTTTATTTCATGTCATTTATTTAATCAAGTATAAATAAATATATATGTATAATAATGTTACAATAAATAATATTGTATTAATTTTAAAACTCTATTTTATAATTCACTTAGTGTAATGAATAAAAATGGAAAAAAAACAATAACTTAAAATATAATGGAAAATTAATATATTTGGTATTCATATATAATATTATTGATGAGACCCTCGGAACCCGGTACCCCAAACCTGATCAGGGTCAAGCTTAGCCAGGCCAGCACGAGTGACATAAGCCGAACTAGGAGGCTCAGATACAGCTCACGTGAATGGACGGCCCAGCCAGGCCAGTCGGGCCCGAATGCCCGTTCTTATCGATCGGTCCCGATCGATAGAGTCATGTCTTCTCCCCCTCATCAGGACCGATCGATCTACATCTCATAGACTATGCTTCGGGCCATCCACATTCCTCAACATGCGACAACAACCTCTGACAATCCTGTCAGAGGCAGGTCCGACGGAGTCATATGAGCCTCCTTTTGGTCTGGAGATAGCCGGCTAGTAGCACCGAAAGGCCTAGCGTCGTGCAACCCTATGAAGTCATGCCCGGCAGCTGTCCCGCCTGACACGAGCCGACCTAGCCGCATGGGACAAGCACAAAATGACACCCTACTTGATGAGATCCCCGGAACCTGGTACCCCGAACCTGATCAGGGTCAAACTTAGTCAGATCAGCCCAAGTAACATAAGCCGAACTTGGAGGCCCAGATCCAGCTCATGTGAATGAACGGCCCAGCCAGGCCATACGGGTCCGACCGCCCGTTCATATCGATCGGTCCCGACCGGTAGGGCCCAGCTTTCTCCCGCTCACCAGGACCGATCGGTCCACACTTCACATGCCCTGCTTCGGGCTATCCACATTCCTCAACATGCAACGACAACCTCCGACAATCCTATCAGAGGCGTGGTCCGGCGGAGTCATACGAGCCTCCCTTAGTCTGGAGATAGCCGGCTAGTAGCACTGAAAGGCCTAGCGCCATGCAGCCCTATGAAGTCATGTCCGTCGGCTGTTGCGCCTGACACGAGCCTACCTAACCGCAGAGAACAAGCACAAAATGACACATTACTGTTCACGCAGCACATTAGGCGTATAAAGAGGACACTTGAGATGCGAAGAAAAGGATCCTCTTCCGATTTTCCTGGCAATCTCTCTTACTTAGCCATCTATCGATTTATTTTCGATAAGCTTTCTTCCATTTGTTGTATAAAGAACATACATGATATTTGTGATTAGCACCTTGTTTATTGAATCGACTAATGACATTTCCAGTTCTTAGTCAAGTGATTTTTTCCTCAACTTTGAGGTTTTCCACTCTAAACTGCATTGTCTCTTTTATACTTGATTTATAATCGTCCACACATTAATAAATTACAACCGAGTTTGTCTTGCAACGAACCGGACGACTGTTGACACCCTCGGTTTTTGAACACAACACTACTGTTCACGCAGCACAGAAGGCGTATAAAAATGACACTTGGGAGGCAAAGAAATGATCCTCTTTTATCTCTTCTTGTTTGGCCGGCTATCGATTTATTTTCGATAAGCTTTCTCCCCTTGTTGTCTAAAGAACAAACATGATATTTGTGATCAACAACTTGCTTATTGAATCGACTAATGGCATTTCTAGCTCTTAGTCAAATGGTTTTTTCCTCAACTTTTGGAGTTTTTCACTGTAAAATTGTCTTGTCCCTTTTATATTTGATTTACAATCGTCTTCCACATATTAAATAAATTACAACTGAATTCGTCTTGCAACGAACCAGACGACTGTTGACACCCCCGATTTTTGGACCACAACAATTATTATATATTAATAAAATGTCAGATCGGATAAACACTATATCCAATATGAAATCGACAATTATCCGATACGATCAACATTCCACAATTCCGATATTTAGAAAATCGATTTGAACATGGTTTGAATATATTGGATATTCATATCAACGAAATTTTCATGCACGCCTCTATTATTTACGGTCACAAAACATTAACACAAATCACATACTCAATTCTTGAATATTTTTTAAAGAATTATAAAACTATTTTTTTAATTAATTTTAGTAATAATGTATGAGTGATATCTTTGTAAATAGCTCCTAAATTTTATAATTGTATAAATACGGTATCTCAAAGTTTGTAAATTGTATATAAAGTTCTCGAAGTTGATATAATGTGCGTCGTTGGCCCTTAATTTTTAAATGTTGTAAATCTTATGCCTTCAAAGTTTAATAATTACATGGTTGACCATGAAACTTTCAAAATCGTTTATATTTGACTCTTATACTTGTTAATATTTTAACGTCTCAATAGTTTGTATTTGACCAATTTAAACTTTAAAAAATATAATGATTATGCCTCTAAACTTTGAAAATTTTAAAAATAACTTATAAATTATCAAAATCACTTATACGAAATAAATGAAAAACCACTATTATTCATTCGAGTGTTATTCTTGAACTATTTTGAAACTTCTGAAATTTCTCATAAAATTTACAAACCTTGAGGATATATTCTTTACACTATTTTAAACATTAGAAGTCAATTACCCCATCTTCTCAATAATTTATATACAAGCAATGAATCCCGCATCATTTCAATGCGAAACAAAATATGCAATTATTCCTCTATCTATATAGATTGCAAAATTTGCTGTCATGGGTCTGCGGCGATCGATGGTCGATTAGGGTTTCCAGAATGAATTCGTCCGATGCTTGAGAATTCAGCTTCCAGAGGTTTCTGAATCACCATGATTTCTAGGCAAATACGCAAGAGCTTCCTCTATTTGGTTCCCAAGAAATCAGCCGAATCCCAAGTTTCGTCACTGCCTCACCTCCATTGTTTCTTCTGTTAGTTTTTAATGGAATTTACGATTCGTTTTGCTGATTAAACTTAGCAAATATCAGATGCGGAATGGGAATAAGAATACAGAAAACTTTTACGTGGAACCCGAGTACCGGGAGAAAACCACGGACCACCTCCTGGTCAATCCACTATCACGAAAATAACACAAAGATTACAGTCACAAGAACTATCGAGTTCTTGTGCAACTTAAATCAAACACAAGAATGTTCTAAACCAAGAACTGCTCCCTCTCGTGCTCCTCTGCTATCTTCTGATAAACCCTAGATGATTAGGTTATCATTAAGGCGGCTAACCCTATTATATAATGGTTGCCTATGGGCTTTTAGGGTTAAACCCTAAGGCCCGATTCTTTGTAGACCATACTCAGTATACCTCCTCCAGTGACCGACCGTCACCGAAGCTTTACCGCTCTCAAGGCTGGAACCTCATACCGATCGTCACCGCTTCATCACTCTCCAATGCCGCTCGTCACATGCTCGTTGAGAACCTTCCCACCGCTCGTCACATAACTAGCCGATCGACACTGATCCTTGTCGATCGGGAGAATGACGATAAGCCAACATCTTCTCCGCCTCTACCAAACCCAAAGTCGCTGCACCAGTGGTATTTGAACCCAAAACACACAAAAACTCCATTCTGTGGCATTGTTCTTGAAGGAGAACGGATTTTCTGACACACAATTGGAGAGCGTTCTAAATCGAAGCAAGCAACTACAGTTCGCGAATCTGGAAAAAACTATAAAGCCGAAGTTTGATGAGTTTCAGAAATTTGGGTTTTCTAATTCTGAAATTGCTCAGATTATCACCACAGCACCAACAATTTTGACTGCCAGCTTAAGCAAAAAGGTGCACCCTTCATTATCTATGCTTCATGATTTGTTTGATTCTCATGAGAAAGTTTACAAGCTTTTACGAAAGGCAAGATGGTTCTTAACAACTGATTTGAATAAAACTGTGTACCCAAATATTGAATTCCTAAAGAGCCGTGGGTTATCTATGCAACTTATCATTGGTCTCTTGAGGTTATGCCCTAGTTCAGTATTACTTACGCCTAGCATTTTGCAAAGAAACGTAGAAAAAGTTGAATCTTTAGGGTTAAATCCAAGCTCTACAATGTATATTTATGCAATATGGGCTGTTAGTTCTATGAGCGAGCAAGTTTGGAAGCTAAAATTGCAGACTTTCATGGATTTGGGATTCACAGAATCTGAAACTCTAGACACATTCAGAAAAGCACCTCTGGTTTTCCTTGTATCCACTGACAAAATCAAGAGAAATGCACAAGCTATTTTTTCTACTGGTAAATACACTAAATCATCCTTAATTCTAAATCCAGTTTCACTCACCTGCAGCTCGGAGAAACGGCTTAAACCGAGGTTTAAAGTGTTGGAGATTCTTGAAAGTAGGAAACTGATCGAGAAATGGCCGTCGCTCGGAAGTCTTTTCTTGTATACGGATAAGAGATTCAATGAGAAGTTTGATTCGCGTTATTTGGAGAAACTTGGCAAGGTGCAAACCGTAACAACTTCTTCTTAACATTTTCTATTACTATCCATGGAGTTTACTCAATGCATGATCATGTTTGGATCTTTCATGTTACTTGAATTGTGGTTTCTTGTTTGCTACAAGGAATTTATGTTATGATATTTAAACTCGGATTCAATGAAAGATTTGTTTCTCGTTATCGTTATTCGAAGGAGCATAGCGTGAGTTATACACCGGAATACTTATTCGTGCATTTTGTATTATGGATTTTAGTGAATGCTTGATTATGTATGGAGTTTGCATTGTTATCTTGAATTAGAGTTCGCAAAGATATGAGCTAACCGAGACTTTGTATCGATGATCAATCTCATTTGAGGCTTCATCATAAGCATGGTATCCACATAAATGAGCAAAAGAAGAAATCTTTTTGCATAAAAAGATTACAAGTACACAAAGTGGTGTTCTCTTGATTTTTCGATTTGATTTTTTGTCATAATGTATCGAACTTAAGAGACCATTGCCCTCGTGTTTGCTTGAGGTCATATAGACTTCTCCTAAATCTGCAAACCGGTTGCTCTTTTCCTTTCTCCACAAAGCATTCGAGTTGGTGTACGTATAACTCTTTTTGCACATCACAATGTAAGAATGATGTTTTGACATCTAACTCTTTTATCAGGGGGTCCAAACTTGACGACATGACTTAACATTTCTTCAAAATCATCCATTTTCTTTTGATAATTAGGAACAACTATGATAATTTTTTGACGAATACGCTATGATAATTACGTTACAAGAAATGAATGAATGTAATGGTTGGAGAAACATAGCAAAAAATAACCTATAGAAAACCATTTTTTTCCCTTTGTGGCGATTTTATTTATAGATGACTTAAATATCTTTTAGTTATTCTTAAATCATTAAATGATCCGCTTAAAACGAAATGGTCATTCATCACTATTAATGACCATTAAATCATTAAACCTGATAATATCAACAATAATTATGTATAATATCATAACATATTTCAGTTTACTTAAAACGCACACCTACCTAATGACATGTTAGATCCGCTTTTTAAGTCTACAAGGATCAATCATAGTTGTGTCTATTACATTCCACCCATAGCTAGTTATTCAATCAATTTGTCGCTTGTAAATTTGCAGTCATGGGCATGAGTTTTGTGCAAGTTCTCATTGCATTCTTATTTTTAAAATATATTTTGGATTCGTTTACAGAACACCCTACCGTTTTCATTCTCATTGTGACAATCCATTTTCAAAAACGCGTTATGAGTTTCATTCTTCAACGCAAAATGACATGAATCCCTCATTTTGAATTTATGGAATGCATTTTAAAAAATTTCTGATCAAATTACCCTTATGACTGAATCTCTTATTTCTATGGGTGTTTACTATTCGGTAAAAACCAAATACCGAACCGTTTACCGATTTTTTTTATCGAACCAATACCGATTTATAAAATCGGTTCGGTATTCGGTTTTTAAATTTCGGCCATTTCGGTTTCGGTTTGGGTTATGTAAAAAAAATCAATATTCGGTAATATACCGAATTTAACATTTTCTTTAATTTAAAACTAATATTTTTGTATTTAATTATATAATTAAATATATGATTATGATTAATTTGATTAAATTTCGGTAAATACCGAAACCGAACCGAAACAATTTGGTATTTACCGAACCGACAAAATTCGGTTCGGTATTTGGTAGCTAATTTTTGACTTATTCGCAATGCTGTTAGAAACGTGAAACGCTAGAAAGTGGAAACAAGAAACGAAGAACGCCTAATAAAAAGTTTCTTTAGATGAAACATTATGCTAATAAAAGATAATATGATTACTATTGTATCAAATCCACATTATACACATACAATGATTAATAAAACAAATAACGTGTTTCCACTATCTAATAAAATGAAGATGATCAGACAATGTCTCAAGTATTCTGATCATCCTCTAAATCGGGATTTTCAAACAAAACACGCTCCAATTCAGGTTCATCTAAAGATAATGTAGCAATTTCAAGCAAACTAACATCATCAAATGTATTTACCTTATCACCACCAAGATCCCACATTTTAATATCACCTTCAGAATACTCAATTCTACTTCTTGAAAGCATCCGTAGATTTGAGTGTATGTAGACTAATTTCTCAGTACGTTTTGGATTCATAGAACTTCTTCGTGTGGAATGTATAAAGAAATACGTACTACAATTTCTTTCACAACAAGATGAAGAAGATACTTGAGCAAGTAACTTTAAAGCAAGACTTTGAAGTAGAGGAGCTGATACACCATAAGCCAACCACCATTCAATGGGTTACATTTTCAATCTATTTGTCATAGAGCTTTGAATACCGAAATCATGTAAACATCCCATGAATCTTGAATATTCCGTTAGTGCTTGTACTCTCCTATCATCATCTTGGAAGAAATCATCTAAATATTGCATTATAAGATTGTTCAAAATCCTATCATTCTCCAATTGAGGTAAGTTTGGATGCTTTAGTTGCCACTCGTTGGTTGTAATCCTACAAATATAATATTACAAGCTATTGGTCATCATAATGTATATTATAGAGTGTAAATTGGATGGTCCAAATACATAATCCAATAAAGTAATAACATACATTGGATTTAGAGAATATGTCATGGCATGCAAAGGAGTCAACGATTTATCACGTCTTTCTGTAAGCACTGTATAAATAATATTCCAGAAATCAGAATCATTGCTATCATTCTTTCCTTCATATGAAAAAATGACAATTTTCACATTAGTTAACAAAGTGTCCCACATTTCATAGATTCTATGAAGTGTATGTATCTTATCAAGATCACATTCTCTTAACATATCGTACATATGCTTGGTAAACTTAAGAATATAATCAATTAACTCTCACAATGAGTCATTAAGCAATTTTTGGCGTATAATGGCTGTCTTGTTAAGATTATCATGCTTATAAGTACTCCATAAAGCAATGATCATAGCTCTCAATGCATCTTATACCTCCTGAAATCTTTTCATTATGATAATATGAGAAGCAAATCGTGTATCTACTACACGAAGTAATGTAAGCTTAGAGAATTTTCTAAACATTGACAATCTTTTAGAATGATTGTTAATAAAATTCTAAATCATATTCATACTAGAAATCACTTCACTAATCCAAGTGCAATCATCTGGATTTCCAGAATTCAACCTAACACCTGTATTAAAGATGTCCTTTAATTCCATATTCAAAATATGCACTATACAAGGTGTCCAATAAATCTGAAAAAAATCAATAAAAATGTTAGTTTTGTGAAAATATGTAACATATTATAAAGTTGATATCAAAGTACCTGAGGATGATTCCTTTTAAGTAACATACCAACTGCTTTACGCACATGAGCATTATCAGTAATTACTTGAACAACATTATTAATACCTACTTCCTCGACTACTTTTTCAATTTCGGCACAGATGAAATATTGATCTTTACGTGCATCCTCACAGTTAATAGCATGCAAAAAAACAGCACCATGATTATTAATAGCAACAAAGTTTATAAGTGGTCTTCGTTGTGGATCAGTCCAATCATCACAAACAATAGAAATACATTTCTTTCCCCAACACTCTCTAATACTTTGTAATTCGATATTGATATGACATACTTCATCATCCAATAACTTTGTCCTTAATGCATTATAGCTATGTGGAAAATAACCTACATTATAATATTTATAAATTTTGTATTTAGAAAAATATATTTAAGTGTATTGATAATTGAAAGACAAAAATATTTAATGTTACCTGGAAGTTTTAATGAACATGCCAAAGCATATGACCTTCGAAAGTGTGGATTTTTTGTAAAATAAAATGAAATACCTCATGAATAAAATGAACGAGCAATCTCCTTATCAAGTTCTCTTCTCCCTTGCTGATTTATTAACTCATCAATTTTCATTTGCTTGTCACCCCTTGCTCTTTTGTGATTTGGATATTGCTAGTCAATCAATATATCATTGGAATTGTTTGGTTGTCCACTTTACATAAAATGAGGTATACTAACTTTCTTTTGATGTCCACGCCTACCTTTAGCTTCAGCATCACCATCGATGTTCCCTAACCGTAGACGTTACAAATATGAAATATCACGGCATGCAGTTATTCCTCCTCTAGGAAGTTTAAGTAAGTGAGTCTTTACCCTTGAGTAAGTTCCTTAATATTCACATTTGCAAAAATTGTATTGCCACATACAAGTTCCACCATTTTCACCAATCTTATCAATCTTGGTGACATAGTTCCATAAGGATCACTTTTCATTACTTGCAACATCATCATTTGAAGTAACGTCAACATTCATCTTTAAATCTAAAACATAAATATGTATACATTAATCAAACATAATTACATAAGTTTAAATTACTTAACAACTATATACATATTTAAAAAAAATAGCATAAATCAATTATCATGTTACAAGATTGTAAAAGAAGATCAAACAAAGTCATAAGTAATTAGCTAAGGAACTAAATAAAGAACTCTTCAACATAATTATTCTCCAAGGTGAGCCTCACCATACAACCAAGGAAAGGTGGCATACCCTCCCAAAAAACAAAAACATTTCAACAAAGACAATGTTTGATCAAAGAATAATAAAAAACCGCCAAAAATGCAATTAAGCAACAGAAAAAAAGCTATTAAACATTATAAATTGAAACAATATATTAATACAATATTTTCAGGAATACGACATTACTTTTTTACAAGCCACACAAAACCAACATTTTGGGACCGTTCCACCATAAAAGTATACAATCTGACTTCAAAAACTACTACTTGTTCTCCCTTTAGGCAGTGGTGAAACAAAAAATACTTATGCATCAGAATGAAGCTAAAGAATTATTTGATGATCCTCAATAAATAAGTATTGTATTCTCAATAAAACAAGGAATCAAGAAAACTAGATATGGAACAAGTAGTAAATTTGAGTGTAATGTACCTGTGCTTTTCTCAACCCATGGGGAGATAGAAAATGCTGGAACATGAACACCAAGACAATCAAACTTGAAATAAAATGGAGCAGGGTACAAAAAACCCTTTCAGCATAAACTAAGAACCTTGAAGCCGTCTTCCTTGAAAACTCAAGAATGAGTCTTGTGTTGAACATTTGAACCTAGAGATATCCTTGAAAACTCAAGGATTCCACGGCTAAAACTCAAGAAAACCCTTCGGCAGCAGGGTCCAAGTGAGCAGCCGTTCAAATTAGGTTTTTTAATTTATGTAATATAAAGTAAAAACATTTAATGGATGAGAAACGCGTACCCGTTTCTTTTTCGTAACAGAAACGTGAATTTTGGGAATAAAAACGTTTCAGTGTAGCCTAGCTTATTCGGTAATTGAAATTCTGTTCGGTATTTACCGAATGAACACCCCTACTTATTTATAATTAAATAAATATTGTTTTCCATAATTATAAGGGCAAAATAATACTTTAGTATTCATAATGCATTCTTATAACAATTTTTTACAAAATATCATTTTTATTTCATTATTCATTATTTTCCATACAGAACACTTAAACAGATTCACATTCTATAAATACATTCTGACAATCCATTCTAAAAACACATTTACATTATCATAATACACACAGAATACATCCTTAGTTTTTACAAGTTTTTTACTTAATTAACTTACTTAAAAATATATTTTCTCAAATTAACCCACTTATTATTTTTATATCCAAACGAACATATTTTTTACTTGTTTAGCAAGTTGTATTTTTATGTCCAAACTAACATATTTTTTACTTATTTATCAAGTTGCGGTTTTCAAATGAAGACTCTAAAATAAATTTTAAATTAATTTGTTTGAGATTTATGTAATATAATTGTTGACAACCCTTAAACCGGGTACCAAGGATGCGTTCTTGTTAAGAACCATTAANGAAACACAAATGGAGCAGGGCACAAAAAAATGGAGCAGTGTAATGTACCTGTGCCTTTCTCAACCCATGGGGAAATTAAAAAATGGAGCAGGGCACAAAAAACAATTAACTTGAAATGGAGCAGGGGCACAAAAATGGAGCAGGAAAAACACGAACACCAAAACAATTAACTTGAAATAAAATGGAGCAGGGCACAAAAAATTCTTTCGGCATAAACTAAGAACCTTGAAACCACCTTTCTTGAAAACTTAAGAGTGGATCTTGTGTTGAACACTTGAACGTAGAGATATCCTTGAAAACTCAAGGATTCCACGGCTGAAAACTCAAGAAAACCCTTCGACAGTAGGGTCCAAGTGAGCAGTCGTTCAAATTAGGTTTTTCAATTTATGTGATATAAAGTAAAAACGTTTTATAGATAAGAAGCGCGTACCCGTTTCTTTTTCATAACAAAAACGCGAATTTTGGGAAGAAAAACGTTTCAGTGCAGCCTAGGTTACCCCCCCTCCTTTGCAAGAACCAACGCCAGGGACTTACGAGTCCCAAGTATTTTGTCGTTTTCATCAGAGTTTTGGACACGCAACGAATGATTGTCGGGAATTAATGTCTGAAGTGGAAATGTTGCTAGAATTGGGTCAACTTGATGAACTGAGCAGTACTGTGGAGACTCTGTCAGAGTCCAAGCTGGGAAAGATTGATGTAAGTGTCCCAGTGGGGGAAACACTTAAACCCCCGAAAGCCAATGCGCCACGGCCAAACATGAGAGGGCGTGGATATGGAGGACAACGTGGCCAGCGTCAAGGAGGTGGCCAGAGAGGATTATTTAATGGTGGTAGACAAAACCAGAGAGACGGAGGAAGAGGAAACCACTATCGTGGTCGTGGCAGAAATCAGCAAGGGTATAGGTATGAAGCTTACCCACCAACTCCGGCAAATCAGCAAGCACTACCTCCTCCTCCAGCTGGCCCCGACTCGGGCCAACCGATTTTGAATGTTGAGAATGCTCAACCGAGATGGGGTAATTTAGGCCCCAACATTATGACTATCGCTGGGGGAAGAAGCGTCGGTGATTAGAACTGTGCCCGTAAACGTTCTTATCAGGCACTACACCAGCAGGGGCGATTCATGGAAGTTAACATGGTCCAGTTGACAGATTCAGACAAGATGACGATCTCTTTCGGACCTGAGGATTTATCTGGGGTTTTCTCCCCACAAGACGATACGTTGGTTGTCTCTCCTATTATTGCTAATCATCCCGTTTCTCGAGTATTGGTGGACACCGGAACTGCTACCAATATTTTGACTCTTGCAGCTTTTGAGCAGATGGCATTGAAGGGAACCACCCAGCTCCAGCCCGTACATACAAAGTTAGTGGGTTTTAATAACAGTGTTGTTGCTGTTGAAGGATCTGTTTTTCTTCCAGTAACCTTGGGCAATCCCGAAATATCAAGGACTTTGATGGTGGAATTTGTGGTGGTGGATCTCCCTATACTCCCCTATAATGTGATCCATGGGAGATGTTGTTTGTACCTATTTGGGGCTGTGGTATCTCAACCACATTTGATGATGAAGTTCCCAATACCGTTAGGGGTTGGAAAGATGAAGGGAGATCAAGAGCTGGCGCGCTCTTGTTATAATGTGATGTGTAGAAGTGGTATGGACGGATCAAAAGCGAAGATACCCGTTTTTATGGTGGAATTCTCGTCCGATGATGTTATTGATACAAATGACGGACCGTCTCTTAGGAAGTTTAAAGAGAATGATATGAAGATGGAGCCTTTGGGAATCAAGATATTGCCTTTATTCCCCAGTAATCTTGAAAAGACAGTGACGATCGGTTCCGAGTTGTCACCAGAGGTTGAGAAGGAGGTAATTTCTTTTTTGCAAAGCAATGTAGTTGTTTTTGCTTGGTCATATCAGGATTATGTGGGGGTTGATCCTCAAGTCTGTTCTCATAGACTCAATGTTAACCCATATGTGCGACCAGTTCATCAGAAGAAGAGGAAGTTTTCCCCTGAGAAAGAGAGTGCGATTGATGAGGAAGTGGAAAGTTTGTTGCAGGCAGGATTCATAGAGCCAGTTAGATACGCGGATTGGGTCGCGAATCCAGTGGTGGTCCCAAAGTCGAATAATGGCTGGAGAGTTTGCATTGATTTTACTGATTTGAATAAAGCATGCCCGAAGGATCCGTATGCGCTGCCGGCCATTGACATGATGGTGAATGCTGCATGTGTCTTTGAATTCCTTAGTATGTTAGATGCTTTTAAGGGATATAATCAAATTTTTATGCATTGTGAGGACAAGTTGTTTACTTCATTTATGACAAATAAATGCATTTTTTGCTATAGAGTTATGCCATTTGGGTTGAAAAATGCTGGGGGCCACCTATCAACGTTTAATGAATTCGATGTTCAAAAATATGATCGGAAAATCTTTGAAGGTATATATCGACGATATATTTATAAAAAGCAAACATGGGGATAACCACATCCAGTATTTGAATGATTGTTTTGGGGTACTGAGAAAGTATAGAATGAAATTGAATCCCCTTAAGTGTGCGTTTTGTGTGAAAGGAGACAAGTTCCTCGGCTTTATGGTATCTAAGAGAGGAATTGAGATGAATCCTGACAAGATAACAGCTATCCAGGATATGACCCCTCCGACGACTGTTAGGGAAGTTCAAAGGCTAACTAGGAGATTAGCCTCATTGAATCGCTTCATTTCGCGATCTGCAGAGAAAAGTTTGCCGTTTTTTAAAGTTTTGCGTAAGAC
The DNA here is from genome assembly GCA_009725065.1 of Utricularia reniformis. Classification (NCBI taxonomy): domain Eukaryota; kingdom Viridiplantae; phylum Streptophyta; class Magnoliopsida; order Lamiales; family Lentibulariaceae; genus Utricularia; species Utricularia reniformis. Next base: position 1,003,388 of record RWGZ01001125.1, on the reverse strand, counting down.
GAATCTTTTGTATTAGGACGACGAGTGTAGTAGAGCGTTTGAGAGTTTGAAAGACTATTTGAGTAAGCCGCCATTTATGTCTCCCCCATCACCGGGGGAACCGTTGGGTCTATATTTAGCAGTAACGAAAGAGGCAGTGAGTGCAGCCTTAGTCAGACTTAGCGATAAGGAACATAGACCGATATATTATGTGAGCAGGAAATTGCAGGGAGCGGAGTCCCGATATACTGATCTAGAGAAGTTCGTATTAGCTCTGATAGTCGCCTCGCGGAAATTGGGGCACTATTTTCAAGGACATCATATTGCAGTCTTGACAGATCAGCCTATCCGAAGTGTGTTATCAAAGATTGATGCCTCTGGTAGGCTAGCAAAGTGGAATATCGAATTGGGCCAGTATCAGATAGAGTATATCTCCAGGCGAGCGTTAAAGGCCCAGGGTTTAGTGGATTTCATAGTAGAGATGACTCAGTCGGAAGAGTTGGGTATTCAGGAGTACTGGGACGCTTTTGTAGATGGATCAGTGTCTGCCGGGCGAGCCGGTATCGGTGTTTATTTTAAGGAAATGAAGTCTGGTGAAGAACATGAATATGTTGTAAAGTTATGCTTCCCCGCAACTAACAACGTCGCCGAGTATGAAGCCTTGATATTTGGTATTAACTTGGCAGTGTAAATTGGAATCGTTCGTTTGCATGCTCATTCTGATTCGCAGTTAGTGGTGAACCAAGTTGCAGATACTTACACCAACAATGGGAACCATTTGTGGAGGTATTTATAAAAGCTGAAAGAGGCGGCTAAAAACCTTAAGATATTCATGCTTACATATATCCCAATGAAGGAAAACACGCTTGCAGACGGTCTTGCAAAGGCGGCGATGATTTTAGAACTCTCGGATGAGTCAAAGATAACAACAATGTATCCACTACCAGCCCTCTATCAGCCCTGTGGAGACACAGACAGCCGAGGTGGCTAAATTGGAACTTTCGAATGAGACATGGTTTTTATTGGATGCCATAACCGACGAGCCATCTTGGAAGGATGCTATCTTAAATTATCTAATCAAGAGAGAATTGCCCACCGACGAAGGCGAGGCTCGAAGGACTATGCAAAGAGCTACGAATTTCGTCTATGTGGATGATAAGCTGTATAAGAAGAATTTCGGAGGCCCGTATCTTCGATGTTTATCCCCGATACAAGCAAAGGCTGTTATAGAAGAAGTTCACGTTGGGGACTGTGGTGATCATTCAGCATGTCGATCCTTAGCAAATAAGGTTAAGAGGGCCGGTTATTTTTTGCCAACACTGGTGAAAGATTGTGTAAATTTTGTTCGGACTTGTTCTGCTTGTCAGTTCCACTCAAATATGCATCATGTACCGAGAGCTAGTATGAAACCTTTACCGACAACATGTCCTTTCGATATGTGGGGCATCGATATTTTAGGGCCATTTCTGAAGGCACCTAGCCAAAAGAAGTTATGCATCGTGGCTGTGGAGCATTTCTCTAAGTGGATAGAGGTTGAAGCTGTATCACGAGTTCGGGAACAGGAAGCTATCAGCTTCCTTTGGAGGTACATCGTGTGTCGATTCGGAATTCCCAGGATTTTGGTGTCAGATAACGGAACGCAATTTGCCGGAAAGAGGGTTAATGAATGGTGTGAGAGTTATGGAATCGAACAGCGGTTTACTTCCGTGGCATACCCAGAAATGAACGGACTTACAGAGGTTATTAATCGTATTATCCTGCAACAGCTGAAGACACGAATAGATGAATCCAAAGGCTCTTGGGTGGATGAGTTGCATAATGTGATGTGGGCATATCGGATATCACCGAGGTCCACTACCGGATTCAGCCCCTTCTCTTTAGTGTATGGCTCTGAGGCCGTGTCTCCGGTAGAAGTGACCATTTTATCAGAAAGAGTTATCGCTTATGACAAGGTGTTCAATGAGGACATGAGAAAGTTGGACCTTCACTGTATTGATGATATCCGTGATAGAGCCGCAAAACGAATGGAGGTATGTAAAAGGCGGATGGCTAAGAAGCACGACAAAGGCGTTCGACCTATGTTGTTAAAAGTTTGAGACTTGATTCTTAAGAAAGTGGAAGTCTCGAAGCATGTTGGAAAGTTGGATCGAAAGTGGGAAGGACCGTACAGAGTAACGGCCGTAGTGAGGGAAGGAACGTACAAAATCGCAAATATGAGCGGGGAGGAGCCGCCACGGACTTGGCATATTTCCAATTTGAGCAAGTATTATGTATATACGTAACTCATCGAGCTTTTTGAAAATAAAAATTTCCCCTCTTTTTGTGGTCATATTCTAATTTTTAAGTATCTTTTTTGACCTCATGAATTCAATCGTCTATGGGACTGGTAAGGTAGGAGTAGGTCCATTGCGTTTTAGTACGAAGGAGGATGGAATAAATTAAATAAGTTATATTAGAAACGCAATGTACCACCTGTCTTATAGTCGATCATTTTCAAACTCGTCAAATTAAATATTGTGTCAAAATATTTTGAACGTGATGAGTCTTCCTGTCCGCGGCAGAACCGTCTGTACATAATTATTGTTGGAATATGTTAAGAGGCCTGTTTGTTGTGATGTATATTTCCGTGGCAAATCAGGGTGCAAGTATATACTTGACTCCTCCATGACACGCCGACGAGGGTCGCGCCCTCGCCGGAGGCTGGTCCTTTTCCGCATGGCATCGTCTTATGGACGGGCCGAATGACACTGTTTTATGAACGGGTCAAGAGTGCGATGGCACCGTCTTATGGACTGGCCGAATGACACCGTTTTATGAACGGGTCGAGAGTGCGATGGCGCTGTCTTATGNATTCTACGAGGAAAGGATGAAGAGGGAAACGAAGGCCACATTCTAAATATTCAAGAGAAATAGTGTGGGTGGCGATCGGAGGTGTCAAAAGACGGTCGGAGGGTTCAGGTTTGTATAAGACAGTCGGAAGGGAGATAATACTGTTCAAGAATCGATAGCCACTTCCGAGCATGCATGCTATAAGGTTGGTTAAAGGATTTGAGCGCTTTAACCGCGGAACTTTGAGGGCCGAGGGTGTTTTCGAGGTGAGTGATCCTCTTGAAAAAATGAGAATTAATGGTGGAAAGTCAAGGAGGAAAAGGGAATGTGATCGAAACGAAACTCCCCGAACTGGATGAGGAGTCCGAATGATCTGAGGATGAAGTAGTGGCGGAGCTCGAGGATTCGGTGCGATCGGAAGTCATTGGTAAATTTAATTCAAATTTATTTTTTGAAATTATTTTTACAAATTTTATTAAGTGTCTCACGAGTTATTGGCGAAAAGTCGCGAGAATTACTGTTCAAGTCCTTAGTCGCGAGTTGTGGAAGTTTAGTCGCGAGTGGTATAGTGCTCGCGAGTTAGTGCAAGTGATTCTGGAAGTCACGAGTTATTGACGAAAAGTCGCGAGAAGCACAATGTTCGCGAGTATTGCAAGGTGTGTTCTAATGCTTGCGGATTGCACAGTGTTCACGAGTTGTTGCAAGGTGTGTTCAAATGCTCGCGGATTGCACAGTGTTCGCGAGTTGTGGTACGATAAGTCGCGAATGCTCAGGATTCCGACCGAGAAAATGAGTTATCAAGGGCGTACAAGGTATTTATAGGGGTGATATCTCGAGTCGAAAAATCCCAAAATTTTCACCCGAGCTCAGAATCTGACGTTCTTAGTTTCAAAACGATCGTATTGACGAGAGAATTTCAACTGTACTAAGGATTTCTTCAGCGGGGCTCCCGAACGATAATCGGCTTTCGGGACAAGCTGGTGATATATGGTTTACGACTCAGAATCTGAATCTGAAAACCAGAGGACTATTGATATTACCCGGGTATATTCTCTTGTATTTATTCTTACCCGGGGGCTCGTCTGACATGGTTACGTAGTATTTTCGGTATTTTCATATGTCTATCGCGAGGCATTCTCAGGGGGTATTCTCTTAATTCAGGCTCACTTGGCCCCGTATACAGTTTTTGTAGGCGTTTTGAGATGTTTTGGGTTATCTCGGCCCCGGACGGGGCCAGGGGTATTTTCGTAATTTGCCACCCGGGAGCACATCGGTCGGGTGCAACGATGTTATGTGGCTGCGTATTCACTGCTTGGAGGCAAAGAAGTAATATGTAAGGTTTTCCGGTATTTTCTCATCGTATTTCCGACTAATATCTCGACCGGGATAGGTTCCCGAAACTTCGAGATTAGCGTGACATTTATTATATTATAATTGGAGGTTATTTAAGTGTTTTGGGCTAAGTGAAGTAAACTGGGTTCATGGGCTCAAGTAAGTGAAGTTTGGCTGGATTTCTCTATAAATACAAGCCCCAGTGCATTTGGACGGGTTCAGACTGTTATCACACTTTCCAAGGCAAAGTATTATTCTGCATACTGTAGAGTCGCGACTTTTCGTCCGTAGCCGCGACTTGTTGCCTGCCTCCTAGCCTGAGTCGCGACTTATCGCTCTTCATCCCGCAACCGCGACTTATTGCTCGTAGTCGCGAGTTATCGCTCTGCTGCACGCAGTCGCGACTTGTTGCTACCGAGCCTATCTCGCGACTTGTTGCTGATACAGTATTTTTCGCGAGTTGTTGCTGATACAGTATATATCGCGAGATGTTGACCACAACTCGCGGCTGCCAGCCTTTCGAGCTCGATTGAGTGTTTTCGATCGTTTTTCGAGCTGTTTTTACTCGTGTTACTATTATCACCTCATTGTACTTGTTTCCTTTGATTGCTATAGTGGAAACCAAGGTAGAGCTTCGCTCTCCCGAGGACGTAAGCTCACACATTGTGGGCCCAACCTCGTATATCGCTCGTGTCCTCATAACAAAATAATTTCGAGTAATTAAAAATATACTGATCTAAAAAATAAACACTCTAAAACATTTTTAGACGAGATCAGACCCTATCTTCGATGCTTGTCCCAAGTACAAGCAAAAGCCGTTATGGAAGAAGCTCACACCGGGGACTATGGTGACCACTCGGCAAGTCGATCTTTGGCAATGAAAGTTAAGAGGGCGGATATTTTTGGCCAACAGTAATAAAAGATTGTGTGAATTTTGTCCAAGCTTGTTCCACTTGCCAGTTCCACTCGAATGTGCATCATGTGCCAATGGCGAACATGAAACCTCTGCCAACAACATGTCCTTTTGACACTTGGGGCATCGATATTTTAGGTCCTTTCCCGACTACAAGTAGCCAAAAGAAATTATGTATTGTGGTTGTTGAACATTTCTCTAAGTGGGTAGAAGTCGAAGCTGTGGCCCGAGTCCGGGAACAGGAAGTTATAAGTTTCATTTGGAGATATATTATATGTCGATTTGGAATTCCCATAATTTTAGTATCAGATACTAGAATACAATTCTTTGGGAAACGAGTTAACGAATGGTGCGAGTGTTATGGCATTCAACAACGATTTACATCCGTGACACATCCAGAAACGAACGGGCTTACAGAAGTAATTAATCGTATCATCTTGCAGCAACTAAAATCAAAGATAGATGAATCTAAAGCCTCATGGGTAGATGTGTTGCATAATGTAATGTGGGCATATCGAACATCACCAAGGTCGACCACTGGATTTAGCCCGTTCTCTTTGGTATATGGCTCTGAGGCCGTTTCTTTGGTAGAGGTGGCTATTTTATCCGAGAGAGTTATTGTTTACGATGAAGTATTGAATAAGGATATGTGAAAGTTGGATCTTCATTGTGTTGACGATCTCAAGGACAGAGCTGCCATACGAATGGAGGTTTGTAAAAAGTGGATGGCTAGAAAGCACGATAAAGACGTCCGCCCTATGTTGTTAAAAGTTGGGGACTTAATTCTAAAGAAAGTGGAAGTCTTGAGGCATGTTGGTAAGCTAGATCGAAAGTGGGAAGACCCGTATAGAGTGACGGCGGTGGTGAGAGAATGAACGTATAAGATTGCGAATATGAGCGGAGAGGAGCTGCCACGGACTTTGCATATTTCCAATTTGCGCAAGTATTATGTATAGACGTGATTCATCGATCTTTTTAAAATAAAATTTCCCCTCTTTTTTATGGTCATACTCTAATTTTTTAAGTATCTTTTTTGACGACATGAATTCAATCGACTAGGAGACTGGTAAGATAGGAGTAGGTCCATTGCACTTTAGTATGATGGAGGATGGAATAAAATAATAGGTTAGATTAGAAATGCAATGTGTCACCTGTCTTGTAGTCGATCATTTTCAAACTCGTCAAATTAGATATTGTGTCAAAATACTTTGAACATGATGAGTCCTCCTGTCCGCGGCAGAATCGTATGTACATACATACTGTTGGAATACGTCAAGGAACCCAATTTAATATGAGATAGCCGGTTTAGTACCGAGCATGTTTCCGTGGCAATACGGGGTGCAAATTTATACTCGACTCCTCCACAACACGCCGGTGAGGGTCGCGCCCTCGTCGGAGGCTGGTCCATTTCAGCAATGGCCCCGGGTGCAAGTATATACCGGCGGCAACAATGTGATGCGGCGGTGCAAGTGGGCACCGTGATGACCTTGGGTACAAGTTTATAGTGACGGGACAATGTGATGCCGCGGTGCAAGTTGGCACCGTGATGACCTCGGGTGCAAGTTTATACCGACGGGACAATGTCATGCCGCGGTGCAGGTTGGCACCGTGATGACCTCGGGTGCAAGTTTATTCCGACGGGACAATGTGATGCTACGGTGCAGGTTGGCACCGTGATGATCTCGGGTGCAAGTATATACCAACGGGACAATGTGATGTCGCAGTGCAGGTTGGCACCGTGGTGACCTTGGGTGCAAGTTTATACCGACGGGACAATGTGATGCCGCGGTGCAGGTTGGCACCGTGATGACCCCGGGTGCAAGTTTATACCGGCGAGACAATGTGATGCCGCCGTGCAGGTTGGCACCGTGATGACCCCGGTTGCAAGTTTATACCGGCGGAACAATGTGATGTTGTGGTGCAGGTTGGCACCGTGATGACCCCGGGTACAAGTTTATACCAGTGGGACAATGTGATGCAGCGGTGCATGTTGGCACCGTGATGACCCCAGGTGCAAGTTTATACCGGCGGGACAATGTGATGCCACGGTGCAAGTTGGCACCGTGATGACACCGGGTGCAAGTTTATGCCGGAAGGAAAGATTATATATTTTCAACTGTTATTGAAATGGTCAAGGGTCAAATCCCGCAAGAAACAATCTGGATGGCCGAACGATCGCCTTATGGTTTATTTTCACAAATAAATATTATGATTAGTGGGGGCTCTTACTCATACTTAGGGTTATCAAAAAAAGTTATGTGCATGATTATTGAACACCCTTACCCGTGTAAGTGAATATCTAGGACTCATGCAATGCCGGGGCATTATTTTCTCTCTGATCGGAAAGTTGAAAATTTATAAATATTTCGGAGGCCAATTTCTCAAATTGGATTATTTAGAGTTGTATTAAAGTGTGATGAGAAATCGAAAAAGAAAGCAAATTCTTATATACATATGGGAATACAAAACAGGGAAGAGATTACAAAAATGAAGAAACTATAATATTCGGAAATTTATTTCTTCTGTTTCTTTGAACCCGAACCTTCATCGGGTCCGCTGGGGCGTTTCCTTACCAGCTTGACTGTCGAAGAGGGAGGTTTAGCCCTTTTTTCTTGAATCTCCGCAGGGGTCAATTCCCTAGGGAGAAAGCCCACCATGTCCGCCTCATGGTGTTCCCGAGCTTCTATCACAATAGCGAGAGTATATATTGGAGGGTCGCGTTGACCCATTATCTCCTCATCTTTAAGAAGATCTCCCATGAGGGGACCCACCGGTTCCGGGAATAATGAGGCCAATCTTCGGAATGCATCCGGTGGTGGACCCTCTTCGGTTTCGATCTCCTCTGAATATAATTGCTGGTGCAAATCCTCCTCCAGATTGAACTGGAGATCCCTGAATGGATCACGCGAGCAATCCAATTTGCCCTCTGCAAGCACAGGCTCGAATTTCCCGGAGAGACTGGGATCGAGTCTTCCTCTCTTCTCAGGAGTTAGGGATATGCACAAGATTCTTTGAGTCTGGACACTCCTTCTAAAAAAATACAGGGCTGATGACTTCATATTAGCTAGGGCCGCCAGATTTCGGAAAGTCGGGGAGTGCACTGTAAACTCCCATATCAGTTTTCCGGAAACAATCATTGATCTGGGATGGCAACATAGTAGCTCGAGCCCGAAAACGGTCTACAATAGACTACAGGGATTCATTCTTCGAATTCAGCTCTTTATTCTCCTCCATGGCCTTCCCGAGAGCCTTCTTATCAGCCGCATTGGCGCCTTTAGCCTTCTTCAGCTTTTCTTCGGTCTCAACTTTTGTCTCCCTCAGCTTGTCCTGAGCGTATTTTTCATTCTCCTTGAGGGTGTCTATGGACTGCTCGAGAGCATGCCTCTTCCCGATATGAAAGACCGCACACTCCGTTAATTCGCTACGATGAGCTCGTGTTAGAGCTTCGATCGCCTTATTGTTCCATCTCTTGGGCATGTTTTTCCCGCTGATTCTGAATTAATTTCTCTGCGGCTTTCTTTGTCTTCTCCTCAATTATATCCGGACAGTCGAGCTCCGAATGCCTAAGCATACAGTATTCTCCTATTGTAGCTGCGGTGCCCAGCTCCACTATCGTCCGCTCCATCTGAAAGAAAAGCAAAAACCGTGAATGAACAGATAATATATGGATGAAACAAAGAGCGAATAATGTAAGAAGTAACAATGGTCAATGTTATTACAAACCTCTCTCATCATGCGACGCGTTGTCGCAACTTGGCCTATCAACCGACTAAAATCAGTAAATACCATGTGGTCGTCCTACCCACGATGTGGCAACGTCGGATTCCTGTCAAAATACGTCAAGGCCGATTTATTGGAGACGCTATCACCCCTCGGAATCCGAACGGTAACTCCGTCTTTTATTAAAATGAGGCCGGCCTGACGTCCCATCTCGAGCCATTCCTTCATTGTAGGCTTCGGTATATCTCTTATGTGGAAGGCATCGAAGAACTCAACGGTTAACTCACTCTTCTTAATGGGTTCCGCAATCTCCAAAACGGTGGATCCCTCCACCGGTCTTTTCCCCTTATCCGGAGAAGCTTCTTGGTTTATTTCTCCCTCCGGATGGGTCTCTTGCACAACCTCCTCCACCACCGGGTCTATTGACTGACCCCCTCTTATTTCTCCTTCTTCGTCGTCTCCGTCAACGTCCACTAGTGTCTCGGCAAATCATACATCCCTTCATTAGGGGAGAATTCTCTGGCGGCAAGCTCCAATCGCCGAGACACAGAAATTAAGTCTTCGGAACTCTCGTAGACCTCTGCAGTCGGCTCATTTTCTACTGGCTCGGGATTTTCAATTGCCGTAGCAGGTGGTGGCGGAGTAACCAGTCTGGCCTCTTCAATTTGCGGCACTGTTTCTTGCAAGCTTAGTGCCAACTCGGCCGCTACAGTACGGTTCCGAGACCCTGGTGCCATCTCGAATATCAGCTCGTCCTTCTCCGTAACTAGAGTACGGAGTGATCTCAATCTATTGCCTAATCTCGAATGATCTTCAGGGGGAACCATTATTTTATCTGCAAAATAAGCAAGTCGTGTGAGAAATACAGTTCAAAAGATTATAAAACATATATGCACTGGATTTAGAAGGGTTTTCTTATCGAAGAAGAGTTGTTGAGATGGTTTAAGTATTAACACGTGGTCCAGATACATAATAGTCCATTACTAAAATGGGTAGGGGTCGGAAGAATGTTGGAAGCGACCAGGATCGGGGCATAGAATAGCATCTTCGGGGTCCAATCAACACCATCCGATCTAGCGCACGCGATGAGGATCCTCTCTAGAGTTTTAGGAGTAACGAATCGCGGGACAGAATAGCAAGACTTCGGAAAGAAAGGTTCCCCCTCAATTGGGAACCACCAGGGAAGGCTAAGTGCGGACATCCTAGTGGAACCCACACAAGTGACAAAAAACAAGTGCTTCTTCTAGTCATGATTCGATTGGGGATTTGAGAATGGAAAATGACTTTTTTGGTGCCTTAGACGAAAAAAGATGCAACCTTGAACTCTATAATGGATAGCGGCACTGATTTGAAAGATTTGGAAGAAGCTGTCAACGGTCATCGAATTCTCATTTGTCTCCATAAAAATGATAAAGGCAACCACCAAAGATATCGAATTTGGGTTCAGCTAGAAGAGGTGGATATTTAAACGGGTTAGCAGTGTGGAAATGAACGGATGAAACGGAAAGCGGAGACTACACTCTAGGAGCTCAAGACAAACGGCATGGGTGCCAGCCGGTGGATGTAGAATCCGATCAGAGGGACCCGGCTGGTATAGAAAACAATCGGAAGGAATGTGGTAATTTTCTACGATAGACATCCACTTCTGGGGGTGCATGCTATAGGGCTGGTCAAAAGATTTTAAGGCTTTGACAGCATAACTCTGAGGACCAATCATATTCTCAAGATGTGCAATTCGATCGAAGAAGTATGGATAAGGGTTCGTAATGGGAGAACGGAAAGCTGACAAACTCGAACTGAAACTCCCCGAATTGGAAGAGGATTCCGAGGAATGGGATGACGAGGCACCGGAGTCTAAGGAATGAGCGGAGTCGGAAGACATGGTGTTAAATTCTCAAAATTAAAATCATTTCCAATTTTTTCTAATTTTTTCCAGATTTTTATTAAGTGTCTCGCGAGTTTTTGTATCAAAAGTCGCGAGAGGTAATGTGCAGCCTATACAGTCGTGAGTTTTTGTCAAAGGTGACGAGTCTGCCTGTCCGTCACTGTTCAAACGATGTAGTCGCGAGTTTTCGTTCAAAAAGTCGTGGGTGGTACTGTGCAACGGAAGCTGTCGCGAGTTTTCGTTCGAAATGTCGCGAGAGAGTGTTGAGTTTCCGCGAAATGGTGATGTAACAGGGGGGAAACAGAGGTATTTATAGGGGCGGACCCCATGTCGAAAAATCCCGAGATTTTTGCCAGATCTCAAAATCTGACGTTCTTAGTGTCAAAAATATCGCGTCTGCGAAGGGATTCCAACCCTACTCACGGTTTTCTCGGAAAAATTTCCGAACGATTATCGACTTTCGGGACGAGCTAATATGATATAGTTTACGACTCAGAATCTGAGTCTTAAAACCAAGGGACTATTGATATTACCCGGGGGCATTTCCGGTATTATGACATCCCGGGAGCTCGTCCGACGTGGCTAGATGATATTTTCGGTATTCTCGTATATTCATCGGTATTCTTATATATTTACGTCATTGTATATTTTTTGGGGTATTCTCGTAATTCGGACCTCTCGGGCCTATCTATGAGCATTACACTAACATTTCTATCAGTTTCGGACAAATTCGATCCCGAACGGGGCCAAGGGTATTTTCGTAATTTGGCACCTGAGGAGCGCGCCGATAAGCTGTAGCGATATTTTTGGCTATATATTCAGTATCTAGAGGCAAGGAATTGGTTTGCGAGACTGTCCGGTATTTTTTCATTGACATTTCTGGCTAATTCTCGACCGAGATGTATTTCAGAAGCTCCGGGACGGTATGACATTTATTCCAGTTTAATTGGATATTATTTAAGTACTTTGGGCTAGATCATGTGAAGCTGGGCTCCTGGGCCTGAAACTTATTAATTGAACTGAATTTCTCTATAAATATGAGCCACAAGGCATTGAAAAAGGGTTCAAACTCTTTTTGTATTTCCCAAGACAAGGCTCTCGCTCGAACTTGTGAAGGTATCCGCGAGATTTCGTTTTTAAGCCTCAACCTGCGACTTTTCGCCCAAAAAGTCGCGACACCTGGCTTGACTAGCGAGTTTTCGCCCAGTTCACCTGGTTACGCAGTTTCATATCTTATTTCGTCAAGGCAGACCAGCGACTCTTTGCTTGAGTCGCGACTTTTCACACTTCCTGTCTTGCGACTTTTCGCTTGGCCAGAGGATCCTCGAGTTTTTGTCGAAAACTCATGACCAGCTTCCCTTTCGCGAGTTTTTGGCTGCTCAGGCGTGACAGAGCAGATTCAATCGTTCTTCGGGTCATTTTCACCTGGATTATCATTATCTCTTGATTGTAATTATATTTCTCGATTGTTATAGTGAAAACCAAGGTAGAGTTTTGCTCTTCCAAGGACGTAAGCTCACATATTGTGGGTCCAACCTCGTATATCGACTATGTTTCCACAACAATTGAATTCTGAATAATTAAAGAAATTGACTGATCTAAAAATAAATATCTAAAATATTTTTAGACTAAATCACACGTCATTCCACGTGTTCATCGATTATGGAAGCGTAGACTATTATTATCATCGATTATGTTTGTAATTTCAAAATCTCCCAAAAACAATGCAGAATAAATTTATGGGAGAATAATCATAATTCATAAGAATAAATTCAAAGAAACTCTTTAGATAAAGAAATATGTAAATTCTTTTATGTAATATCATTTACATCTAAAGAAATTATGAGCATATTTAGTAAAAAAAGAAAAAAACTTCTTACTAAGATAAAATTGTAGATTTGGCAAATAGCCAAATATTGAAAATTGAAGAGAAATATCCCTTTTCTTTCTTCTTCGGTAGCCACACCTTCTTCATATCTTTTGTTCATCTATCATCCTTATTATAAGATCCAATTAACAATTAAAATGATAATAAGGCTGAAATTGGATCAAAATAGTTTTGGCTTCACAAACTCAAATAAGTAATTAATTCAATCTAGCATTGAATAAAAATATTTTTTAAATCATGTAAAATTAAACGTAGTGTGATTAGTAAATAAATAAAATTCAAATAGTACTCTAACCTTACCAACACAGTGGCGAAACAAGCTATACGTTCTCGAATGAATCATATTAAATTTTTGTATCTAATTTTTATAATATTAACATCGTCTATATCTCGCTTTCATATTTCCGATGTACGCACAACAAATGTAACTTTACCAATGGAAGGATTAAAAAGCACATAAATTTTGAGTCTTGTGACTCTTTTGCAAGGATAACGTACCAATTTTATTCCTCATATCATTTCATTGATCGAGGTCACGTAAATCATTAGTCTTATTAATATTTTGCCGTTATCCGGCGACCGTTTTTACATAAAGGGACCGCAGTGTAATGGAAAGAAGATGAACAAATAATATGTGTACTGGATTTCATTGCAAAAGCATATAAGCGATGGCGATGAAAACTCAAAAAAATTCCTCCCTTGCTCTTCCCAAGTGCTTAGATCCCCAAAATGATATAGTACAGTAACGCTACCGGTAGCGCGACCAACATCCCAAATATAACTCTGTAGATTAGAACCAAATTCATATCAGTCTATTTGTGTCTCTTGGTGTGTTTATGGTACTACTACTTACGCTGTACTGAGAATGTCTGGGTGCAAGTTATATTCCTTGGCGAATACAAAGGGAACAATTCCTTGTGGCAGAGCAGCCTTGAATGATAAAAGAATTGGTTAAGTAGGAAAGTATGTCATTAGTCATAAAAAAAATTATATACCTGAACGATGGCGACACTAAGGAGAACGCCATGGATGCCAGTGGCCAATGAAGCGATTGCCATGAAAGCTGGACCAATGATGAATCTAATTGCCATGGCAAATGCTGCTCTCGAATTCCCACATACTATCATCCTTGGCTGCAAGGCCATGAACAGCCCTGCATTGACTAAACAATACTGATCGCAATACAATGAAAATATTTGGATTAGTGGATCCATACCGAGGCTGAACATGGCCATGCCGAGTCCTGCATCAGACAAGATGGATATGGACTTTGCTACTATTGCAGGCATCTTCACATGCCACCTAACAAGAAGCATTTTCATTGTTGAATGAAGTTTGCCACTAACTTGAAAAACCCAGAATTGTGCACCTGAAGGAAATGAGTGACCAGATTAGGCCAATCAAGCTGGAGTAAGTGTTGGGATTCCTTATAAGCTTCCTCCAAACCATGATTAGTATAAGTCTTGTCATAACACTTGTTGGAGGCATAGTTTTCCCTTTGTTCTCTCCCGAGTTATTACCATTTATAGTAGGAGTTCTCGTCGGACTCATCACTCCTCTGTTGCTAAAGCTGATTTCTCCTCTTCCCAAGTGTTCTTCTTCTCTATTCTCTCTCGGCGCGACTGAAGGAGGAATTTCAGATCAGATTTTCCATTTGGTAAAGGTAAAGTAGTTTAAAGTAAAGAATCTTTAGAAGAAAGCTGTCTGGTTACCTCTGGCTCCAACGGGGGAAACAATTCTGATTTCCTTGCCTTGGGACTGATGTTCCAATGGACTGAAACCGTGTTTGATACCGAATACATCGGAAGCAGGGGAGGCGCTTGAGCTCCAAACGTACATGTGGAGGTCTTTTGTGGTTTCACCCGCGTCTCTCTTCTTTGTCATCGGAGAGAAAAAACCTGAATTTGGAGCAGGGTAATTGCCGCCATGGAGGAATCTTTCTTTGCCTGTATTACTGTTTTCTTCATCGAAGCTCCTTCCGCCGCCGGCCATGGAGGAGTAAAACTCAGAGTCCGCAATGTTGAAATTAGATCCCCTCGGCGTCGGATTCCTCGAAGATTGGACAGAGTAGATCTCAGCATTGGTTAGATTCGACACCCGAGGAGTAATCGACGGTAATCCCGTCGACGATTTCGAGGCGTTTGATCTTTTCACGGTGACATGAAGTTTTCCATCTTCTCTAACATCCGTCTTTGTCTCTAAGGCCTGCTGGCCGTCAAGCGATACAACGTCAGAGTCAACGTGGATAGAAGCTATCGCATCTGCAGTTTCCGGGAACTGATCGGATATAAGTATTCTCGCAGCTCTGTATTCGAACATGAAAAGCATAAAAGTATACCAAATAATACACTGTAAAACAACGATTTGCACCATTAATCCGCCGGAAAAATCGCCGTACATCCCCTTCAACAAGGGAATCCCCATAACCAAGGTATTAGGAAGAGTGGCAAGAGAAAAGAGAGTAATAGTCCATTCAAATGAACTACGTTTACTAAAAATAGCCCATATACAAAGAATCGCAAGAACCATCAATTTCTGCAACGTATCAGCCAAAATGAACCTTAAATTCATGGAGTACGGGTCATTCCCAGCAATAAAATGAAACGACAGAAGAGGAACAGCGAAAAGAGCGACGAAACGGTTGATGCCGGAGCATTGTTCAGGAGTGAAGATTTTCCACCATTTCACTGAACCATAAGCGAGAATCATGGCGACATAGAGTGGCACCATCGCCGTCATTACGTTGTAGAAATCACCAGAGCTTATCATTTTGGAAGATTTCCCGATCAGGAAAATGAGGAAGAAGAAGGAATTAAGGGATCATTTTGATAGAAATCTGAAAGTTGAAGAATCTACACTGTCAGCAGTGTTTGTTGCGAGTTCATAGATATGTTCCCATTTCCCACTACTTTTTTTTTGGAACTTGAGAAATGTTCCCACAATTTTTACAACTTTTTTATATGCATTGAAAATGTCTTCGTTCTTATTCGTATTTTCAGCAAATTTGTTCGATTCAAATGTACAAAACTTATATTATATTAGTTTCTCATTTTATTAATACCTATTTAAATTTTTTTAATGCAAAACACTATTTTTAAATTATGATAAATTTTAAATATAATTTACATAAATACATAGTATAAATTAATATTTAAATTAGGAAGAATTTCATTTTTAATCATCAAATTTATTTCAAAATCAATTTTGATCGTTCAATTAAAAAAATTTAAATTAAATTATTCAAATTTAATATATTACTAATTTTAATTCAAGATTATTAAAATACCTTTAATTTCAAATATTTATTGTTAAAATGAGTATTATTGTTTATAAATCAATGTTTTAAATACGGAAAATTTTGGTTATATACTAAAAATAATTTTTCGGTAAAACAAATAAAATTTTGTAAAAATTTCGGGGCAAAAAATTCAAAGTGCAAATTTGTATGTTAATCATCTATCACATTTATATCGATTGGTATACGTTCGGTATACCGATCAGTTCAAGTATATACATTAATTGTTAACTTAAGAATTATTTTAATTATACACATTTTTTAAAATTAAATAACGTTTGATCAATATCTAAGAATACATTATAAAATAATGCAAACATTTGAAATATTATTAATATATATAGAAATTCATTTAACATCAATGATGAGAACTTTATGATCGGGTACCTTGTGGTGGGTAAGACCCAGCAACCGTTGGGTCGATTCAAATAGTGAAAACGAATTCCTACAACCCATTTGCACACTTAAGAAAGAGCGACCCGATGTTCAACGAGAGGACCGAAGCTAACCTTAACGAAATAAAGCGTTTTCTGCCAGCTGGCACCTGGGTTCGGCCCGAGCGGTTACAGAACGATTACAACTCACGTTTTCAACGCTTCGGGCCTTCCCACGTTTACCACGCTTCGGGCCCGATCACGCAGACCACGCCTCGGTCCCAACCTCGTTTTACATCCCGCGATAACAATCTCTAACAAACCTGTCAAAGGCGGTTACAGAGCGTGATTTACACACGCTATAGACTCTATAAATACAGGGCAAGACGACGGAAATAGCAGGACCCTTTGGACGCCGAAGAACAGGCCGTTACCCTGCCGGAATTCTTACCGCTTTCTTTTCCTTGTCATTTTCTTTAGCCTCTGCTGTATTAACTATGAATTATTCGATTAGTGAACAGTCTAAGAGCATAATCTGCTCTTAGTCAAGTGGTTTTACCCCAATTCTAGGGATTTCCACTATACATCGATGTGCACTTATTTATTTCCAACTTTTAATCGTCTTCCACATCTAAAACAAATCAGAACCGAGTTCGTTTGTTGAACGAACCGGATGACTGTTGGTACCCCCTAAAAAGGGATCATAACAATCAATATTCCGATGGACCGAAGCTGTTAGCCCGGTGGAGATGGCCATCCGATCACCTCGGATATCTCAATACGATGAGCATATGAATGGTGAAAGGAGGTTATTGGACCTCGAGATGATCGAGGAAAAGAGAGATGCAATCTATGCACAGATGCACGCTTATCAGCGAACTATGGAACGAGCTCATAACAAACGAGTCCTCCTAAGGGAATTGTTTGAAGGCGATCTCGTCCTTAGAAGCATTAAGGTGCAAATGAACGTTGGAAAGCTGGACAGAAATTGGGAGGGACCGTATCGAATATCGAAGAAATTGGAATCAGGTGCGTATAAACTTGAAACATTGGATAGTATAGAGGTCCCCCGAACTTGGAATGTCATAAATTTAAGGCGATATTTCTTGTGAATCTTCGATTAATATGTTTGACTCAATGAAATACATTCTCTTAAGCATTAGTAGAAACAAGTAAGTACAAATACAAACTATTTCTAATGGAATGATGGACCGATCTTGAAGTTGGGTGGAGTAGGACGAATCTAGATTGGTGACCGAAGCTTCTTGTCCGCAAGGCTCCCAAGTTGTAGTGACCGCTCTGATGAGTCAGATGCTCCTGCACTGCCCAACTCCATTGATGAGTTGCCATTTTCCCAGAACTCATTACGAACTAAAACACTCCCTTCAACGGCATTCAGTCTTTAGGAATGACCCTTTGTACCTATGACCTCTGCTGCGATAAAAGGAATGGTAGTCAACATATCGAAACATAAGATCGATACTAATATAAAACGTATTATGAGCAAAGCTTGGCCAACAAAATCTAAGGGACTTTATTAGAACCGAGGTTGGGCCGAAACTTGTAAAGACTCATATTAAACGTAGACTACGCCTATCCAATCAAGTATTGACTCCAAGGACGGAATAAGAGTGACCCATACATAATGTAAAAACGACTGATCCAATCAGAATTGATATGAATAAACCAAACACAAAGTCTGGGACCGATGGTTAACTACATGTGAGTGTCCCCGATCTTATACTTAGCTATTAAAACAACTTCGTTAAAGTAAAACGTATTTTACTTAGAAGTTAGTTAATGTCACTTAGTTCTGGTGATTAAAATAATCAAAGCTGAAAAAGGAAAAAAAATTATATTGAATAAAGAGTAAGGCAGATACAAAGCAATGATTAGATTTAACTAATCTGCCCCTTCTCTTTATCTTCCACTTCGAGCTCCTGGGGTTGGTCCGGGCCGCGAGCCGCTTCAATTCTTCCTCTTGATCGGCCACCTTCTGGTTGACCGCTTTCTCCATCTCTTCAAAGAGATAGAAGAAATGGTCTTCTTCTAGAACACGTTCTTCCAAGGCCGGAATAACCTGAAACTTGCCATCTCTTTCAAGTGGCTCGATCATCTTCCATCGCTCGTCCGAAGGGGAAAGCCCGAACGTCTGGATAACTTGCTCTCGCATGTTATCCAGATACTTTGCGGTGTAAACCCTGTGTAAGTTATCCGCTAAAGCGAATAACAAAGGGGACTGAGCGAAACCCACAACTGCTTCCTGGAACGAACTTTCGGCCGAAGTGTGGGCCCTTGTCAACTCTTCCTCCAAGGTCTTCTTCTCTTCCTGGGCCCGAAGGAAAAGCTCATTTAGCTTATTCCTCTTCTCCTGGACCCGACCTTGGACTTCGTTGATTTCCGCGTCTTTGGCCCGCAGCTTGGCCTCCAGGTCGGCAATACGTCCCTGAGCTGTTTGCCCCGTCTTCTCCAGCTCATAGACCTTGTCAGCTAAGAGTGAGACCTCCGTCCCGACTCTTAGCAACTCATTGCCAAGTCGGTCACGGTCCTCCCGTACCGTGACCAACTCAGTATGCTTTATTTCAATTTGCCTTTTTGCAAGGTCAAGTTGATCTTGGACTTGTTGGGATACAACGCTACCACCTTGGTTCTTCTCCACGGTGATAGCAGTTGTGAAAGTTTTCCTCAACATCTGCATAAAACAAATATTCTTAAGTAAAAGTTCGAGCCTTCATGTCAAATGAAAATTACCTTAGTGGTGAGGTCGATGAAGTCTTCCATGATTTCTTCCCCAGTCACGTCCGCCTGGACGTTCTCTGGGTTCTGCTCTTCATAAAGGCGGAAGTCCTTTAGGAAAGCAGTCCTCCAAGAGGTAAGCTTCCTCCCCTTACTGAACCTGTCAAACAGGCCCAGGGCAATTCCCTAGTCGGAGTTGGTCTTCGGGCCCGATCCAGGTTCCTTCAAAACTATCCACTTAGTGGGGACTGGAGCGTCGTCCCTCTTTCTCAGCCTCTTCAGCTCCTGTGAGGCTTCCGCTTCGGTCGCCCTTTTCCCTTTTCCTAAGGGGACTGGCGGCAAGGAGACGTTCACCTTGAGCTGGGGACCGGGGAGAACCTTCTCCACGGGAACGGCTCCCTGCAGCAACAAAGTAACAGTTTTAGCATTAATAAAGAAGGCATTACCGATTTAATAGAGGTTGGATAAACTCAATGAACGAATCCGAGTCTTTATCACCTCCCCTACCACTCCAAATACCCGAAACGCAGGCCCGTCCCTAGAAGAAGACTGCCATGTGTAGCGAAGGGTCAGCGTGCCCGTGCCGGTTGTTTGGATCGGGGGGTCCCCGGACCCCGAAGGGACCAGCGTACCCCCCGTTGCTGATTCGCTTCCTTCAGCGCTGCCCGATGCTTCCTTTTGTCTCTCAGAAGGATGGACCGAAGCAGCTGTCATGCTTTTAAAGCGCGAGCTCGGCATTGTCTCAGTCGAATCTGCAAAACAAATACATAAGGATCAGAAAAGATTAAAATATAAACACTACATCATACCCGATCCTTCTGATGGATCTGAAATAGAAAAAACCCCCTTCGGGGCTGGGGCTCCGGTCCTACCCGCAACACCTATTTTTATCAACCTTTTCTCCCGAAGCAAATCTATTCGCCTAAGGCGTGCTTCGGGAGGGGGGAACATCGCAAGCGTGTTTGCGGTGTCCGTGTGGGAGGGGTTGAACTTACTTCGGTCCAACTAACCTATGCGTGGGTGGGTTAAACGTGACCATACTTTCAACAGATCCTCTTGGGGAACTGTTATCCAAATATAGCAGGCCTCCCACGCATGGAGAGATTCCTCTTTATCTACAATGGCGCACTCTTTGGTGCGCACCGCTATATAGTATAACTTGCGGCAACTCAACAGACCCTTCCCCTTTCGGGATCCCACCAAGAACAAATTAAAGAAGTGTTCTAGGGTCGAGGCCCGATTCTGTTGGTAACAATAAAAACTAAACGCTACTATATACACATAACTGCCCGGAAACAACGCAAAAGTGGGGCAGTGAATCTCCTTAAGCACGGCCGCTACAAAGGGATGTAGCGGAAAACGAAGCTCGCACTTAAGAGAGGCGTAACTGACCGGCATGGCCGATGCCGGCACATTCATTTCCGCTGGAAGGAAACAGAGAATATCTTCCCGTCCCTTCCAGATAGAGTAATGTGCCGGAATTGAAAACCTAAACCTAAACTCCTCAATGTCCAACTCAGACATAGAAGGGTAACGCATTTTGTGGGGAGCCATAAGTGTATACCTTAGGAAAAACGGATTGAAAAAAGGGTTGGATGAAAAATCGATTGAGGGCTCAAAGAACTTGCTGCAATTTCTCCTTCGCGATAATGACGGTGAGGAGAAACAGTGCCCAGAATCCTGATTTAAATATTAATCTCCCAGCCAATGGTGAGCCGCCACGTAATACTGCCCAAAACAGCGACCGTACGGGGCGCACTCATCACGCCTCTTGAACTGACGAATGTGAAGAGGCGCGGGTCGAGATATTAATATTTAAAGAATAACGAAGATAAAAATATAACTTAAATATATGTTATTAAGTTTTAAACGTAATTGGCTCATACACTAAGGGAAAGATCGGTCCCCTNGCGACATAGAGTGGCACCATCGCCGTCATTACGTTGTAGAAATCACCAGAGCTTATCATTTTGGAAGATTTCCCGATCAGGAAAATGAGGAAGAAGAAGGAATTAAGGGATCATTTTGATAGAAATCTGAAAGTTGAAGAATCTACACT
Organism: Utricularia reniformis; assembly: GCA_009725065.1. Lineage (NCBI taxonomy): Eukaryota > Viridiplantae > Streptophyta > Magnoliopsida > Lamiales > Lentibulariaceae > Utricularia > Utricularia reniformis. Next base: position 982,378 of record RWGZ01001125.1, on the reverse strand, counting down.
GTCAGCAGTGTTTGTTGCGAGTTCATAGATATGTTCCCATTTCCCACTACTTATTTTTTGGAACTTGAGAAATGTTCCCACAATTTTTACAACTTTTTTATATGCATTGAAAATGTCTTCGTTCTTATTCGTATTTTCAGCAAATTTGTTCGATTCAAATATACAAAACTTATATTATATTAGTTTCTCATTTTATTAATACCTATTTAAATTTTTTAATGCAAAACACTATTTTTAAATTATGATAAATTTTAAATATAATTTACATAAATACATAGTATACATTAATATTTAAATTGGGAAGAATTTCATTTTTAATCCATCAAATTTATTTCAAAATCAATTTTGATTGTTCAATTCGAAAAATTTTAATTAAATTATTCAAATTTAATATATTATCAATTTTAGTTTAAAATTATTAAAATACCTTTAATTTCAAATATTTATTGTTAAAACGAGTATCATTGTTTATAAATCAATGTTTTAACTACGGAAAATTTTGGTTATATGCTAAAAATAATTTTTTGGTAAAAAAAATAAAATTTTATAAAAAATTCAAAGTGCAAATTTGTATGTTAAGCATCTATCACATTTATATCGATTGATATGCGATCGGTATACCGATCATTTCAAGTATATACATTAATTGTTAACTTAAGAATTATTTTAATTATATACATTTTTAAAAATTAAATAACGTTTGATCAATATCTAAGAACACATTATATAATAATACATACATTTGAAATATTATTAATATATATATAAATTCATTTAACATCAATATTTTAGATTTTCATACGAAGATTAGTCTTCGAACCGTGCTGGATAGTGACCCATCACACGGCTCTCAAACCAAACCCGTGTGGGAGACAAAGTCAAAGCGCTTGAAGTTGCCTCAACGATTATGGAAACATAGACTAATATTTTCATCAATTATGAAAACACGAACTTTCATTTGATTCTTATTTACAATCAAATGCACCTTCCAAATTTAATATTTGTTTCTTTATTTTAATAGTTTAGTATCTATTTAAATAATGTAATAGTCTTATTGAGTGAATGAGAATTATATTTAATCTTCTTCTTTATTTCTCTCTATTTTGCAATAATTTCATATCGATCCGGATCGATATAAAAAAAAAAAAAAAATTTTTAAAAAATAATTTTTATTTTATTTTTTCGGAGTCGACCTGGATATCCAGTATCGGTCAATATACAAGTGTTATTCGGTTCTTGGCTACCGACTAGTATAAAAATATGGCTATATTGTCAAATTAAAGGTGGGTGTGATGTAAATAAAAATTCTTGGTAGTGTTATAAATTAATAGAATAAGACATCTAAAAATGTTAAATGTGATTGTCTGTTAATTATTTTTAAATAAATAGAAAACGATATTGAAAAAAAACAAACAAATTGAATATATTTTCTTAGAAAAATGCGAATTATATTTGTAGCAAGAGATAAAGTTATTTAAAAAATAAATTTTTCCTTGTTTTATAATTCTATATTATGTTACAAATGTGTTAATGCCTAAATGAGTGATAATATTTTATATTAAAAATTCTTATAGTTATAAAATCGTCATATGATCGATTTTAATGATTGAACATAATTATTATTTGATCATTATTATAATTATTAAATTTAAATATCTAAAGTATAAATTGATAATATAATATAATATAATTAATTATGTATTATTTTCGGTTTTTTCGCCCATTTAATACTATTTAAAACTTTGGTTAATATTTTAAGGTGATTAGTGTTCTTAGAAGGTTTTAGTATTCTGAAAACGCTAAAGCGTCACCAAAACGCTATTTACATTAGATTTTTTTCTATGTATACCTCACTTCTTCTCATAATTTTCTATATCATTCGCATCATCTTCTCTACAATAGTTAATCTCACTTAATGTATAATTTATATATATATATATATTTTTGTAGTTTTATTTGTTATATATTTCAACTATTTGACATTCATTTATTGGTTGTGTGCATAATAAGATTTGTTAATATGTCTACAAATGTCATAAATTACAATAAGTTTATGATGCAGACATGGATCGTCGTCGTCGCACTCGCCCAGCAGTTGCAACAAGCTTATTGTATCAACAAGAATAACACATTCGCAATGGGGTTATGAGAGGTGAACCTGGTTCGATAATAGAATTTAAGCACGTAGAATATTACATGAGTCAGTTGGGACAATTGGATAATGGGTAATCCAATATTTGATTGAGTAGGAGTTCTACGGCATTCTAAAGACCACACGGATGAAATTTGATCATCATATGTTACCACTCTTATCGAGCGATCGAGATCAGAAACACACATATTTTTCCTACTATCTCATGAGACAACATACACTTTACAATATGTTTATTTTATATGGGGAATACCGGATGGTGGTACTGTCATCACTAGTAAATGTACCAATAGGAGTGTGTTGGAGTGAATTGTGTTTTGCTTGTTCGCTTTTGGTTGGACTCCTGAGGTCGAAGACTTTCAAGCCCCTTATTTCTTGATGCAAACTTTAGGAGACTTTGTGATTCAATAGTCGACATCACCGTTGCAATCTATGAAGAGGTACTTCAACTAGCTCGGAGTATTTGTCTGTTGATCGTGGTAACAATTATGTTACCTGATATAAGTGGAGATCGAGCGAAACTGATGTTGACAGATATTTTTGGAGATGTAAAAATATTCACTAGGATGAGTTAATGGTATCTTCTACTTGCGAATTTATATCGCTAGTTATACGTTATCTGATGGATATAACGCTTAAAACGCTAAACCCTAAAATTTTCTTATAATGTTAATCGTATTAAAATAATAACCAAAGTTTTAAATAGTATTAAATGAGCGAAAATATTTTCTGTCTTAAGTGTTTCAATTTACAAATTAGACGTACTAGTCCATAATTCAAATTTAAATAATATGAATACAATTTAAAATGGGGTTTATTAAAATAATCAAACTGATCCAAAATTTTGAATTTGATTTGAAAATTGAATTAAATAAATGGTTCAATCATTCTCTTGTCAAATCAGATTAGTGATTTAAAATATAATTAGTATTAAATTAATTATAATCTCACAATTGTAAGAAAATTCCTATATTTAAAGGCACGCTCGAAATTCCATGAAATGAAAGGAGGCAACCTGAAAATCAAGGATGTGTTCGTCCTAGGAAATCATTAGGGGTTGTGATGTGGGGGCATTATGGAGATGAAGTCTTCATCTCCACCGTCAACCTCTGAAAACCTAGAGGAATTAAAGATTTCAGGACGCTTATGGTTGTTAATCAGGCTCCTCCCGGTCCGATGGAACTGATCCAAAAAATTTTGGAGACAAAACGCTCTAAATCATTACAAAATGCTATAAATTTGGAGATTGGATCCCCTTCGAAGGTACCGACGGAAAAAGTCGCGATAGAATGTGACACGTCCACTGGGGGCGAGGAGAAATTGCGAGTTGGGATTGAGAGGGAGTTGGGTAATTTAGCTATCGAGAAGGCTCATATTGGGACAGCCCACCGAAGATTGATTGCTGATGGTGATTCGGAGGATGGGAAGGACTTAGGAAGAGCGAATGATCTTAATGGAGACCAAGGCAAATCGGAATCATTAGAAATTGTTGGGGATGAAAACAGAACAGTGGGGTGTGATGTAGGAAATGAGGAGAATGGACGGAATAAATCTGGTGAGGTAGCCAAGAAATTGTGGAAAAATGGTCAATTTTCTAAGGGGACTAGCTATCCAGTTAAGGTTGATGCTGAGGCTTGTCCTTTTTACATGAGGTTTGGATCTTGTAAATTTGGGCAAAGTTGCAAGTTTAATCATCCACCTTCGAGAAATAATAATCAGGTTTCATCTGGTCTTGATATGCTTACATTTTTGGATTTTGTACTGGCGTTGCTTGTCTTCCTCTCATGGAAACAGATTTGATTTTGTAGATTTTTAAAGAGAGACCAAAATATAGAGATGAAAATTCAGAAAAAGCAGGGCAGTCGGAATGCAAGGTTCATTTTGTTGTTCTCGCCTTTTCTTTGGATAACATGAAATATACTGATATAAACGGTTAAGAGACTAAATTTTATGTAAAGGATTCTTCATGAAAACTCGACTCTAGGACGTGATATGGATTCATTTTGGCCTACCCTATATTATGAGAAAGAACGTTTGTTTGTTGCTGCATACCAAATTAGACATGTTTCTGGATCTTATAATGATTTTGGTGTTACGTAGAGCCACCTAAGTCTGCTGCTGAATTATTGTGACTGTTTGCATCCAAATAGTAATAATCAAAGTCTGTATGATATCAAAATGTTCTCTTTTACTGTTGAATACATCCTTTATATTCTTTTTCAGTTTTGTGTTTTTTCCGTTGTATCATGCACACCACTCAGTCTTTTTTATGTGAATAATGTGCTTTTATAGATGACCTGTTCCATTCTATGATATGGGGACTAATAACAATGCTTATGTAGTTCTACTCCACATCAGGAGGGTGCAGAAATGGGAAGAACTGCAAATATTCTCATGGTTTCGACAATAGTTTTGCATCCCATATTTTGGAGGTCAACTTGCTGGGGTTTCCAATTCGGCCGGTATAGCCTTTCTACCTACGGTTAGCTTATCTCATGCATTGGATTTTTGTAATTGTAAAAGTTTAGTGATTGTTATTCTTTTGGTTTACTTTGATTTAGGGAGAAAATGAGTGTCCGTACTACATGCGTACTGGTTCATGCAAGTATGGAGCAAACTGCAGATACCACCATCCTGAGCCATCTGCGTTTGCTGGAGGTGGTCCTCGAATATCCCGACATTTTCCTTCTGAGAGCTCTGCATTTCGACATGTATCATCCCCTCAAACCCAAAGTCCAGCGAACTCTAATTCAGAGTGGACTGCTTATCAGGTAAATTATGCGTGGCCATTTTTGAAGACTATTTTAGTTCGTACATGATATCTTAGATCACCTCTTCCTTTCCACATAATGTCTTGTTGCTTGATAAAAGGAGTTTCTTTAATCACTTGTTTTACTTATTTTAGGCTGGAAAGTACACATACGAGAGTGGCCTACCCGTACCTCCTGCGTTTTCTTTGATGGATGATGTAGCAGCAGGTATCTGCTTACCTTTGTTGCCGCAACATGCTAATTTATTAGAAGAATACCCAGAACGTCCTGGTGAACCAGAGTGCAACTTCTTTATGAAAACGGGAGACTGCAAATTCAAGTATAATTGTAAGTTTCACCATCCCAAGAATCGGAACTCCAAACCTAAGTTCAGGCCAACTGCATCATCATCATCATCATCTCTAAATGACAAGGGCCTACCTCTTAGACCTGTAAGTTCTTGCTGTCTTGTTCCTTTTCAATGGACAACTTACCCGAACTTGTTTTTCCCTCATAATAGCTCCAATCATTCGGTGCTATATTCATAACGCAGTAACAAAGCCCTGTACTCATTCTGCAGGATGAACCAATCTGCACACATTATTTCCGGTACGGAATCTGCAAGTATGGACCTGCCTGCAAATACGATCACTCATCGAACATGGACGATGAAGCTGCAGAGAAGTGAAAAATGGAAATACCAATCCAAGTGCCAGCCAGAGGATATCAAATCAGATTGTTAAACATGGGTTGGTTCACAGCATTTTTAACTGTGGCAAGACCCTGGCTTTTTACTTTTTAAGAAGGTACTTTCTTTTATATTTTGACCTGTCTCAAATTGATACTATATGTGAATCAAATTATTTCTTTTATGAGTCTGTCCTAAAAATAATATGTTTGTATGGGGCAATGACATCATGTTGGAGTATCATTTGACCATAGTTAAAAAAAAGTCGGAACGACAAACGTGGTTTAGGTGGTGACGACGAACTCGTTTGGGCTATTTGGAAAGATCGGAGTATAAATTTTAAAATGTAAATAAAATGTATATTTAGTAGTAGAGGTAGTTGAATCAGAAGAAGCTTAGCTTGAAGGCAATGTGGACGGATCAACTAAAAAGAAAGTGATGAAAGATCTACCAGCAGCAATGAACTCATTAAAAAGGAATACTTCCTTCACCATACTTGATAACTTTATAGTTACATTTCCATCTCAACCTTCCACCACTACCAATGGAAGCAAGTGCAGGGCTTGTCGCAGGTTCTCACAACCGAAACGAGCTCGTTGTCATTCATGGACATGAAGAGGTGAGTTTTATTTCATGGCTTAAGTTCTGTGTAATCATCACATTGTTTTGTTTTGTTGGTTCCTGCAGCCTAAACTTATTAAAAACTTGAGTGGCCAAGTTTGTGAGATTTGTGGAGATGTTGTCGGCCTCACAGTTGATGGCGAACTTTTCATCGCCTGCAACGAATGTGGGTTCCCTGTTTGCAGGCCATGTTACGAATATGAGAGAAGAGAAGGAAGCCAGCTTTGCCCTCAGTGCAAAACCAGATACAAGCGCCTCAAAGGTCATATTTTATTATATATGAATTTGACGATTAGTTTTCAAAAATATTCAAGTCTCAAACTTCATTTATATGATGTATATGAAGGTAGTCCAAGAGTTGAAGGAGATGATGATGAGGAAGATGTTGATGACATTGAGCATGAATTCAACATTGATGGCCACAAAAGTAACACGGCTATAGTTGAACATATGCTCCATGGGAAAATGAGTTATGGTAGAGGATCTGAAGATGAACAATACCCTCCAGTTATTTCCGGAAGACGTTCGATTCCTGTAAGAAAAATTGTGATATAAATTTATACTCCTTGTTTGTTGCTAAACTGGATTCACTTCTCTCAGGTCAGTGGAGAATTTCCCATATCAAGTAATACATATAAAGAACAAGTGACTGTTTCCACCCTTCAAAACCGTGTACATCCACATTCATTTTCAGATGAGATTGGTGAGACAGCAATTACAAGATGGGATGATAAGAAAGAGAGGATGGAAGATTACGATAATCCAGACACAACGATGTATATTCATTCTCAAAGCCTTTTTTTATCCGAGTACAGCACACAAAGTTATGCTTGTTTTGAATTAATATATCTGTTTGGTGTGTCAAAATGCAGAACAGATGAATCAAGACAACCACTTTCAAGAAAAGTGCCAATATCATCAAGCAAAGTTAATCCATACAGGATGGTAATAGTAGCTCGTTTACTGATCTTGGCCATTTTTCTGCGTTATAGAATATTGAATCCAGTGCATGATGCCATTGGCCTTTGGCTCACTTCTATTATTTGTGAAATTTGGTTTGCCGTTTCTTGGATACTTGATCAGTTTCCCAAATGGTTTCCCATTGATCGTGAGACGTATCTTGACCGCCTTTCTCAAAGGTAAATATCATTTAATGATCACGAGAGCAAACCATAGAGCTGAAAAACTCATCTTTTTTATGCAGATATGAAAAGGAGGGTGAACCAAACTTTCTTTCACCAGTTGACATTTTTGTTAGTACAGTTGATCCTTTGAAAGAGCCACCTCTTGTCACATCAAACACTGTTCTTTCAATATTGGCAATGGACTATCCTGTTGACAAAATATCATGTTATGTCTCAGATGATGGTTCATCAATGTGCACCTTTGAAGCATTATCAGAAACAGCAGAGTTTTCTAGAAAATGGGTTCCTTTCTGCAAGAAATTCGCTATAGAACCCCGAGCACCGGAGATGTATTTTTCTGAAAAAGTCGACTACTTGAAGGACAAAGTGCAGCCAACTTTTGTAACGGAGAGAAGAGCTATGAAGGTACAAGTTTTTCAATTAGAAAATTGGACTGTGTTTTATATAAGAATATGTTTTGAGTACAGAGAGAGTACGAGGAGTTTAAGGTTAGAATAAATGCAATGGTTGCTAAAGCTACAAAAGTAACACCTGGTGGGTGGATCATGCAAGATGGAACACCATGGCCAGGAAACAATACTCGAGATCATCCCGGTATGATCCAAGTCTTTCTAGGACAGAGTGGTGGTTTTGATGCACAAGGACATGAACTTCCTCGCCTTGTTTATGTTTCACGAGAGAAAAGACCTGGTTTTCAGCATCACAAAAAGGCTGGTGCAATGAACGCTCTGGTATGGTTAAACAGCAGGATAAGTAATGGTAAAGTTCAAAGTAATCAATGTAATTAAATTTGCAGGTCCGTGTTTCTGGTGTTCTTACAAATGCTCCATTCATGCTGAACTTGGACTGTGATCATTATATAAACAACAGCAAGGCTGTACGTGAAGCAATGTGTTTTTTGATGGATCCTCAAGCTGGGAAGAAAGTGTGCTATGTCCAGTTTCCTCAGAGATTTGATGGCATTGATAGACATGATAGATATGCCAACAGAAATACAGTCTTCTTCGACGTACGTTCCCGCAAAATATGTGAGGCTTTACAACATTGTAATAACATTGTTCTTTTGCTTCTTTCATACAGATCAACATGAAGGGTCTAGATGGTATTCAAGGTCCAGTCTATGTTGGAACAGGGTGCATCTTCAGAAGACAAGCTTTATATGGCTATGAACCTCCCAAGGGTCCTAAGCGTCCAAAAATGGTGAGTTGTGATTGCTGTCCATGTTTCGGACGACGCAAAAAGCTCGATAAGCAGGATGCATATGGTGCCCAAACAAACACACAAGGTCTTCAGCAACCCCCTGCTTTACATTATAATGTCAAGTAACACAGATTCACATTGGCATTATAATACAGGATTCGATGATGACAAGGAGCTATTGAAATCACACATGAACTTTGAAAATAAATTCGGGCAGTCACCGGTATTTGTGACATCAACTTTGATGATTGATGGTGGAGTTCCCCCTTCGTCAAGTCCAGCAGCATTACTTAAAGAAGCCATACATGTCATAAGTTGTGGCTATGAAGACAAAACTGAATGGGGTACAGAGGTATGGTATAATTGTGATAGCAACTGCTTTTACATTCATAATTTAACAACTGATAATACATGATGCAGATAGGTTGGATATATGGTTCTATCACAGAAGACATCTTAACAGGTTTCAAAATGCATTGCCGTGGTTGGAGATCCATTTACTGCAACCCCAATAGAGCTGCATTTAAAGGATCTGCTCCCATAAACTTATCCGACCGGCTAAATCAAGTCCTACGATGGGCCTTAGGTTCCGTTGAAATCTTTTTCAGTCGACACAGCCCTGTCGTATATGGTTATAAAGATGGAAAACTCAAGTGGCTTGAACGCTTTGCATATATAAATACAACTATCTATCCCTTCACCTCAATACCACTTCTTTCTTACTGCACACTCCCTGCAATCTGCTTGCTGACAGGAAAGTTCATAATGCCTGAGGTAACATAACACTACAAATCCTTTGACAAAATTGTGAGTTAACTGAACATAAGTTTCTCTTTCCCTGATACAGATAAGCACCCTGGCAAGCCTTGTCTTTATTGGTCTGTTCCTGTCAATATTTGCCACAGGGATACTAGAACTGAGATGGAGTGGTGTGAGCATAGAAGAATGGTGGAGAAATGAGCAGTTTTGGGTAATTGGAGGGATATCAGCTCATCTGTTCGCTGTTATTCAAGGTCTTTTAAAAATCATAGCAGGGATTGACACAAATTTTACAGTAACATCAAAAGCAACTAATGATGAAGAATTTGGAGAGCTATACAGTTTCAAATGGACAACATTACTTATACCTCCAACAACAGTTCTCATCATAAACTTAGTTGGTGTAGTTGCTGGTATATCTGATGCCATAAACAATGGATACCAAACATGGGGTCCTCTTTTTGGGAAACTTTTCTTTGCATTTTGGGTAATTGTTCATCTTTACCCATTCTTGAAAGGTCTTATGGGAAGACAGAACAGAACACCAACTATAGTCATCATATGGTCTATACTTCTGGCTTCCATCTTCTCTTTGCTTTGGGTGAGAATTGATCCTTTTATATTGAAAACCAAAGGACCTGATACTAAGAAATGTGGGATCAACTGTTGATTGCTGTTTTTGAAGGATTCTGTTTACCCATTCATGAATCATTTTTATGATGATGATGTTGTTACATTACAATCATACTGTGTGGTTTCATTCATGAAAATCCAATTGGTGTGCAAATACAACGTAAACCAAATCGACCCGAGAATAGCATGGATTGAAATACAACATAGCTCTTAGTCATTCTACTATCCAGTGGGATCAAACATAGTTTGTAGAGTCTTACAACACGAGAATATAAATGAAATATCTCTAGGAATTCTCTTACCCTAACACTCTATTAGTAATGCTACTAAGTTGTATAAAAAATAGGCATCCAACTTAGCTTGTCACAATATTTGAAACATAACATAAGTCGATCCGATTGGGAATATTTAAAATTGTATAAAGTTTTTAGTCCCAAAAAATAGAGATGTAACCAAGTTCAAGCATGATTTTTTTGAGTTGGAATTCATATCGAACCAACTTTGTTTTTTAATCATAATCAAACCAAACTAAAAGTTTGGTATCTATGCACCTCTATTCCAAAATTTGCATTTGATTATTATTGATCCTCAAAATTTATGACAATCAATAAAAATTGATCTCTTAAATTCAAAAGTAACTTTGTTTTTGTGGTAAAGCCAAATAAACTTTTAGACATATTTCCTTGCACTGTCATTTTTCTCGACAATTCTAGGCATTGTCCAACATCCCAAGTGCCATTATAATGGATGGGAAGACATAACTAAGATCCTAAATTTCCGAAACTTGGACCGATAATTGGAAATGATATTTATTAAGGTAATTCTTATTACTATACATGATTATAGACATAAATGCGTAAGTTTTGGCAAGGCAAATGTGACTAAATCATGGAAAGACAAGAAACAATATAACTTAACACTTAAGTATGATGTTTTAGTTTACAAATTATGATTAATTAATTATCTAAACCTTATAAAATTGCAAAACTATGTGGAATAGACATATAAATAGGAGCATAAGTCGGTTATCTAACATTTGATCGCAAGAGATAAGCACAAGTGAGGAAAAAACAACAAAAAAAACAACAATGAAGAAGAGAAAATAGGCTGCAAGGTGTTATGTTTTAGCTTAATCTTCGAAATTTTGAGCTAACTAAGTATCTTACATTAGAGGAAGATATATCAAAAGTTTAAGAACTAGTTTATAGAAAAAAATTTACAAGAAAATTAGAGGTAAACTACATGATTTGATAAAAAAATAAAATAGAGCCCACATTAAAGAAAAAAAAATAGAAGAACGTGCAATTATTGACTTAAGTGGATTGGTGACATATTCCTAACATTTTCTGGGGGGATTTTGGCATCCCAAAGTGCCTATAAAAGGCAGCCTTGGAATCCCACAATTGCAAGAATCTCAGCCTCATTTGAGTATTCGAAAGTAGAGAGGAAACATTTTCTTCTCTAATCGTGTTTTTGAAAAGTTTTCAGAAGAATGTGTAATATTTAGGAATATCTTCTAAATATTTGGAGAGTTTCAAAATAGTTAAAGGGTGGTCGGAGTGTTGGATAAACATTGTTTTATCACATATTTTGGGTAATTTATATTCTAGATATTTATATGGGGTAGATTCTCTTTGCATATATACTATTGATAATAGTAAAAGTTTTTATAGTGAGACTCGTTGACTAGCTCTATTTTGAGTGAACCACATTAAATTTCGATGTTTATTTATTTACTATATTTGACACTAGTGGACCCTCTACATCAGAAAATAAAATTGATTATTTTCACTATCTCTATAGGCCCTATTGGGCCTATGGAGATTAAGACGAGCAATATGATTAAATTAAATGAGTCGAATTATTACATGTTGAAGAACAAGATGAAATATCTTTTGTTTGTGACGAAGATACATTTATCGGTGTTTGGTGAATCCATATCGGAGAAAAATTTCGATGTTGACTAGCCTTTCGAGCATCCACAAATTTGTAGTTTTATCCGGCAGTATGTCGAAGAAAATGTGTACAATTACATTTGTGACATTGTCCAAGCGAAAAGTCATTGGAAGAAACTTGATGAATTATATGCCTCAAAGAGTGGCTGCAATAAATTGTTATATTTGAACAACATGTTCTTACAAAGTACCAGTATGGTACTTTGATCACTGATCAATTGAATAGTATTCAATGGATATTGGCTCAACTCTCAACATTGGGTATAAAGCTTGACGATGAATTAAATGCGTTGTTTATTCTGAGATCCTTACCGAAATCATTGGAGTCGTTAAAGGTATCACTTACTACCTCTAGTAATATTACCTTTGAACTAGTTCAAAGTGGAATTCTAAACGAAGAAATGAGACGACAGACTCAAGAGACCTCACCGTCGTAGTCAGAGATTGTGATTAATGATTCCAGGGGAATGAACACTAAACGGGGCTCTCGACCTGCAAAGCATGACAAGACCCGGCGAGATTCAAACAAATACGCCAATGTTGAGTGTCACCATTGCAAGAAGAAATGTCACATCAAGAGAAATTGCCGATTGTTCAAACAAGAACAAGATGAGAAAGGCAAAGGATGTGATAGCAGTGATGATGACCAAACCAATGTAGTCCGGGAATTCAACATCGTGTGTGACGACAATGTTGTGAATTCCACATCTCAAGAGACGAGTTGGATTATTGATAGTGGAGTTACCGTTCATGTGACGTCCCGCAGGGAATGCTTCTGATCCTACACACCCGGAGATTTTGGTGAGCTTAAGATGGGAAACTAAAATCTCTCAAAAGTTGTTGGTAAAAGAGATGTTTGTCTAGAGACGGAGAATGGTAACATACTGATATTGAAGGAGGTTCGACATGTTCAAGACGTGCGATTAAACCTCTTATTAGTTGACATAATCGAAAATGAAGGTTTCTGCAATGTCTTCTGTGATGGCCATTGGAAACTCACCAAGGGTTTGTTGGTGATTGTTCCAGGCAAGAAGTGTTCAAAGATGTATATGTTTCTAACGAAAATTTCCTCTGAACACATGAATGTTGCTGATGATGAAAATACAATGGAATCGTGGCACAAACGCCTAGGACATATGTGCCTAAAAGGAATGAGGATCTGATGAAGAAGCAAGTGATAGCTAGAATGAATCATATAAATATGAAGAGATGTTCTCACTATCTCACCGAAAAACAAATGAGAGTAAATTTTCACATTAGACCACCTTCAAGAAAGAATGATATATTGGAATTGATACACTCAGACTTATGTGGCCGATGACGAAATCCCTTGAAGATTAGGGGTGTAAAGGAAACGAGCCTAACTTTAGTGTTTTTTAAGGTTTTGGTTTGGCTCTAAATTTTCAAGGTTCAGTTCGAGGTTCGAAAATCATAAAATTTATGGTTCAATGTTCGCTTCGATTGAGGTTCGGATTTGATTCGAGTTCGAATTAATTAAAATAATATATATTGTAATATAAATTTAATATTATAATATATATTATATTATTAATATATATAAATATTATAAAATTATTGGATCGCGAACTGATTCAGTTCGATTTGTTAGAAATTTGAGGTTCGAGGTTCGATTCGTTAGAAATTTGAACTCGAACCTAGCTCGGCTAGGTTTGAAAAAATCAAGCTCAAACTTGAACCTTGAGAAACTCGACTCGAGAGGTTCGCGAACAGGTTCGTTTTCACCCCTATTGGAGGTGTCGTGTATTTTGTTACTTTCATCAATGATCATTCTCGGAAGAAATGAGTCTATCTGCTGAAGATGAAAGACCAAGTCTCTATTGTTTTCAAACAGTTTGTGAAATTGGTTGAACGGCAAACTGGAAAGAATGTGAAGTGCATCCGAATAGACAATGGTGGAGAAGATATTGGATCATTTGATCCTTATTGCAAAGATAATGGTATTCGGCATAAGAAGATATCACCAAAGACACCAAAACTAAATGGCTTGGCCAAGAGATTCAAGAGGACTTTGGAAGAGAAGATACGATGTCTACTATCTCAAACAAAGTTGCCAGAAGTTTTTTGGGGAGAGACTATTCTGACATTAGTCTCTATCTACTGAATCTTTCGCCATGTATTCCTCTTGGGTATGAAACTTCGAAGAAGGTATGGTCAAAGAAAGAGATTTCTTATGACCATCTATGGGTTTTAGAGTGTAAGGCATACGTTCACGTTCCGAGGGATGAATGATCCAATCTTGATGCCAAAACTCGCCAATGTGTCTTTATCGGATATGACCAAGATGATCTTGGTTTCAGATTTTATGATCTAGCCACCAAGAAGCTTATTAGAAGTCATGATGCCAAGTTCGTTGAAGACAAAATCATTGCGGATATTCGAACGGTTAGCAAAGATGTTGCTAAACCCGATGGTGATTCAACAAACTTGAGGGTTATGCTTCCAACAAAGATGCCAAGACATGTTGGAGATGATGAATTTTATCTACCTAATGAGGAGGATGAATTAGATGTTCCTGATGATGTTCTAGCTGACGATGATGATTAAGGTGAAGATGAAATACCAGTCCGTATTGGTTCTCCTGTTAGAGAGTTATACAACGCTCTACGAGATATTCTCTAGATCAAAATGTGTTATTGACTGATGGGGGAGAACCGGAATTCTACGAGGAAGCTATCAATGATGAATTCAGGTAGAAGTAGATTGAGGTCATGCAAGACGAGATGAAGTCCTTGCATGAGAATGTGGCTTTCAAGCTGGTAAAGTTGCCTAAAGACAAGAAGGCTTTGAGGAATCGATGAGTTTTTATGATTAAGTATGATGATCATAATTTGCAACCACGATTTAAAGCAAGGTTTGTCGTGAAGGGATTCAGTCAAAGAAAATTGATTGACTTTGGCGAGATATTCTCACTTTTCAGTCAAAGAAAAGTAAAGATAACATGCATTTGGACTATGTTGGGCTTAGCAGCATCTCTCAACCTAGAGGTTGAGCAAATGAATGTGAAGATTTTCTTCCTACATGAGGATTTGGAAAAAGAAATCTATATATATCAACTAGAAGGTTTTGTGAAGAAGGGGAAAGAGAGTTATGCTTGCAAGCTAAAAGAGAGTCTTTATGGCTTGAAACAAGCACCGTGATAGTGGTATAAGAAGTCAGAATCTGTTATGGGGGAGTAAGGTATATGAAAACTACTTCAGATTATTGTGTCTTCATGAAGAAGATTTTTTAAGAGGATTTTATCGTACTATTTTTGTACGTATATACAAAAATAGGATTTTATCATTCTATTGGTGATGAGGGCTTCGGGAACCGGTATAGGCCCAGACATATCGAGCCAGCACACAAGACAAGGAACGAATATACGAGACCCAAGATCGTAAGCTCGGCCCATCCGAAATAAACAGTCCAGGGGATTGCATGACTAATGGGGGCCCAATGGCCCATTTAACTTGCAAGACCGAATGTTAGAGTTGGACAGCTCCCCTCGCTTCGGGGACCGATCTCCTATATCGGTCTAAATAGTCACATCTAACTTCGGGTGTGCACATGTTGTCCACGCTCGGGGCCTGCTCACGTTGTCTGCGCTTCGGGCTCATCCACATTTTCTGTCAAGGGAAAACGACTTTATTAAAGGCGGTTACAGAGTGTTTTCTAAGCACGTTTTCCCTCTATAAATACAAGGCTTGAAGGCAAGCTCAGGAGGACCTTTTGGATTGTATAATGAACTGTTATTGCCTTAGTCATTTTCATAAATCTTCTTCGTTTGTATAATGAACTGTTTGATTAATATATCGGCTAAGAGCATTTCTAGCTCTTAGTCAGATGGTTTTTCCTCTTCTCGAGGGGTTTTCCACAATAAATCGATGTGTGCATTACTTGCTTTTTATTTCATAATCATTCCCCCAATCTAAACAAATTAAAACCGAGTTCGTCTTATTGCGAACCGGACGACTGTTGATACTCCTGTTCTTTTGACAAGAACAGTTTGGCGCTGTCCGTTGGGACGATTTTCTGATTCCCATTCGAGGTCTCTCTCTGGGAAGAACAAGCAAAGACATGGCGACAAGAAACTCCACGAATGATAGTGACGTGCTTCCCAACAACCTTCCATCCCCTGCTTTCTCGTTATAGGACCTGGAGGCTATTATTCGGAAGGTGGTGCTAGAAATTACGTCGGAGAGGAGTGGAACAGAGCCACCGACTGTTACTAGCCATGTTTCTACAAACTGAGAGTACGAGAGTGACCTTGAAATGCACTGCTTCGATGAAGAGGAGATTATTAAGCGTGGAGTAACCATGAGGAGGCGTAGATATCTATCTACCATGGAAATAATCAGGAACGCATGCAAGAGCGTATTAACAACTCACTGGGGAGTTAGAGACATTACCCACGCAAAGGGATTTCGAGCCCGATCTTGGACGGAATCCCAGTTTATTCTATAAGGCCATGGAGGTCCCAATCAAACGGAGTAAGGACAATGACTAGTGGCATAACTTGCACGTTGCTCAAACATCGTCCCAACAATTTGGCGGTTTCTCTGCTACCTTGGGAGATTTGATATTCCCATTTTCTGAGGAGATCTGGGCGGCAGTCCAAGATCAGCATTACAGCAACCCCTCGGGGTTGCCAATGTTTAGAGGTGACATAGATCCCATCAATCACGTCACGGATTTCGAATTGAGAATGGGAACGGTTTGGGCTTCGGATTCATTGAAGTGCCGCATCTTTGCGGCAGGTTTACAAGACATTGCCCAAACATAGTTCAAAAATTTGCTAGCGCGATCCATACAGTAATATAGTGGATTTATTCTGGCTTTTTCTGAGCAGTTTGCGCCGAATGTAGGACCGCCCCGAAGCAGGCAGAAACTATACCAGCTGAAATATATCCCGTCAAAGATGAGTCTTTTGTTCTTCTTGGAGAAGTTTAATAAAACCGCCCGGGGTATCATATTAGAGCTCAGAGACAAAATCGATATCCTATAGCAAGTCCTAGGACCGTGTGGCCTTTCGGCCAGCTTGGTGAAATGTCTCCCATCAACCTTGGGAAAGCTCCTGTAGAAAATTAACATGTATATTAAGGTGGATGAAGCGTTGGGACCGAACTACAGGAAGCCTGGCGAGAATCCCGAGCCTACGGGTGATTATTGGGATGAGTACCCTAAGAGATAGCCTAAGAAGTAGGGGCTATGACTGAGAAGAGTGATCCTCCTAAGAGGGAGGATAAACGGGTGTATTGTGAGTTGCACCATAACTATGATCACCCAATGCTGAAATACCCTCTACTGCAGGAGACAATAGCGGCGATAATGAAAGAGAAGCCCGATCATAATGATCCTAAGGGCAAACGAGCTGAGTCTTCCCGTAGTGGCCATCAAGATGAGGATCGTCATTGGCCGCGGGGTAGAGATAATCGGGGCAGCCCCAAATTATAATAACCGAGCGGAAGACCGGAGGTCCCCCCCGCCAGAATATGAAAGAGGCCCACATGGTCGAATGAACCCTGGGCAGGGCCGAAGAAGACGCTTCCTGGGTCGGGGTGGCCGAACCTCGCAAAATGAAGAAGGAGGCAGGAGAATCATCCTCCTCCCCCCATCGCAATGGAAACACAGCCTTCACAAAATGAGGTTGTTCCTCAAGAACGTGCGGTAGCCGGAGATATTTATGTTATCTCCGGCGGAATTCAGATTAACGAATCGGTTCGGGACCGAAAGAGGGCAGCGCGCAGAGACTCTGAGGCGAGTACTGAATATGTGGCATTGATTAAGTATGATGTTGTCGAGCGATCCTCTTCTTACGAGGATACTATTACCTTCACCACTGCTGATCGGGAATGTGTCACTGATCCGTGTAATGATCCCATCACAAGAATTATTGCCAATCGTCGAGTCTACAGGATCTTGGTGGATACCTGAGCTTCGTGTAACTTGATGAAGGGCGAAGTGGCCGATATGTTGGGTGCTCCTAGTCACGACCTCCACATTACTAATATCACCCTTTGGGCATTTGACCAAAGGAGCGTCATTCCATGCGGAAAGATTTTATTCCAGATTACCTTGGGGGATCAGTTCAAGGACCGAACGGAGACCCTGGAATTCATTTTTGTGGAAGTTGACTTGGTTTACAACGGCATTATAAGATGGATCGAGCTCAGTAAGTTTGAGGCAGTCCCTTCTACTTATCATATGATGCTCAAATTTCCCTCCGCGAATGGGATTGTATCTGTACATGGGGGATCAAACAGTAGCAAGATAGTGAGTGCTATATGAGCTTGTGCCAAACTTTGGTACCGATTAAAAAGGCCCGGGTGGATTTGCTAGAAGAGTCTTGCACCAGAGGTAGGCTATGGAACCCATCGTGTTCAAAGTGATAAATTTGGTTGAAGGGGATTCAACCAAGACTACTCGCATCGAGGAACATCTGGCTCCTTCTTTTGAAGAAGAACTGGTCAACTTGTTGAGAAGGCACATGGACATATTTTCTTTTACCCCGGACAATGTTTCAGAGATTGATCGGTCCAAGAGTGAGCATCGGATCAACATTGCGCCCGAAGCAAAGCCTATTCGGCAGAAGAGGAGGCGTTACTCCCCTGAAAAGATTGAGGTAATTCAAGCGGAAGTTAATAAGCTGATGCGTGTCGGATTTATCATAGAAATCCACTATACTGAATGGGTCGCAATCCCGGTGGTGGTTTCCAAGGCAGACGGGAAGTGGATAATGTGCATCGATTTCACCAATGTTAATAAGAGTTATGAATCCGACCCGTTCCCCCTGCCACATATTGATCGATTAGTGGATGATGTTGCTGGCATCACGATGATGGGTACTATGGATGCTTACTTCGGGTACCATCAGATCTTCATTGCTGAAGAAGATCAGAAGAAGTCGGTCTTCTTGACCGAAGATGGCGTATATTGCTATGTGGTCATGCCTTTTGTCTTGAAGAATGCTGGAGCAATATACAGAGGTTGGTTAACAAAATCTTTAAAGATTTAATAGACCATATGATGGAAGTGTATTTTGATAATATGATTGTCAAATCCATGAATGATGATGACCATATTTCTTATTTGTCTCGCTGTTTCGAAATATGCCGTAAATATAAACTCAAACTAAATCAGAACAAGTGCTGCTTCGGGATCCGAAGTGGAAAGTTCTTAGGATATTACGTTTCTGAAAAAGGCATAGAGGTCAACATTGAGAAAGTTCAAGCCATCATTAACATGCAACCTTCAAGAAATAAAAGGGAATAATAAAGGTTGACTGGTCGTCTAACTACACTAAGCACATTTATTTTTAGATCCACAGATCGGGTCTTGCCATTTTTCAGAGTATTAAGGAAAGCAAGTCATTTGGATTGAACTGAAGATTGTGATCGGACTTTCTCATAGTTAAAGACTTATTTAAGCACTTCCCCTATGATGGTGAGTCCAAACAGCGATGAACCTTTGGGATTATACTTAGCCGTATCTGAAGTCGCGGTGAGCGCATCTTTGGTTACCATTAGAGATGATGTTCATAGACCTGTTTACTACGTGAGTCATTCTTTGGTATCGGCAGAAACCAGATACACTAACTTGGAAAAATTCATGTTGGCACTGAAGAAAGCCATATCTAAACTAAAACATTATTTCGAAAGACGAAATGTTTATGTTTATACTGATCAGCCATTGAAAATAGTCCTAAATCAGGTAGATCTGAATGAGATATTATCTTAGTGGACAATCGAAATCAGCTTCATGTACCTGACATTCGTACCCCGAGGGGTGATCAAGGCTTGAGTTCTTGCTGACTTCGTGGTTGAGATGACCCGATCAACGATATTCTTAAACCAAGAGGATGATCGATGGATTATTTATGTTGATGGATCAACCATTGGAGGAAATAGGGTTGGCATTACCCTCACTACATTATAAGGTGATGTTATTTATTTCTTTGTTAAATTCTTATTCTCATGAACTAATAGCATGGTGGAATATGAGGTCGTATCATCGGGAATGACCCTGGCCCGAAAGATGAGAGTTGCTAAAGTGTGAATGTTCTCAAATTCCAAGTTAGTGTGGAACATTTTGCGGGAAGATTCGATACACATGAGCCTATGATGAAGTTATATCATGGCAAGGTCCTGGAATTATCTAAGAAGTTCAGCGAGTTTTCACTTGACCATGTGCCGCGAGAACAGAATAAAGTTGTCGATGCTTGTGTTGGCCGCAAGCATATCAAACATAGGATCGGGCATTGTATTGGTCCACATTCAAGACCGTCCTTCGGTCGAAATCCCGGTGACTGAACAGTCAATCAAGAAAATTGGGTCTTTGTGCCATGAACTCCATGGCTTAAATATTGATACCACTGAATCTCCAGGGAAACCCACGTGGATGGACCCCTTCATCAAATACTTGACTATGGCTATCTTCCCAAGAACACGTCAGAAGCCAGAAATATTGAATTCCGAACTAAAAGATATGTCTTAAACGATAGGCGATTGTTTAAGAAGAGTTTCGAGGAACCGCTCTTGCGATGTTTGTCCCCTATTGATGCGGCACCTATAATATAATAAACATCTTTTGTGTTCAGATATTATATAATAAACACCGATGATATGATCTGTCATGATTTATGTTCATGAACTTTGCAGCACCGACTCGTCCGACCGACTCGACACTACTCGACAAAAGTATAAGAGTCGGATTTCCGACACGTTTCAAATTAAATAAATTAATATTAAATACCGCAAAATAGATAAAACAATGAATATATAAATGTTTTAGACTCATGACATAATACATAATTTTTGTCTTAATGTTTTTGATCCAAGAAAAAAACACTATTACTAGGCAATGAAATTTTCAGTTTCATATATCTAATTCCTAGACCAAATAAAAAGAAAGGTTTTCATTTATTTTTTTATTATTCAACCCTCACTAGCTGCAATTGATTCCACTCGCTCAGTCCAATTGGTTCTCCTCTCTATCTTTACTACATGGTATTCGTCGTCCTTTGACCCCTGCACACAACTCTGGTGAATAAACCTTCCCAGAGGTAGACTAGTTGAAATGAATCTACTGAAGCATCCTCAAATGTTGTTTCAGAATCGCAGACAAATCCGCTTTCGAACAGGGTTCAGCTAAAGACCTAGAAGACTAGTCCACTCGGGATCTTCGTAAAGAAGCCAAAATTATCATGCTTTATCTACTCTTTCAAAAGGATCACCCCCAGAAACGTATACAAATTTTTCGGCAGGCTGCAATTGACAGAAGACGGAATGAATTGTTGACCTAGCCGTTGAAATTGGAAGATTTAAAAAAATTGCCAAAACAGCGTCGTTTCGGAGCCATGTTGTGAGTCGACGCGAGTCGGGCCGAGTCCCCGTCCTGGGCACACGAAAATTTGATAAATTGGCTAGTCCGTACTACCCAGTTCATGAAGGAATATACGGCATTCATTATGGGGCTCGATCATTATATTATCGCATTATCAGGGCCGGGTATTTTTGGATGACGTTACTTGAAGACGCCAAGAAGTATACCAAACATTGCGATGTATATCAATATCATGCTCCGGTCCTGCAACAGCCAGGGGCTCCCTTGTCGGTGACCCCGTTTCCCTGTCCGTTTGACAGATGGTGAATTGATATTCTGGGACCGTTCCCTCGATCAGTAAGGCAACGAAAATTCTGCATTGTGGCAGTGGATTATTATGCCAAGTGCATTGAGGCAGAAGCGGTGGCCATAATTTTAGAGCGAGTTGTAAACATTTCTTATGGAGAAATATCGTGAGCCGCTATGGAGTACCCCAAGCGTTGGTATCAGACAACGGGCTCCAATTTTGCCGAAAGGTCGTTTGGGATTTCTGTATCAAGTCGAGCATTACCCAACATTTCTCATCAGTGGCTCATCCCCAAACCAACGGACTAAGAGATGTGTCTAACAAAGTGTTCCTGAATGGATTGAAAACTAAGTTGGAAGATCTGGGGGAAAGTGGCTCGGATATATCTATGAGGTTTTATGGGCCTATAGGACTACACCTCACTCCACGACCCTTGGATCTCTATTCTCACTGGTATATGGGTCTGAAGCAGTTAGTCCGGTAGAGGTGGCCATCCGATCGCATCGAATAACTCAATATGACGAGCATATGAATGGTGATAGAAGATTTCTGGACCTCGAGATAATTGAAGATAAAAGAAATGCTATTTACGTGTGTATGTGTTCTTATCAACGAACCATGGAGCGGACCCATAATAAACGGGTTCTACCAAGGGAATTCTCTGCAGGCGGCCTCGTCCTTAGAAATATAAGGGTTCAGAGGAACGTCGGAAAGCTGGATAGAAATTGGGAAGGACCTTATCAAGTTCTAAACAAATTCGAAGTTGGGGCTTACAAGTTGGAAACCCAAGATGGTGACGAGATCCCCCGAATTTGGAACATCATGAATTTATGGCTGTACTTCTTGTAAATCTTTGATTATTAATGATGATTCTGATCCAAAAGAATGTTCCTCCAATTCCGATACAAATGAGCGTAATATAAATTGTTTGTCACTAGGTGATTGACCGATCATGAAGTCTGGATTGGTGACCGAACGGTTCATCTGTAAGGCTCCCAAGTAGTAGTGATCGCTCTGGCAGGACAGATGCTCCTCTGCTTGTTGAGTGCTTAGGATGAATCTCATAATTCCTAGAACTAACTACGAACTAAACATCCCATTCGATGGTCCTCACTCTTTGTAAACGGCTCTTACGCTCTTGTAATCTACCACACGAAGAAAAAATAGGGTCGGAATTAGTCAGTCAAAGTGCAAGCTCAAGACTAACTTGAGAATTATGTAGAACCGGGGCTTAACCGAAGCCTGACGCGGGACTTATATAGAATCAAGGTTCGGCCGAAGCTCTTCATGGGACTCATAAGGAACTGGGGCTACGCCGTTTCAATATTATCATGATCTCAAGGACGAAATAAGCGCGGTCCTCACGTACATCTGAGAATTCAGACTCATCAACCTTAGCAAAATCTCAATCTAAGTTAAAAATGGAGACCGAGGAGCTTAAGCCTATCGAATAACCCCTACCTTATACTTAGTGAAAATTGAAAGAAAAAAAAGCTTGCACCCAACAAGCTTGAACATTTATAATGAACCCGAATTTAGTTCATTTAAACCTTATTCTGACTCTAAAAAGAGAAACGGAAGAAGGAAATAAGAAACATGGGTGCAAAAATTAAATACATTTCTAGTATATATGTCTCTCTTCTTTATCCTCATTCTCTTGTTCCTTCGGTTCGGTCCGGGCCACAAACTGCTTCAGCTCATCTTCTTGATCAGCCACATTTTGGTTCACTGTCCTCTCCATCTCTTCGAAATGGGGGAAGAAGGAATTGTCCTCCAAAATGGGTTCCTCCAAGGAAGAAATCACCCTAAAATCTACATCATTTTCCAAAGGATCGATCATCTTCCACCTTTCATCATTGGGTGAGAGCCCAAACTGCTTAATAACATGGTCCCGCATGTTGCTCATGTACTTAGCAGTATAAGCCCCGTGGACGTTATCTGCTAACGCAAATAACAACAGGGATCGGGCAAATCCCAGAAGAGTTTTCCGGACCGAACTCTCCGCAACGAGCTTAAGCAAGACATTCCTCCATGTTATTGCTGCTAAAAATCAGCAATAACAAAATTTAGACCCCCTTTTATCGGTATGGGTCGAATGAAATTTAATAAGAGAATAAGAATAGAAAGACACGATTTTTATAGGTGGAAAACCTATTTCTGTAAAAAAAGGATAAAAAACCACCCCGCCATAGCCTTAGAATTCAATATAAACATCAAGTTTGTAGATTTACAACAAGAAAATAAGATGTAGAAATCAAAAGGAAAAATATCATCTTTTGGTGGCCATAGTCGTAAGTTTCCCGGACAGAAAAAATAAATGAATGGTGGTCTCCTTTAAGATATCAATAAAACCCTCCATTAGGTCATCAATCCAAATTCCACTCATTAATACTTTAACCATGTTTATATATGTGATTAGTTCAAATCAATTATAACTAACTAGGCCCATCAATAATAGAGTCCAATAAATAATGACTCATTAATCTCTAAATTATGTACAATTGTCCAGTAAATAAGTAACCCTATCCAAATACCACGATAAGCTATAAACAATGTCAATCATCAAAATATCTCGATCAGCTTCATTTCTTGACTTGGGAATGACTATAGAAATATATGTGACCTCGAATAATAAATTTCTCAGAGTGATATCATAAGTCCCCTGATTTGCGTAGTCGAAATATTCGAGTACACAAATCATAAATTTACCCTATGAATATTGTTGCAATAAACTCACAATAATAGTATTGCATTTTGCATTTGAATATACCATGTATGAGTGAATAAGCATATCTCAAATAAATAAATTTTACTGACTGAATACCATCATCTTATGAAACTTCATATATACTTCTAAATTAATGAGTGGGGATATTATCTTCTTATAATAGAATCTGGTATTATAATTCTCCAAAATCTCTTTCTATGAATTCTATAAAAGTCTTCGATGACTTTTTGTTTCATATGTTGTCTTTAAAATTTCTGATAGTTTCGACAATCGATAAGACTCCTGGTAAGTAAGAAT
Organism: Utricularia reniformis; assembly: GCA_009725065.1. Lineage (NCBI taxonomy): Eukaryota > Viridiplantae > Streptophyta > Magnoliopsida > Lamiales > Lentibulariaceae > Utricularia > Utricularia reniformis. The sequence continues at coordinate 957,822 of RWGZ01001125.1, read as the reverse complement.
ATCTTGATATGCCCGAATAAACTACTTCACAATTCCTCATATAATAAGTATGATTTTCTGAACACAAATAATAAAATATTCCTTGTTGTTGGGTGTCATAATTGAGAGTCCCCAGTCATAAATAAAATATAGTGAAGTCCACGATATAAGACAATCATTTAATCATTTTGGTCCTAATGAAAATACATTATCTTAAATAATGAAATCCATGTTGTAGGACCATCACTTGGTCATGTTGATAGTAAATGATATTATCGCTTAGCCACTTTTCTATGCCACGAAAATACCGAGATATAAAGAGAATCCATGAAATCCCGGTGTTGGTCCTCAACAAGCACCCAACACCCCTTACTTAGATCGACATGTCCCGCACTCCTCCAAAAATAAGCGTAGGAAGCCTTCACGATCCAGGTGAAAGTAGCGTCAGGTTCAGGGTACAATCCTTATACATACGTAAATCTTTCACTCCCACTTGGACAGATCGGGTACCTCGCGCTAGAGAGAGCCTTCAGTGCCTATGTGGAAGTAGTGTCAGGTTCAGGGTACAATCCTTAGACTGAGGTAAATTTTTCACTCCCACATAGACAGATCCAGTAACCTTGGCTTAGGTGGCCTTTAGAGGGCCACAGAGCAGGTGGATGTCTTTTCGCGGATCTCAATAACAATCCAATATCGTTCTCACTTCTGGGTCTGAACGAGAACCCAACAATCATGGGCCTCAACTAGCGCCCCACATAACTTCACAACTCAGGTCTTAACAAGCACTCGTGAGCCTCAAGTAGCGCCCTACTTAACTTCATAACTCGGGTCTCAACAAGCACCAGTGGGCCTCAAGTAGCGCCCTAATTCTTCTAATATGATCGAGTCTCAACAAACACCCATGGACCTCAAGTAGCGTCCTAATTCTTCTAATATGATCGGGTCTCAACAAGCACCCGTGGGCCTCAAGTAGCACCCATCACGTTTACCTTTCAGGTATAAACTTGCACCCATAATCATCCCATCCTGTATATGCCTGACCTTTCCCGTTCTCCTCCGCAAAGGTAAGTAAACGTAGGAAACCTTCACTGCCCTATTAGAAGTAGCGCCAGATTTATGGTACAATCCTTAGACTAGCGTAAATATTGCACTCCTATTTAGGTAGCTCGAGTGCCTCGTACCAGAGGACCTTCACTATCTTGACGGAAGTAGCGTCAGGTTCAAAGTACAATCCTTAGACTGACGTAAATATTTCACGTCAGCCTTGATATATCTAATCCCCCGACTTAAAGGTCCCTGTGGGACAACGGAGGAGACGGATGTCTTTCTGCCTCACATACTATCCTGCACCGCTACATGCCATCTCATCTGGACCTTTATCGTTTTCCTATGCAAAGGTATAAAACGTAGGAAACCTTCACTATCCGAATAGAATTAGCGTCAGGTTCATGATACAATCCTTAGACTGGCGTAAATATTTCAGTCCTACTCAGGTAGATCGGATGCCTCGCACCGGGAGACTTCACCATCTAGACGGAAGTAGCATCAGGTTCAGGGTACAATCCTTAAACTGACGTAAATATTTCACTCCCACCTCCATAGATCCAGTACCCCAGACTAAAAGGTCCATGTGGGACAACGAAGGAGACGGATGCCACTATGCTTTATACTTGCTAGCACACTACACCATCATCACCATATCTGGACATTTCCCAAACTCTACCAACAAGCGTTGGGGGCTCTCACTATCTATGCGGAAGTAGTGTCAGGTTCAGGGTACAATCCTTAGATTGACGTAAATATTTTACTTCCGCTTAGACGGATCGAGTCCCTCGCATTACGAGGTTTTAACCACTTAACCATCGGTATAGACGGATGTCACTATGCTTTACACTTGCTAGCATGCTCCACCGTCACAAATCAGACATTTCTCGTTCTCCTCCGCAAGAGTAAGTAAACGTAGGAAACCTTCGCTGCCCGAATAGAAGTAGTGCCAGGTTCAGGGTACAATCCTTAGACTGACGTAAATATTTCACTCCTACTCGGGTAGCTTGGGTGCCTCGCACCAAGGACCTTCACTATCTAGACGAAAGTAGCGTCAGGTTCATGGTACAATTCTTAGACTGACGTAAATTTTTCACTTCCGCCTTGATAGATCCAATCCCCTTTACCAAAAGGTCTATGTGGGACAACAGAGGAGACAGATGTCCTTTCTCAATGCGGACTGTGACCAGCCTTCGATGAAGGTGCGACCCTCGACGGCGTGTCATGGAGGAGTCGGGCAAAAAGGCTCCCGTGTGCCACGGAATCATACTCGATACGTTGTCGGCTATCAAACAATCGGGCCCCTTGACATACTCCAACAATATACATGTATAGACGATTCTGCTGTAGCCAGAGACTCTTCAATTTAAAAGATATTTTGACGAGTATCCGATCTAACGAGTTTGAGATTGATCGACTATAAGATAGACGGTACAATGCATTTTTAATCTATCCTAAATTATTTAGTCTCCATCCTCCATCATACTAAAATGCAATGAACCTTACTCCTATCTTACCAGTCTCATAGTCGATTGATCTCGCGTCGTTAGAAAGGATACAAAAAATTAGAATATTTTAAAAAGGATGGGGATTTTTTTAAAAAAGATTCAAAAGTCACATCTATACATAGTACTTGCGCAAACTGGAAATATGACAAGTCCGTGCCAGCTCCTCTCCGCTCATATTCACAATCTCATACATTCATTTTCTTACCACCGTCGTAATCCGTTACGAAATTTTCCATTCAAAGTACAACTTGCCAACATGTATACTCATCTCAACTTCTTGATAGTGAGGGAAATTAATATACCGATCCCCCATATTCCGATAGGCAAATTGTTGACACCAATTCAATTTCTGATAGATATGAAATAATAAGTGCAAGAGATAAATGAATTCCTTGAATAGATAAGCACGACATCCTGATAATCCAGAATATGTAGGAAGAATTCGCAAAACAATAGATTTCATTCCCTTCAATAAGTTTCCAAATGGAATAAACTCTAGATTCATTGTATTTGTTTCGTCACTATTACTGGTTCAACAGATCACAATCATAATATTATCACTTCAATTCAAAACTCTAATAACATTCTCATGTCCTTCCATATTGACCAGGTGTTTGTAGTCATAAGTCCATAGTGTTTATTGATAATATTACGACATCATATCTGAATTCTTTAGAACACTTCCTTGAAAGAAACTAATTAATCGGTCTCTCATTGCTAGTGAATGATTCTGCATATACCATCATTTTCATAAATTCACATTCAAATGATCTTAATTCTCCTTTCCGAATAGAACTAATGTAAGTGTATCAAGATTCAGCGATTGATAGTTTCCTACTAACATAATTTACTCGTCGATTCTATTTGTCATTGTGTATAACCAAGTCTACTTTCTCAAAACTTCTCTTGACAATACAAACTATAAAACCAACGGTTTCCCAGGGAAAGGTGGCGACATATACGATTCTTTACTCAAATACTCCATAAAACTATCACAAGCCGATCGACATTGGATAATATTAATTTCTATTCATCTTGCAGATATATAAGACCAAGAACATTCCTCAACTTTCTCACAAACGCACATCTAGGAGGGTTGAACATCATTCGATACTTTCGCATGATACTAAAACATTCGTTCATATGATGAACATGATTTCCGCATTGTCAACTCTTATCCGCATTCCTTAATGTAGACTTCCAAACATTCATCGATCATATCCTTAAATATGAATCCACCTAGGTTGATACATGGTTCCCTCATTCTTCAAAACAAAAGGCATAATTAAGAAACTCAAAATTGCACCTCGAATCAATCACCATGCCAACTCTCCAGCTATTATTCAACTTTGGGACAACCAATGGATTCGTGATCCAATATACGTATCTTACAAGCTTACGTAGGGATCATTAAGTCATGCATGCAACAAACTTACAAACCTATTCATCAATTTCCATTTCTTTTTCAGGGGAGAACTTTTGCATCTTCTAATGAATCATTTTAAATCTCTAGTGACAATCCATTTCAAACCACTGGTACAATAATTTTATAACCGCAGGTTTCTGCTTATCGTTATCTTTATACTTCCGAGAAGACCTCATCATTTAAATCAACTAATGTTTTCTAATAAAACATCCACAATCCAAACTAATTTCTTCGCACTAGAGAACTACATAAGGATTTGGAACATGATATTACAATAAGAACGTGTTAACTTCGGGTTCCCTTTCATCTTTCTGATACCCGAGGGGATAGGAAACTTCATCATCAAATGAGGTTTGGATACAATCGCCTCGAACAAATATAAAGCACTCCTTTAGAATATCATTATAAGGAATGATAAGAAGATCCACCACTACGAATACCACCATTAAATTACTCTATATTTTTTTATCTTCCAAAGAGATTAGGAGAAAAATAGATCTTTCGGGAGTATCAACACTGTTCTTAAATCTGACTAACATAAAATGTACTTGCTAGAGCTTAATAGTTCAACTCAATAATCTCGTAGGTGAATTAAGAAGGCGGGTGCCATAAATATATATTTCTGGAAGAAAACCGTTCCAAACGATCATTAAAATAAATTTGAAGAAGGGGAGTTCCATAAAATTAAATTTACGGACGAATACTATTCTGGGCAATTAATAAAATATATAAATTCAATGTCTTGTTCACAATAGATAATTCCAAACAAGTATTGTTGATAGATAACTCCATAAATGAATTTAGAATGATCAACTAATCATCAATGGCAGACACGGTGATGCTAGGACTAATAACCAACTGCTAGAAGTTCTCATGAATATTATTTCAGACGAATACCATTCTGGATGATTAAGACTATTTGAACGAATACCATTTCGGATGATTAAGAAAAACAATTAGATACCTCATTCATGATATGCTCATTGTTATCAATAATATGACTATCAAATAGAGTTTAATCTAATTACCTTAGTCTAATAATGTTCTTTAACTCCAAATCCTCAAACATAATTCCAAGGGTCGCGAAACTCTTCATTGGTTTTCGTTGTAACCACCATTATGTTAAATGTATGGTACCTAATTAAAATAGACCCACATGATCCAAATAGAGAGCATTAATAGATGAAGACATGTATAATTTCTCAAACAACATGGATACTAGGGTGACCCAACTACTTCAAGTAATGATCGAATCTCCTTGAATTATGTGCAAAAGCCTCAAATAGTTCGTATTGCCATTAAGGATGCCTTAACCTTTGCTAGACTCTGAGTATCAAAACTTAAACCACCGAAGCCATAGATAACATGTCTGAAACATATAAAGAACTCAATAAAATTTCTTGATAGAATTCCATAGAGAAAAAGAATATTCTGTGATATCCGTTTCTTCTAATTGATAACCATATAAATATGCTCATAGCTGAAAACCGAAAAATTCTGCATCATAGTCTTTGATAATGAGATATTGCGCTCTTTTAAATATTCTCCAATCATTAACAAACTGAATACATACAAAGACAAGCTTCCGCATGTTCTTTCGAATTCAAAATATTTTGATAAACACCGAGGAAGTAGATAGCTAAGAGATGCCCTCCCGGATGAATTCCCGCTCCGACCGGGGGTTCTTCCGAAAGTATTGATTGAGTCCCCGGTAATACATCGCCCTCGTGTCATCCATACGGCAATTTTCTAACTATTTTGATCATAAATAAGAACGTCAATTCCGACACTTGCGTGCCTCGGATGAGACAAACAATTTTACTTCATATATCGCTTTGTAATATTTCCTGTGAGTTTCCGGTTATCCATAAGATTCTATATGGATTAAATAACTCGTTGTTAAGGTGGCGATAATCGGCCATCAAAAATTATGAAAATTATATATCTCTACGTCAATCATTATGAAGATACCATAAATAATACCAAAATGATAAGATCTTCATAATATAACCTTGATAAAAATATAATTGCAATACTAGTATAATCAATCATATGATTGGTTCCGTTCAAAAATAAAAATGTAATCTTGATACTATATCATAACAATTTACCAACTTAGGATGATAATACATACGAGTCACCTAGTAAATCATTCAGAAGATACCATAAAGAATGCCAACACGAAGAGATTATCATATTATCATAAAATCCACATCATCTCAATCCATAAAATATAGAAATCCATCTTCTTTGGAAAACATAATTTAAAATCCGAAATAAATAAAATCAATCGATCTGCACTTTTCACAACGAAGACCGTTCACAACATTGAATAATCCGTCTTGATCAATATATATAAGTCTCACAACGATCCAAAGATGAAATAATTATATCCATATTAGAATTCAAAAAATAACGGATTCTGAATAATAAGAAACATTGTTTGTCCGTCGATAATTTGAACAGCGAAATAATTACCGAAAATGATCTCCACGTTGGGAACACAGCACAATGTGTCATGAATAATATATGAAAATTTCAGAATAATCCAACGGTCAAATAAAGCACATTACATAGAATGCAACAACTCAGTATATCAGAAAACACATATTGAATTGTTGAAATTTCGTCGTTAATTTAAAACAAAAACAGCATTTAAAATCAATCTCCACCGTCTATAACATTTAGAAGTACGTCTAGGCAAATATATATTAATTTCACAAACATCCACCGGTCCAATTATGCAAACAGAATAGAATATCCGAACTGCACATTACAAGAGGATTAGAAATATATCAACCATATATTCGGATAATAAACCGAAATCCGAAATAACCATTAAAACTGATCTTCACCAATCAGAAGACCTAAATATATGTATGAAACCATGGTAAAAAATTTCAGAACGATCGGACGGTACAACTATGAGAATCGAATATCTGAATTCCGTATACTTGAAAAATTAGAAACAATCCCTTCTAAACCAACGTTAATTTCGACATCCAGACTACAATAAAAATAGATATGTACCATTCAGAATGGAGAATAATATGTGTTTAGCAGTATACAAAAATTATAGACCGATCCAACGGTTCAATATTTAGAAACACACTGAATACCAAAGCTACGCTGAATCAAAAATATATTCGTGTTTTCCATCCAAAACTCAGGGTAAAAATTCAATGGGATTAAAAACGTCCCCAAGGACGGCACCAATGTTATCGCTGCTAAAAATCAGCAATAACAAAATTTAGACTCCCTTTCATCGGTAGAGGTTGAATGAAATTTAATAAGGGAATAAGAATAGAAAGACATTATTTTTATAGGTGGAAAACCTTTCTGTAAGAGAAATAATAAAAAACCACCACAACCGCAGCTTTAGAATCCAATATAAACATCAAGTTTGTAAATTTACAACAAGAAAATAAGATGTAGAAATCAAAAGGAAAAATATCATCTTTTGGTGGCCATAGTCGTAGATTTCTCGGACATAAAATAGAAATGAATGGTGACCTCCTTTAGGTTATCAATATAACCCTCCATTAGGTCATCAATCCAAGCTCCCCTCCTTAACACTTTAACCATGTTTATATAGGTGATTAGTTCACCCAAATTATAACTCACTACGCCCATCAATAATAGAGTCTAATAAATAATGACTCATTAATGTCTAAATTATCCACAAGGATCCAGTAAATAAGTAACCCGATCCAAATATCACGATAAGCTATAAACAATGTCAATCATCAAAATATCTCGATTTGCTTAATTTTTCAACTTGAGAATGACTATATAAAAATATATGTGTTCTCAAATAATAAATTTCTCAGAGTGATATCACTCCAAACTCGTCTTTTCTTCTTGGGCCCGAAGAAGAAGTTCGTTCAATTTATTTCTCTTTTCATGAGCCTGAACTTGGACTTAGTTCATTTCCTCGGCCATCTCCCGCGCCTTGGCGTCCAACTACAAGATCCAGGACTTTGCGGAGTCTGCTCCTGTCTGAGCTGCAATGTACTTCCCATCCAGCTCAGAAACTTGAGTTTCTAGGAGGGAGATCTGCATCTCCGCTCCTACCAACTCGTTATTCAGCCTGTCTCTCTCATCCCGGACAGAGACCAATTCTCCTTGCTTTATTTCAACTTGACTCTTAGCCAAGGTAAGTTGATCTTGGACTGCTTAAGGAACCGATGAGTCACTTCGGTTCTTATGAACAGTGACCGGGGCCATAAAACATTTTCGCAGCATCTGCATAAGAGTAAACATGAAAACTCGAACCATCCAGCACATCAAAGGGTAAAAATTACCATTATTGCGAGGTTGAGGAATGCATCAACCATCGCTTCCCCTGACATGTCTAGCTGAACATTGTCAATGTTCTTTTTTCTGTAAACACTGAAATCTTCCAAAAAAACATTTCTCCACGACGCCATCTTATTTCCCTTCTTCACCATGTCCATTAGGTCCAAGGCAAACTCCAAATTTTGAGTTTGTCTTGGGGCCCAAGGTATGGTCCTTCAAAACAACCCCTTGTTCGGGGCAAGGATCACCCCAACCTTCTTAAGCCTTTTTGGCTGCTTCGGCAAGTCAGCCTTGGCCGTCTATTTCCCGTTACCTAACAGAACTGGCGGCAGGGAGATGTTCTCCCAAGATTCGGGCTCGGGAGAACCCTCTCCGCCTGAACCACTCCCTGCAGCAACATGTTTATTACGTTAAGACTGATAGGAGAGCAATTCCCGATTATGTATAAACTGGTTAAGCTCATAGAGCGGATTTTGATCATTATCATCTCCTCTACCACTCCTATCACCCACAGAGCGGGCCCTATACCGCTAGAAGGCTCCCCCATGCAGCGAAGGGTCAGTGTGCCCGCACAAGTTGAGCTAATGGGGAGGTTTCCCACCGACGATGATCCCGAAGGGATCAACATGTCCCCAATAGAGGATTCCGATGGTTGAGCAGCATCTGGCATGCCCCGATGATCATCTTTGGGGCGAGTTGAAGCTGCTGCCATACTCTTGAATCGGGAGCTAGGCATTGTTTCAGTAGAACCTGCAAAAGAAACTTATAAGGATCATGATATATGAATGAAGTTATATTTCACTCCATACCCGATCCTTCCGATGAATCGGAGTTGGAAAATATACCCTTCGGGGCCGGGGCTCCGGTCCTACCTACTACCCCTATTTCTATCAACCTATTTTCCCGAAGTATATCTATTCGCTTAAGGCGCGTTTCGGGAGGGCGAAACATCGCTAGGGTATCCGCGATGTCCTAATGGGAAGGGTTGAACCGAGTTCGGTCCAACCTGCCTATGTGTAAATGGATGATTGGCCACACCCTAAGCAAGTCCTCCTTCGGGATTGTTAACCATATACAACAGGACTCTCATTCATGAAAGGGTTCTCTTTATCGACTATAGCGCATTCTGCGGCGGGACTGCTATATAATGTAATCTACAGCCCCCTAATAGCCTCTTACCCTTTCGGGACCCGACTATAAGAAATTTAAAAAACGTTCTAAATTCGGTGCTATGCCCTGTTTTTGACATTAGAAAATACACGCTACTATATACATGTAACTACCCTGGAACAGGGCATAGGTCGGGTAGTGACTCTCTCGAAGTACGGCCGCTACAAACGGGTGTAGCAGAAAACTCAAACTGCACTTCAGTGATGCGTAACTGACAGGGAGGGCACTGGCAGAAACATTCATATCCGCTGGTAGAAAACATGGAACATCTTCTTCCCCCTTCCAGATCGAATAATGAGCCGGAATAGAAAATTTTGACCTAAGCTTTTTGATATCTAGTTCGAACAAGGCTGGATACCTAGCCTTGCGAAGAGGAATAATCTTTTCTTTTCAAAAACTGGTTGAAAAAGAACGAAGTTTGACGGAGAATGGAAATCGTAGAATTCCTTTCGCTCAAACGGATTTTCGCAAAAGACGATGAAAATGAATAGTCCCCAAACCCCGATTTATATACATTTTTTCAAACCAATGGCGAGTCAACATGTATGCTACCGCAGGTGGCTACAGTTTGACCGCACTCATCACACTTGTCAGGTAATGGGATACGGAAAGGCGCATGTTTGACTGTTAATGTTTATTGTTTATTTAAAAATAACAAATATATCCGTTGGAAATTCAAATTTGAAATTTTCCTCAAAAAGTTCACCAAGTATAGGGTTGGTTCTAGGGACCTTTGTCATAAGTGATTCGGGTATGGTCCTCTGTTATGCCCGATCGGATATCATGCCGAGTGCATTCATCGTCATATATTCGGTCTTATATCACTATTATGATGGCGAAAAAGCCGAGGGGCTAGTGATGAGGGCTTCGGAAACTGGTACCCTGAACCGGTATGAGCCCAGATATATCGGACCAACCCACAAGATAAGGAACGAACCTACAAGACCCAAGATCCTAAGCTCGACCTATCCAAAATAACCAGCCCAAGGGATTGCATAACTAATGGAGGCCCATTTAACTTACAGGACAAAAGGTTGGAGTTGGTCAGCTCCCCTCGCTTCGGGGACCGATCTCCTCCAAACGGTCACAACTAACTTCGAGTGTGCACATGTTGTCCACGCTCCGGTCTTACTCACGTTGTATGTGTTTCGGGCTCATCCATATTTTCTATCAAGGGAAACGATTTTTCAGAGGCTTTTACAGAGTGCTTTCCACGCATATTTACCCTCTATAAATACAAGGATTGAAGGCAAGCTTAGGAGGATCTTTTGGATGCACGAAATAGGCTGTTACTCTGCCCATCTCTTCTCGCGCTTTCTTATTGCCTTAGTCATTTTCATAAACCTTTTTCATTTATATAATGAACTGTTTGATTAATATATCGGCTAAGAGCATTTCTAGCTCTTAGTCATGTGGTTTTTTCTCATTATAAGGGGTTTTTCCACAATAAATCGATGTGTACATTGCTTGCTTTTTATTTCATAATCATTCTCCCAATCTAAACAAATTAAAACCGAGTTCATCTAATTGCGAACCGTACGAATGTTGATACCTCTGGTCTTTTGACCACAATAGTTGGAGTTGTACGTCGCTTTCTTTCGAAACCGACCAAGGCGCATTGAGCTGCAATGAAGTGGATCCTTAGGTATCTACGTGGAACCTCCAAAATGTGTTTGTGTTTTGAAGAATGTGATCCAATACTGATTGAATATACAGACGTTGACATGGCAGGAAATGTTGACTCAAGAAAGTCTACATCTGGATACATGATTACGTTTTCATAGGGAGTTGTTGCATGACAATCTAAACTCCAGAAGTGTGTTGCTCTTTCGACAACGGATGCCGGGTTTATTGTAGTAACTGAAGCTTGCAAAGAGTTGTTGTGTTTGAAGAAGTTCTTAAAAGAACTCGGTAGCGATCAACAGAATTATCAGCTATTCTGTGATATTCAAAGTGCGATTCATCTATCGAAGAATATTTCATTTCACTAGAGATCCAAGCATATTAATATGAGATATCGTTGGATTCACGAGGTGTGGAGAAGATGTTGTTACGGCTTGAGAAGATCCATACTGAGAAGAATAAATCAAATATGATGACAAAAGTTTTGTCAATATCAAACTTTAAGTACTGTCGAGTTGCAGCTGGATTGGTGGAATCCTCCATGTTTCAGGAGGGGGAGAATTGATGGGTGGGTCCTTCCACATGTAAGTGGAGCCCATATTAAAGAATTTTTTTTGAAAAATAGAATAGAAGAACTTGCAGCATCTGTTGTTGACTTAGGAGAATTGATAGCATTTTCATTCTATCTTCCGAGGAAGATTTTACCATCCCAAAATATACCTATAAAAGGCAGCCTTGGAATCCCAAAAGTCCAAGAATCTTAGCCTCATTTGAGTATTCGAAAGTAGATAGAAAAAGATAGAGAAGAAACGTTTTCTTCTCTAATCGTGTTTCCGGAAAGTTTTTGGAAAGTTTTCGGAAGAGTGTGTAATATTTATGAATATTTTTTAAATATTCGGGGAGTATCAAAATAGTTGAGGGATAGTCGGAGTGTTGGGTAAACACTGTTTTACCACTTATTTAGGTACTTTGTATTCTAGATATTTATATAGGGTAGATTCTCTTTATACCCGTGGACTAGCCCTATTTTGGGTGAACCGCGTGAAATTTCAGCGTCTATTTATTTATCATATTTGTATAGTTAATACCTCGATTTCATACTTCCGCTGTGTATCCAACATGATTGAATATGAAATAAGTACATATATTTGCATATATGTACTTGTGTTTGATTTTCTGGTACTTTATAGAAACGAATTTTGATACAAATCTTACATTGATTTGTTCCTCTTTGAGTTTATTTTCTGGGAAAATTTAGTGCAACGTAAGGAAAGAAACTGAGAAAAGTTATACTATATGTTTTGAAGTATCACAAAACTGTTTTCTACTTGCGGCAGCAGCACTTGTGTTGTATTGGGCGAATTTACTGGAACGATTGAGAGCTCCGAATAATATTATTCTATTTTAATATTATAGCCTTATGTGTTGGCTTTCACTAAGAATTTTGGTGTGATTTTATAATATCATTTCGGCTCTCAAATTTGATCTGGTGGGAAGAAATGTCATACTACACTTTCATTGTTTTACTTGCTTAAATTGTTTGATATGTGAAAATTCGAAAGACTATGGACGCACACTTTTGAAAACATGGTTTTACCATGGATATAACTAATGAACATGCATGCTTGTAGAGAAAAGAGAAAGAAAAGTGTAGGGTTACATGGTTCACACTTGTGAGTGTCCACTATTATATGAGAAAAGCGGATCCAAATTAGAATGAGTTGGTATCGCTTCTTGTTTCTTGAGGTGAAATAGGGGGAAAATTGAGCCCCTGGATTGTGGTGATGCTTAAGTCACAAATCTTGGAGGGCTTATCAGACCTTATTTCTGGCAACGAAAGAAAAAAATGTAGTTAATTACGTGTGAATTATGTCTTGTGGTAATTACTTGTTTTATTGTTATATGACATCATGTGCATTTGTTTTCTTACTTGTTTCATACTCATGACTTTACCCCTACAGGTACATCTTCCTAACGTTAGATCAGTGGATCGATTGTCATTAGAAAGAATTACCGTAGATGTAAATTTTGAAGTAAAACACCATGTTATGCTTTTAGTTTAGACATGTAAGTTTGTACATGTTGTTTTGAATGTTATGTAAGTTGAGGACTTATGTCAAAAAGACATCCTTTGACATATATATGTTTTATAAGAAATGTTTATATTGCAATTACATATAGTAAAGTGTAAGAAAGTTATAATGAAATTGATGTAGTCTTATGTCTTTCTTAGAAAATGCATGGTGTGTCATACTTCAATTGTAGAATAAAAATTAAAGTTTGAGGATCGAATTTGCCAGAATCATCAAAATTTGGGGACCAAATATGTCTAAGCACACTCTAATGGCGTTAAAATTTGATGAGTCCAATTTCATCATAATTGATAACTTTGTAGACTAGATTTTACATACATTTAAATTGTGGGGATTAATATTACTTTAACCAAACTTTGAGAACTTTATTTGAAGTTAAGGTGTCATGCCTACATTATATATTCCTACACCATAAAGTAAAGAATGAAGATAGGGCCTATATATGTAATGCAAATCTCCTCTATTTAAAGAACGTTCAATGTTATTCTTAACATGATGTTTATTTGATATAGTTGTTCTTGTTATTCTTCAATTACAACAATATATTTATCAGTTGAGTGTCTTTAGGAAGCATGTCTTATCATTGTTGATTTTACGGTTTGGATAATTTCAATTTGTTTCTTCTGATAGTCTGTTATCCATTCTTACAGGTAAATGTGTGTCTTCCATTCTTCTTTCACCATCCTGTAAGGAACTAGAAGCATAGGGATTTGTATGATTCTAGGGTAAAAATAAAATAAATGTCACTCCCTTTTATTTTCTAGTTTTCTATTGGTAGATCAATGTTTTGAATACTTTTAGATTCATCAATTTTTTTATCTTTGGTCTTTAGGACTCTACTAATTTTTCAATTCCAACATCTATAGTCAAATTCTTCATCGCCATATTCAAGGAGGACACATTACTCAATGTGATAATCTAATTTTTCTTAGTTCATATGGTTCATAGGACACACTCAATTACCCTAAGATACTGATATTTTGGCATTCTTCCTGATAATTTATCTTATGTTGTTAGGAAACTTAGTACACTTGTAGGTGAGCTATTTCTTATGTAACAAGCTATGTTCAACGCTTATGCCCAAATATTATTTGGTATTATTGGATCATTCAGTATGAACCTGACTTTATCTAGTAGTGTCTTATTGAGTCTTTATATTGTATCATTGTGTTGAGAGGTCATTGTTATTTTTTTTTCATGTCTTATTCCCATAATTTTAATATATGTGTCAAACTCATTTGAGGTGTATTCTCTCTCATTATAACTCCTAATACAATTCAATTATTCCAACTCGAGTGAGCCATATATGAAATAAATGCGATCTTCATCCTCATTTTCATTGAACATATCTATCTTATCTTAATACAGTCATCTATTAAGGATATAAAGTGTTTCTTGCCTCTTTAACATTCCACATCAATGGTACATATATATGAAAAATACAAGTTCAATGGTTTCACTTTTGTTTTCTGAATTGTTTTTAAATTAACTACATATTATTTTTCTACTACACATGTAATGTACAATTCTAACATATTATAAGATTTGTTTTTTATCTTACATTTTATCTTGAGGTATTGCCGAACTTCTTCTAAGAGATGACTGAGTCTATAGTGTCATAGGTTTAAGTTATTATTTGTAGCAATGCTTTCATAAGGGTCATTATATCGGTAATATATTGTTTAGGGTAATATATTATATCCGATATATCGGTAATATATCGGTCATTAAACCCTAAATATATTGTTCGGTTTGTCAAATATAGGACATTACCCTTATTTTTTTCGTATAGCCTAGTACTTGGTTTTAGGGTCGGATTCAGGGATTTTTCGTGTCCAATCCTAAAAAAATAATTATATATCATTTTTTTAATTTTTTAAATATATATAAAAAATAGGTTAGTGACCTCCAATCACTTCTGTATCTATTCTCCCATATTGCCTCTTTGTACTTCATACCGAGGAATCTATTTAGTAGTGTGTTAGAATTCCTGCTCTCAAGAAGTCATTTGGGTCAATATTTTTCTGGGCTTTGAAGATTATGCTAATGGCTTTATGTCCACTCTTTCTATTTAAGTATGTGTAATGTTTGTGAAGTTTGTAGGGTTTAGGTTTAATTTTTAGTCTGAAAAGAGAACATGCACGTCTCTTGCCCAATCTCTTTCACATTTTCGGCTGCTCAAATCTCTTCATATCCGTTGCGTTTTGGGGTCTTGTAGCTTGATAAATGACTACAAGACCACCTCCAAAGCCTAACATATAAGTTCTCTCATAGTATTAGAGACGTAAGTCAAATCTTGGCCTAAATGCTTCATATTTTGATCTAGGAACCCTAAATTCGTTTTTAGCATTTTCGATTCCGAAAATTACAGCACGATTTTCTTCAATGCTTAAAATTTAGATTTGTAGATCTAGGCTCAGTTCCGTTGTTTTATTTTGGTCAAAAAGATTACTTTTCAGTAGAGATTTTAGTACTTTAAAGAAGACTAAAACCACATAGAAAAATGTATAGCCCTTTTGACCTAAAACAACTTCTTCGATGTTACGAGTAAAACCCTATATATTGAATACATTTTTTTGGTCCACGACCGGCTAAACCTTTGTTTTATCCAAAAAATATATTAAAACCTCTAACTTTCTGGCATGTTTTTTGACCTTTTGGTATTCTTCAAAATCTAGGAATGCTTCAACACATATGCATGTTGTTTAAAGCCTTCTAAATCGTTGGTATAAAGCTCACTTTGTTAGTGGATAAAATAAACATAAACATAAGCTATACTTAAACCAAGCTTTCATACGTTAACTAATCCAAAACTCTCTTGGTTAGAGTTAGAGGTTAGACATGAGCTGATTTGATTTAAAAAAGCATACTGATGATCGAATAAGTTCTCATTGCAGCAGATGGGGAGTGTTGGAATTGCTGATGGGCTGAATATTTGAGTTGTGATTCTGCAAATGTATTAGGCTTTAGCCCACTTGATGTATTTAAATGTATGTATTCTTGTAGGGTTTGTTATTAAGTTGTAATTCTTAGTTCGAAAAGAAAAGAGTCGTGACCTTCCTCTTCACAATTTTATTCAGCTTCTAAGATCATATTTCAGTTTTGTTTCCGGGTCTCGTAGCTTGATAAATAGCTACGAGGTAACCACCAAAACTTAATATCTAAATTCTACCATGATAGAACTTATATGTTAGGTTTCGGAGGTGGTATCGTACCCATTTGTGTGGCTACGACACCCCGGAACGCAGGGGAAATATAAACTCTGGAGAGGAAGACAATGACTCTTTTCTTTTCAAACTAAGAATTACAACTTCATACCAAATTATACAACAATACATATATTTAAGTCATCGGGCTAAAGCCTAATACAATTGCAGAAGCCCCACTCAAATATTCAGTTCATCATTAATTCCAACATTGTCATCCTTGATTTTGTGTACTTTTGTTTCAAAAGTCCTAGACATTGTTTCCCAAACCTTCTTTGCATCTTGTTCTTCAAATACATTGGGGTAATAATTTGATTCCACCCATTGTCTTGTGAAGCTCGCAACATATGTATCATGATGCTCTAAAAACTACTTCTTGCTAAAAGATCAATCATGTCGCACATCTTGAATTAATTCTATGTTTTCAACTTTATGTGTTGCACTGAGTCCTTAAACAACCACTCTTGGTAGAATAAATATCCTAAACTTAGCATCTAAGAAAAAAATTAATGGAACAATTTCTCCAAATCTATCCAACTTTTGGTGCTGATGGCTTTCTATTATCATTTGTTTCCAATGCGTATTTTCTCAGTTAAAAAAATCCAAGGTTATTCTTAACATGATTTTAATTGAGATACCTCCTCAAACCATGTTGTTATGGTTCATTTTTATAGGATACCAACAGTCACCGAATTATGATCGAGATAGCGATCATGATTCGATTTTTAGTTGTTAGTGAAGATAACTTTAAATGTATAAAAGAGAAAGGACACATACGATTTTAACGTGGAACAAGCCAAAAGAAATGGGAAAAACCATGATGTTGAGAGAAGAACCTCCGCGGTCAATAATAAAAAGAGAGTAAAAAGTGTTACAATAGATGAATAAATAAAGCCACAACATGCAATAAGAATAACAAATGAATAATAGGAAGAGGCGGCTAGGATTTGGTCTCTTGGATCCACTCTAAAATTTGATCTTCCGATCTCTTATTTATAGAGGATTGTATCATACTCTTGGGTCTGGCCGCCTCCATATTGACTTAGCCCTCATCCTTGGACTGCTCTGCGTAGGCCTAGCCCTCTTCGTGACACCCAATTTTAGGGTTCCCAACACTAACCCTTTGGGTTTCATCATAGCCGAAACATCAATGATTGGAAGCAATTATCAAGAACCCGACCCTTCAGACCCATAGATGTCTTACTGTTTAGGGATCTATGGTTATTTTATAAGTTCCAAGGCAGGCTATATTTTTCCTTACAATTTGGTGATTTCACTCATCTTATACATTTTCATTCGTCAACTTTCGGATATAATCATCTCTCAGGTTCTATCAGTTATTACACATTAAGCCTATGCGAGCAAGTTCGCATCGAGACCGAGTTCTTGGTTAGTTCTGGGAGCATCTTGACTTTGTTAGAGCAATCACCAATCCATACCCATCCAGGATCCCGACCGTCCATACTAAACATGGCCAATGATATTAACCGTTATAGTCTAACCAAGAGATGCTTATTTCACTAAGGAAAGTGAAGTATTTAGAGAAAAAATGAGTGAAATAAATTACAATGAATATTGTCATAACCTCATGAGGCTCAGGCGCCTTTGGCCTATGCAATCCTCGCTTGGCAGAGACCCCAGTGGGTATTTCCACAAGTCGTCTCCACGAACGACACCAAACTATTAAAATTTCTTTTTAGAGGTATCAACAGTCATTGGATTATGATCGAGATAGCGATCAAGATTCTATTTTTAGTTGTTTGTAGAGACAACTTTAAATGTAGAAAAGAGAAATGACACATGTGATTTTAATGTGGAAAACTCCAAAAGAAAGAGTAAAAAACCACTGTACCGAGAGGAGAACCTCTGCGACCAGTTCAATAATAAAAAGGGAGTAAAAATTATTACAATGAATGAATAAAGGAAACGACAACATGCAATAAGAAGAATATATGATTAACAGTAAGTGGTGGCTATGGTTTGATCTCCTGGATCCAGCTTGAAATTTTATCTTCCAACATTTTATTTATAGAGGGTTGTGTCATACTCTTGGGATTGACCGCCTCCATCTTGACTTAAATCGCATCCATGGACGGCTCTGTGTGGGTTTAGCCCTCTTCATGGTACCCGATTTTAGTATTCTCAACACTTGTAGAAGTTAAAATTAAAGTTATGTTCATTACCCAATCCCAACAAAACTATTGTTTTCATTTATTTGCTTCATTTTATCTTGTAACATTTGTGTGCTCTGTAATTTTGTCATTCCACTTTGTAAGTCTAATATTAATGCATCTTAAACCATGTTAACATATATATAGCTAACATATACTAGTAACTTGTAAATGCACCAAAACCACAATTATTCTTAATTTCATGCTTAGATTCATGTTGACTTATCACTAAGGATATTATTTGTATCCAAGTACACTACCAAAACTTGTCCACCACTTGAGATTTGTAATTTAGGAAAAGATTCTAGAATAGATAAATCGACACAATAGTCTTTTTACGTGGAAAATGAAATAAACTCAAAAAAACGATAGAAAGTAATGAAATAAACTCAAAGAAATCGAAACAATTCACTATCTTAGTGTTTACATTATAGATAAAAAGATTAACAAAAAAAAACATGTTTAATCAGTCTTACGAATGATGAAGAACAATATTACCAATGATAGAAAACTTCTACTACTCATTCATGTAAATAATCTGTTCACTATAGGGTTTGCCTGAATCTAGTAACTTCTTTATTCTCTAGTACTTTCCATATGTTATCTAAGTGTTTCTTAATCTTAGTTCTGTCACTCATTATTTCTGAGTCTGATTTCCTTTTCATTTTATTATAGTTTTCAACTACTTCTTAAAGTATTTTGACATATATATAGCTAACATAAGATATACTAGAAATTTAAAAATACATCAAAACCTCAATTATTCTTAATTTCATACCTATAATCATGTTGACTCATCACTAAGGGATATTATATGTATCCAAGAAGACTTCCAAAACTTGTCCACCTCTTGATATTTCTATTTTAGGAGAAGATTGTAGAATAGGCAAATCGAGACACAATAGTCTTTTACATGTAAGCGAGAATAAACTCAAAGAAAAACGACAGAGTAATATCACTCTAAATTCACTATGTCAATGTTTAAATTACATATAAAGGATCAACAAACAAAAATATCAGGCTTAATCTGTCTTGGGAAGGATAAAGAACAATATTACAAATGACAAAAAACTTCTACTACTCATTCTTGTAAATAATCTTTCCACGATGGGGTTTGCCTGAATCTTGTAACTCGCTAATTCTCTTGTACTTGCATGTGTTCTCTAAGTATTTCTTGATCTTAGTTCGTCACTCATTGTTTCCGCATCTGATTTCCTTTTCCTTTTATCATAGTCTTTAACTACTTTTAACATGTTAACATATATATAGCTAACACAAGATATACTGATAACTTATAAATACACTAAAATCGTAATTATTCTTAATTTCATACCTAGAATCCTTTTAACTTATCACTAAGGGATACTATAGTTTAGGTAAATGGACAAAATAGTCTTTTACGTCTTTATATTACAGATAAGAAGATCAACAAAAAAAACTTCTGCCTTAATCAGTCTTACGAAGGATAAAGAACAATTTTACCAATGACCAAAATTTCAACTATTGGGTTTGACTAGATCTAGTAATTCCCTTTATCCCTAGTACTTTCCATGTGCTTTCTAAGTGTTTCTTAATCTTTGTTTGTCACCTAGTGTTTCTGTCTGATATCATTTTCTTTGTATCATAATCTTCACCCAATACTTATGTCTTTAGATTCTAACTTGATCTTGGGCCATATGAGTGTATCTAATGATCAGTCCAAGGCCCACAAATATTTCATGCTACTTTCCGCAAGCAATATGTAGTAGGTTTATAGTTTATTGATTTTGTTTGGTTCTACTATTAGATTAGCAGTGATGTGCGTTAAGATTTTCAAATCGTGATTTTCTTAACTCGCACAAAACAAAAGCAAAATTTCAAATCGTTTATCACTAATAAATTACGATTTATGCTAAAACTATGTGTGTCATCGCTATTTAAGAAATAATTAATTCACCTATATTTCTAATAATTATAATATAAATGTTTAGGATGGAAGACATTTTTTATCCACAAAGTTTGGATTTTTTGGCAATTTTAGTTCCAAAAACTTTCTAATTTTGGTAAAATCAACCTCCAAAGTTTGATTTATGCAAAACGAGTCCCTAAACTATTATTATTTTGGTAAAATCAGTTCTCAAACTTATGTGTAGCATAATTGGTCCCCAGAGTTGTAATATGTTGCAAATAAGGTCTCCGGACTAAAATTACACAAATTTGGTCCTCAAAGTTTCGGGTTTTTAGCAAATTTGGTCACTAACGGTGTTAATGGTCCCCAAAGTTTGTAAAACGTGATAATTTTAGTCTCTAAACTTTTGAATTACTAATTTGGTCCCCAAAGTTTACATAATTTGACAAATTTAGTCTCCATATAAAAAATATTATGTTTTTTAAGACGGATATGTATGAATATGATTTTCTCAACGAGATTGGACATATTAGAAAATTTACATAATTTGTAATTTTCGACTGAACATATTACAATGAGACGAATTTGTTTTCTCAATATCAACACTTGAAATTTATTAATGTTTGATGAGATTTATTTGTTGAAGTTTCGATGTAATTGTTTCTCGGAATTTATTTTGACGAATTCTGAGAGTTACTCATTATATTTTTCGGGAAGTTCGGGAGTTATTTTTTTGACACAAACAAATTGTTAATGTGAAAAATTATCTTATTGTTGAAGTTTCAATGTCATTGATTTTCGAAACTTCAAATTTTTACGATTTTCGACAGCTATATTGGTGGCTCATTCAGTCAACTTCAAGGCCACTATTGTTATCCCATTTGTAATTTCTGATTTAAATTTTACAACGATATTAATTTATGTTTCGAATATCAAAATTTGAATTTTATCCGAACAAATTTTTTACCGAATAAATTACTATCAACTTGGGGAACCATCAACTTTTGGGCCGGATACGAAAAAACTCGTATCAGGTGGATTTTTCTGAAAATTAACGAAGAATACTTAATTTAAGTTTTCTTAAAAAAATTAAATATTTTTTTTAAAATAAAACTATTTTTAATTTAAAACAAAAAAACAAAAAAAATTGTTCGGGTCCGACCCGCGTTTAAAAAACTAGCATCGGACGTTACCGATTAAAATACCGTAAAAAACTATTTAAAGTTTTTTTAAAAAAATAAATATTTTTTAAAAAATTTTAAATATATTTTTTTAAAAAATAAAAACTATTTAAATTTTTTTTAAAAAAAAACAAAACAAAAAAATTGTTCGGGTCCGACCCGGTTTGAAAACATGTATAGGGCATTACATTTTAAATATTTTTTTAAATTAAAAACTGTTTTTAATTTTTTTTAAAACTAAAAATTAAAAAAATTGTTCGGGTCGGACCCAGAAACCCAGGTCGGAGCCTAAAGGTAAACTAACGCCGTTATGGATTAATTTTGCCCAATTTCTGAAACTTTGGGAACTAAAGTTGTTAGTGCGTGTAAACTTTGAGATTCATTATTGCTAATATAAAAATTTGGAGATTAGTTTTACCAAAATGTTAAATTTTAGTTACCAAATTTGTCAAATTAACTAAATTTGGGAATTAAATTTGCTAAATTATCCAAACTCTATGGATTAAATTTGCGTTCAGAATTTCGGGTACCAAAATTATCAAATTATTCAAATTTTAGGAACCAAATCGTCATTTTCTCAAATGTTTATTATATTTTATATATAATTATATATTAATATTTTTACATATATTACAATCAAGATCTAAACACAATTATAAAATTTTATAGATTATAAATATAAATTCAAATGGATTATCGAATTTATTAAAATCACTATACATATTGAAAATAGTATGGGAAAGGTATTATACATACAAGAAGTCTTGTATTTCATGGTAGAATTAAAATGGCTGCTATACTATTGAAAAATAGTATGGGAAATGTATTTTATATAAAAGAAGTCTTGCATTTCATCTTAGAACTCAAATGGCTGCTTCCATCATCTTCTTTACAACAGCAACAGTTTACATTTTTATCCTCCTTTGCAGAACTCCGGCAGCTGCCGTAACACCACCGCATTTCAAGAAAATATACGCTTTCGGAGACTCCTATACAGACACAGGAAACACCAGAACCTCCACCGGCCCCCCCACTTTCAACTTCGTATCCAACTCTCCTTATGGAGTCACGTACTTCCACCACCCCACAAACCGGTACTCCGATGGCAGGATCGTAGTCGATTTTGTGACGGAGGCCNTCCTTGGCTCGGTCCGAACGGTTACAGACTCACGTTTTCCACGCTTCGGGCCTCCACACGTTTACCACGCCTCGGGCCGGATCACGCAGACCACGCCTCGGTCCCAACCTCGTTTTACATCCCGCGATAACAACCTCTAACAAACCTGTCAGAGGCGGTTACAGAGCGTGATTTGCACACGCCGTCAACTCTATAAATACATGGCGCGACGACGGAAATAGCAGAACCTTTTGGACGCGTAAGAATAGGCCGTTACCCTGCCGGAGTTTATACTGCTTTCTTTTCCTTGTCATTTTCATTAAGCCTCTGTTGTATTCATTATGAATTATTTGATTAGTGAACAGGCTAAGAGTATAATCTGCTCTTAGTCAAGTAGTTTTCACCCCAATTCCTGGGGTTTCCACTATATATCGCCGTGTCATCGTTTATTTCCAGTTTTTAATCGTCTTCCACAACAAAAACAAATCAGAACCGAGTTCGTTTGCTAAACTAACCGGACGACTGTTGGTACCCCCTAAAAAGGGACCATAACAAAGACGGATATGTATGAATATGATTTTCTCAACGAGATTGGACATATTAGAAAATTTACATAATTTGTAATTTTCGACTGAACATATTACAACGAGACGAATTTGTTTTTTCAATATCAACACTTGAAATTTATTAATTTTTGATTATATTTATTTGTTAAAGTTTCGATGTAATTGTTTCTCGGAATTTATTTTGACGAATTACGAGAGTTACTCATTATATTTTTCGGGAAGTACGGGAGTTATTTGTTTGACACAAACAAATTGTTAATGTGAAAAATTATGATATTGTTGAAGTTTCAATGTCATTGATTTTCGAAACTTCAAATTTTTACGATTTTCGACACTTATATTGGTGGCGCATTCAGTCATTCTTCAAGACCTCTATTGCTATCCCATTTGTAATTTCTGATTGAAATTTTACAACGATATCAATTTATGTTTCGAATGTCAAAAGTTGAAGTTTATTCGAACAATTTTTTTACTGAAAATTACTATCAACTTGGGGAACCATCAATTTTTGGGTCGGATACGAAAAAACTCGTATCAGTCGGATTTTTCTGAAAAATAAAGAAAAATAATTATTTTAAGTTTTCTTAAAAAAATTAAATATTTTTTTAAAATAAAACAATTTTTAATTTAAAACAAAAAAAATTTTTCGGGTCCGACCCACGTTTAAAAACTAGTATCGGATGGTATCGGTTAAAATACCGAAAAAACTATATAAAGTTTTTTTAAAAAATAAATATTTTTTAAAAAATGTAAATATATTTTTTAAAAAAATAAAACTATTTTTAATTTTTTTTAAAAAGACAAAACAAACAAATTGTTCGGATCTGACCCGATTTGAAAACATGTATAGGGCGTTACATTTTAAATAATTTTTTAAAATAAAAACTGTTTTTAATTTTTTTAAAAACTAAAAATTTTAAAAATTGTTTGGGTCGGACCTTGAAACCCAGGTCGGAGCCTAAAGGTAAACTAACGCCGTTATGGATTAATTTTTCCAATTTCTGAAACTTTGGGAACTAAAGTTGTTAGTGTGTGTAAATTTTGAGGTACAATATTGTCAACATAAAAATTTGGAGATTGGTTTTACTAAAATATTAAACTTTAGTTACCAAATTTGTCAAATTAATTAAATTTGGGAATCAAATTTGGTAAATTATCCAAACTTTATTAACTAAATTTGCGTTCATAACTTTGGGACTAAAATTATCCAAACCTTAGGGACCAAATCGTCATTTCTCAAATGTTTATTATATTTTATATATAATTATATATTAATATTTTTACATATATTACAATCAAGACACAAACACAATTATAAAATTTGAGAGAGTATGAATATAAATTCAAATGGATTATCGAATTTATTAAAATCACTATACATATTGATAATAGTATGGGAAAGGTATTATACATACAAGAAGTCTTGCATTTCATCTTAGAACTCAAATGGCTGCTTCCATCATCTTCTTTACAACAGCAACAGTTTTCATTTTTATCCTCCTTTGCAGAACTCCGGCAGCTGCCGTAACACCACCGCATTTCAAGAAAATATACGCTTTCGGAGACTCCTATACAGACACAGGAAACACCAGAACCTCCACCGGCCCCTGCACTTTCAACTTCGTATCTAACTCTCCTTATGGAGTCACGTACTTCCACCACCCCACAAACCGGTACTCCGATGGCAGGATCGTAGTCGATTTTGTGACGGAGGCCCTTTCTTTACCCTTGTTACCGCCTTCTCGGAACTCTAAATCAGATAAATCACACGGCGTCAACTTTGCCGTCGCCGGCGCGACCGCTATCAGACATGGATTTTTTGCTGAGAACAATATTACGTTCAATCTCGTCGCAGTTTCGCTCCAGACTCAACTCGATTGGTTCAATAAAATTCTTCAAGCCCATGGTTGTAATGACTCAGTCACTACTCCTAAAAATTGCAGAGATTTTCTGGGTGACACCTTGATCTGGCTTGGCGAAATTGGAGCCAATGATTACACTTCCTCCTATGCATCTTCAATTTCCGCCGAAACTATCAGAACCCTCGCCCTCAACAGCGTCGGAAAGTTCTTACAGACGTTAATAAACAAAGGAGCGAAGTACATTGCCGTTCAAGGACTACCACCAACAGGCTGCGTAACCTACTCTTTCACACTCGCTTCGCCTGAAGACAGAGACGAAATTGGATGCGTA
The DNA here is from genome assembly GCA_009725065.1 of Utricularia reniformis. Lineage (NCBI taxonomy): Eukaryota > Viridiplantae > Streptophyta > Magnoliopsida > Lamiales > Lentibulariaceae > Utricularia > Utricularia reniformis. The sequence goes on along the minus strand of RWGZ01001125.1, from coordinate 932,358 downwards.
GCATCGGCAAACCGCCGCACAGCAGTACACAATGTAGCCGTAAAGAACAAAATCGGCGTACTAAGTAAACAAAATCCAGATACAGTAATCGTTTACATGGACTACTACAATGCTTACATTAAGGTTTTAAAAAACTCAAGGGATCTCGGTTTTAATGAGATATACAAAGTATGCTGTGGACTCGGCGGAGGAAATTACAACTTTGAAGTTTTTAATGTTTGTGGGTCGCCGTCGTCGACAGCTTGCTCCAACCCATCGGAATATATTAACTGGGACGGAGCACATTTTACAGAAGCAATGAATAAGGTCATGGCGCAGTCGTTTCTTAATGGGTCTTTCTCCAGTCCGCCATTTGAGTATCTGCTCATGAAGAAATCAAGATCTGGTTAAGGTTAAGATTCATCATCACCCACTTGTCGTATCTGAACCCATGTTTGTGTTCTGTTCCATGTTTGTCTGATTTTGGTGTTTCAATGGCTTTCCATATTGAGTGTTTTCATTGGACATATAAATAAAATTAAATCATTCTCAATATGTTCGAATGAAAAAATGGATATAAATAGTACAACTCTATTTCTATCGTACGTCATACAAAATAATAACTAATAAATTATGTATATAAGAATAATATCTAAATATATAATATTGCTTAATTTAATAAAAAGCTTCATTATTAATTTTATCAATTTACACTAATTTTGTATTAAAGATTTGATTACATTAACTCTTAATTATACAGAATCAATTCTATTATTACAAATTTGGAATCAGAATTTGTAAGAAATTGGGACTAGGGTAGAATCCAAATTTATTAAAAAAATAAAATTGAAGTAAATTAATAAGTAAAAATGTACCTAGTACAAACATTGTTAACATGCAAATACAAATTTTCAAATATAGATTGTGAACAATTTCGTTGAAAGGATAGATTGGTAATTTGTAACATTCCTACCTCAAATTAAAAATAGATATAATAATTTCGGATATAATAATGACACTTGTCTTGATAATAGTTTAGAAATGATTTGATTAAGAGTTGGTGCAAGACTTGCCTAGACATCTTTGTCTGTAAGAATTGAGAGTATTGGAAGAGGCGGCTCTGCAGTCTGTAGTCTGTAGTCTGTAGTCTGTAGTCTGTAGTCTGTACTATGGAATGAATGTGAAGATAGAATTTGGTTGGGTTGGTGGTGCATTAAATTAAAAATGCAGTATTTAATTCTTTACTATTTAGCCTGCAATCCTGTCGTGTATTATTAATATAGCGTTTGGTAGTTGGAATTGAAATCTCATATATTTAATATTTATGGTGAGCTAAATTAAAATAAAATACATTCGGACATCAACTGGTAAGCGTAAAACAACAATTATAGCCATCCAACTCCCAACTCCCAACTCATTATATAAAGGATACGGTTTGTAACAATGTTAGATAAATACCAATGATGTGAAATAATTCAGTGTGATCTAAGATAAGATGATCATGATGTAAAAAATTATTTTTCAAAAAACGATAGAATGATCATGATTTTATAAAATGATTATTTTACTCTTATTTTTAATTAATTTATTAACTGTAAAATAGGTATTTAACAAGTGTATTCGTATCACCATTATGTTAAATGAATTGAGAGTTCACCACATTTGTCAATGATTACGTAAACATGTTTATTAATAATGTTTGTTTAATATGAAATATAAGTACGTGGATTGATCACACACTCGCTATTCCAAATAACACAAAAATAATGATTCAAAAACCTAAATAGCATTTATTATTTAGATATGTAGATGCAACTAGTCAGTCCTAATGAATGAATCAAGGGATAAATATTAAAATATAATATGGATAATCAATTTTTATACCTTCCCATTATTGAAAATGGCAGCTCATGTATTAATAATAGTAACATATTTATTTTTATTAAGCATGTGAATAAATTACACATTTTAATTATTTATCAAATAAAATTATTGACACAAGTAGATTTGGATAGATTTTTCTAGGATAAATTTAGTTCTCAAACTTTTTAAATTATCTCAAATGATACACATAGTTTTGTATTGACAAAACATGTTTTTGTATTTTTCATATTTTGATAAAACAAACTATCAATTTTCAATATGTGCACCAAATTTTGTACTCAATGTTTTAAATTTGATTATTGACCAAAATTAAGGACACATATGGTCACATACATTCCTAATTTTGGAAAATATTTTTCATAATGAATTTAGAAGTACTCAAAGTTTTCATTTAATGCGATTCTCAATGATTATTTTGGTTAAACTATTAAGAAAACAGTAAATCAATATCAAATTAATCAATGACCTCATATAGGCAGGTAACTAAAATACTGGCTACGTCGCTATTTTGTCAAGTAGCATATGATACCGGGCTTGTTGGGTTGGATTTCGATTTTTCGGATCGGGTCCCTCAAACGGGTCCTTCAAAATATAAAATCCATAAAATCACTTTTTTGGATCCAAGATGAGAAACAATCATTTTACCGATTTGGCTATCCTAACTAGTTTGATTATTCGATTGTCATTTAGAGTTTTCCTTAACCAAACGGACCATTAGAAGTCGGAATATTGTTTCGGTTATTAATTTTGAGTAAATACATAATTTGAGATGTCAAGTATACAACCGGACCAAAGTTTTATAACTCGAGTAAATACAAAACTCGATTTGGTCACGAAAGATGCCGAGTATACGTTAGACCTGAATTAAATGACAAAGCAAGGCGCCAAATGATGTTAAAATTGAGATGACTAAATTTATCAAATTATTAAACTTTGGCTATCTAAAGTATCATTGCATATAAATTATGAAGATTAATTTTGTATTACTCAAAATATAGGAACTAATTATTAACTTTGATGATCAAATTTACTATATTTTATGAACTTTGTAAATGAATAGTGTAAAAATTTCAAGGTTTGAGATCTAAATTTGGAAAATAAATATCAAAAGTTTGGTAAATGAAGGTTACATTTTCCCATTCTTTAATAATATTATATAATGGAGATGTATGAATCTAGCATTTACATGCCTACTCTTGTACTAACTAGTTTGGTTAATCAATTTTTGTTTATATTTTTTAACCAAAATTAAACCGTTACAAGTCCGTATATCTTTTTGGTTAATAATCTAAAGAGAATATACAATTTGATTCGACCCATCATTTTTTACTCAGAAAATGTACTAACATTCAATTCGAAAGATATCGAGTATAAGTCAAATTCGACTTAAATGGCAAACAATAGTAACGGCAATGTCAAGTGACGCTATTGAAATCGAAATGATTAAATTTATCAAATTAATAAACTTTGATGATCGATACTACAAATGTATGTAAATTATGAATACTAGTTTTGTATTACTCAAAATTTATGTACTAATTATGAACTTTAAAAGTTAAATTTACCAAATTTTATAAATTTCAAGATTGAATAAGGTAACATGTTCAAATTTTGAGAATTAGAAATATCAGAAAAACTTTTATATTTATATTTAAATGAAGGTTTGGTGTAAGAATCCACCATTTACAAGATACCTGATTATTGACAATATTGGGCGTGCTCAAACTATTAGTTGGGCTGAAGCGTCTTATAGGCCCAGCCAGAAATGGTCAATGGACGTCGACGAGGGGCGCCAGCCTGGACTGCACCGGAGGACAACACAAGTGTGGCATTTGTTTTTCCATTTTGCCCGAAAAACTGGCTGATGAGTTTATGGGGATGAGGAGGAGGAGGAGGAATAGCGGATTTTATTATTCATTCCCAACTGTTATTCTGCTTCTATTAGCTGTGCAACATTTTTTCAATGCTGTTTCTGGTGATTTTCAATCAAATAGGAATGAGGTGAGTGATTCATGCCTTACTCGTAGAGGCAATCGCTCTCGCTACATGGGGGAAATAAATTAATTTAATCAAGCAAATTTTGAGTTTGGAAGGAGTGATTGCTTTTCCCACTTTCTTTTTGTTTTTCTGATTGAGTTCATTGGTTAGACTATGTGCCTCTTCATTTTCAATTTCTAATGGGAAATTGGGAAATTTAAATAGGTTTAATCTTGAATCATTGCATTTGCTTGTGAGAACTTGATTGATATAATAATTTGCACATGAAATTCACTTTTTTTCATCTTCTAACATTTTGCATCGTTTTATACGCAGGTTATAGGCAATTCGGCATTAAGGTAATAGTTAACTGTCAGCTTTACACTTTTCAAAGCGTTAGTCTTCATTTATTTCATCTCTATTTTTTAATGTGGAAAAAAGCAATATTGTTTCTGGTTGATTGTTAACTGTAGAGGCGATGATATGGGGTTGTGTCTTTGTCATCAGCATCTTGAAAATCGAATTTTATAGCATGATTTTCATTTGTCTGTGAAGTTATAAGCATTTTATGTCACCCTCTTTCTTTGCTGTATTACCTTTTGAAATTTTGATTGGAATTGAATTTTACTCGTAGACCTTCCAATGAAGAACATCCTGAAGTTCACTGTTCTAGAGAGCGTAGTCAGGCTGCCTGGAAAATTATCGAAAAGGTGTTGTAATATATATTCTTCATTCCTATGATTTTAACTAATTTTTACAGCTAACTTCTACAGTATCTGCTACATTTTTTGAATCGTGAGAAGTATCAAATTCCAACCAATTGTAGACTTCATTCAAGCAATGATATTTTTAGGGAGCAAGAGGAGCATAAAATACATTTCGACTTGCATGAATGGCGGTGTGGCTATTGCAAGAAAACCTTTTATAAAGAAGAATATCTTGATAAGCATTTTGGTAACAGGCACTACAATCTTCTAAACGTTGTATGTGAGAATGCTCCGTTTCTTCTTCATGAATTTTCATACCAATATGAAATATTTTTATAGCGAAACGAAAGTAACTTATCTGTATTTCTTATCTTCTGTCTTTTGATATTCAGAGTCATGGCAAATGCTTGGCTGATCTATGTGGAGCATTACACTGTGATTATTTTATTAATTCTCAATCTCTGAAAACGAAATGCAATCCTGCTGCTGCTGCAAGAAATCATCATTTTTGCGAGGTTTTTAAGCTATTTATGACATGTATACTATTTTTCCATTGCTATTCTCATTAATAATTGTCCTTCTTTCAGGAGCTTGCTAATACGTGCTTCCCCCTCAATACAAGTCCTCTAGTAACTCGACTACATGGTATCAGATCATATACTATAAAAGATAGGACTTTGATCCATACTTTCATGTTTTCCTTCTAATTCCCATTCATTTAATCCAGAGTTTTTCATACACCAATTTTGTGATGCCCACAGCTGTTCACGTGGAAGAAAATACTTCCCGATAGGTGGGCAGGTAAGACTCTGTAGTTTAAAATATGAGGAGAATTTGTGTATGAGGTGCAATGAGGAATCCTTGATCTCATTTATCTTATTGTATTGCTTGCGCAGAAGGGTGTAAACACTGCGTATATTGTGATTTCGGTATTGGTTTTGATTCTCCTACCTCTATTCTACGTGATTGTATACTTGTATCAAAGGTAAATCTCCTGAACTTTGCATATCATGCTATCTTTTTTTTTACAGAAACTCATTATTTGTGTTGCATTATAGAGAAATGAGAAAGGGAACACAACAGCTGAAGCGCATAGCAAAAATTAGGAGTAAAACAAAACCTTCATGATCATAACTGGTAAATGCAGTGTTGAATCAGTGATTCTTCTTCATTCATTTTGCAGATGTAAAAGAATCTAAGAGTTGAGAATTTTTTGTTCTTCAGGTTGTGGTGTTTGGTTGGGAAGAATCAAATGATTTGGTCGTTTGAATGTATTCACTTTGCCTATTCCCTTTAATTTTGTGTATGACACTGACATGTTTATCATTAGCTACAAAATTCTTCTAGAAGTTGAATTTGTTGTTGCAAAAAGGAAGTTAAAACACATGTAGTTTTCAAGGATGCAGGTGTTTGGCCATGTAAGGACCTTGAAGCTCGTAGCCAAGCTTCCGATAGTAATGCCTCGTTCCGACACCGGATATGACAGCTATCTTTGTGGATCGGTGTTCTCTCAATGCAATTCGCTCAGCCTCTTCCATCAGAAGAGTGCCGTAGCCCTGGTGTTGCAATTTATCAGCATCACGTCCATGAACAGGGAC